>JANVCC010000106.1:5220366-5359789 GCA_025345505.1 Todiramphus chloris collaris | reverse complement strand
ATGTGAAAAAAGTAAATCCTTTCAGGCTTTGAATATTGTAAGAAACCTTGTGTGTATTTTTTTTTTTTTTTAATCTTCAAATGAATTAAAGACAACCTGACAATGCTGTCATCTGTCTTCAACGTCACATCAAGGCAAGAAATAATGATAACAGAGCAGCAGAAAGACGCCCACTGAAACCTGGAGGATATATATACATATATATACACACACATATATGTCTTGAAACAGTCTGAAAGAGAACAAAATTAGATTACTGTTCTTAGGCTATCACGGTAAGAACGTGTGGGATTTTTATCTTTTTTTTTCTTTTTTTTCCTTAAGAGCTTCATCTTTCCTGTTTTATTTTGTGAAGCGCATGCTTCTAGATTCAAACCATTTCTGTGAGATGGGGCAGACGACGAGCGGGCACATTCCTTGTTCCTAAACTACTACGACCAACGGAAACACGAAAGTATCTCCCCTCCACCTTCACCGTTTCGGGTTCTCGCTCCAGTTAATAATAAACGTTAGTGCTCTTCTGAAGGTCAGGCCAGAGCGTGGCACATTTTAAGCGGAGACCCACGGGGGACGTTGTGCCGAGGAGCTCAGCTCCCCAGGAAGAACGAGAAGGCTTCTTCCCTTTGTCTCTGCGGCCCGGAGAGGCTTCGCTCGGGCTCCCGCCCGCCAGGCGGCGCTGCCGGGCCCCCGACGGAGGAGAAGGGCAGCGTCGGCGCGGCTGGCACTGCGGAGCGAGCGGCCCCGCTCCGCCGAGGCCCCGGCCCCGGCCCCACCGCCCGCGGCCCCGCGCCCGACCGCGCCCCGCCTCCGCCCGGCCAGGCCCGGGCCCGATAAAAATCGCTTCCTGGGGGCCGAGGGGATCTCCCATCTAATCCGAAGGGAAGTATTGCAGTATAAACGGATTTCGCCAGATGAAGAGAGATAGGCCGGACTACGCGAAAATCGTGATGGTGTTGGTTGTGGTTTGGGTTTTTTTTTGTGTTGTTTGGTTTGGGTTTTTTTTTTGGTGGTTGTTTTGTTTTTTAACTCACGCTTGTAATCTAATTCACTCTGAAGGGTAAATAAATTGCAGTTGTGTGAAAAACAATTGGTGCTACATGTGTTCATAACAGATGGGATCTTATCACAGTTTAACTGTAATAAATTCTGACTTCTGGAAATTGTAATCTTTACTCCATGTTAGATGTCTCTTTTCTATTACAATAATAGGGCTACAAACTTCTGAGAGCAAGCAGAAAAGTTTTCAGTGCTAGCGTTGCTCAGGAGTCAGGGTACGCTCCTGCAGACTCTTTGCTATCGCGGCTCTTTTCAAAGTTTCAGTGAAAACGCGTCTAAAAATCAAAAGGGAGAGAAAACCCTGGCACACAAGGAGGCAAACGACCGATCATTCCCCCGTTGGATAACATTGTTTACTAAGGACAACGATAATAGTCCTCAAAATACACGCAGAAAAACTAAGAATGAGCGCTGGCAAATGACAGATCACACTTTGCTTTGCAAAGAGAGGGAAATGCCAGACGGAGAAACCCAGCCCCCACCAAACTTTAGATTAATGCCCTTGCGCTTCAGATCACAAAATTAAAAAATAAATTTGAATAACCACTGAAAGGATAAAATTATAATAATAAATTGTCCATATTCACCGAGGCTGCGGGACTAATTATTTTCACCATCTCGGCTTCCCATTGCTGTTTATCAAGTTCGCAGGATAAATGCTTGTAAATCTATTACATTTCCATAAATCCTTTCGCCGCTTTCTTTTTGGCCAATGCTTTTGCAACATTAATTGATTTTATTGCACTTCCTGAAGTCACTGTATATTAAACTCAAGCAAGTTTGTTCTGAAAAGGTTGGTTTTTTCCATCGCCATATGAAACTCGTGAACGGGAATGACTGAAGCTACTGCAGACTCTAGTCCCTTTTTTCCCCCTGCCGTGATCTTGATGGCAAATGCAAACTGCACATTACAAGTTTCTAATAATCTACGCTGTTACAGAAAGCAGCCCCTTTATCGCTGGTGAAAAGTTAATCTAAATCCAAGAACCGTATTTTCTCCATTGTTTTTAAACGAGAGGAGGCATGAAATGCTACTTGGCAGTCGAGATCAAACAAAGAAACACTTGGCGAGTTTTTGCGTTACTGGATGGACAGCAGTTATTTTTAGGAAAAGATTTTCGATGTGTAACTAGAAGTTGAATGCAATTTAGAACCGAGTACACGGACTTCGTGTTCCTCAAGCCCTTCTCCCTCTTTCCTCAGTCACCTTAAGAAAACTGGACCCAACCAGTCTTAAACCATTTTATGATTTCTCACTTAGTATCAACTAATTTGCAGTTTCTTTACCTGTCACTCTAGTCTCGTGATCACTATTTAAAAGCGTTAAAAGCTGAAGCTTATGTTCAGAGCGCTCTCACTCCAACCCACGTTTCATCCAGGCACCCGGGCTGTGCAGCCCAAGCCCTCTGCAATCAGCCCCCTCCCCGGCGGCGGCAGGCGCTCCCCGAGCCCTTTGCGAGCCGCTACCATCAGACCGAACCAAGGCAGCGTCCTCTCTGCTGCTGGTGTCCTACAGATTCGCTTCAAGCTACTTCTGTGACGCAAGAGTCTTGTAAAATGAACAGGGATAATTACTGTAGATCGCACAAGACCTGCAGAACTGTCTGGTTTAGGTAAGACAGCAAAGTGCTGGTAAATTATGAACCTATCTTTCGTATTACATGTTCAGCGTCTGTAGCCTATATCCTTGGCTGCCCAGCGTTTTTATTCGTGTAAACTGCTACCCAGTAAGGCTTTTTATAAAGCTAAATGCATCAGTTGGTAGTAGTGCCGTCATGGTCCGGGGGGTGAAATCCCCCCCGCCCCCCCCTTCTCCGGGGCCAGCCCCCGGGACCTGTCCCCACGCCTCAGGACGGCCCCAGGGCGCTTTGCCTTTTGGCCGAGACCGAGTCCGAGAGAAAGGCCGGGGCGGTTCCTGCTCCCCGCCTTCCTTCTCCGTTGGATGCGATGGGGCAGCGCTGCACGTCGGCGCCTTGGCACCTCAGGGCCCTGCCGGCAGGGCCAGGAAAGAAAAAGACCGCTTGCAGGCACTCAGCTTTTTCAAGGCAAAGCACTCTTGCCTGAGAGAGGCCACCTCTGCAGTTCATCCACTGTCATGGCTTTAGAGGGGTTGGTTGAGCTGTGACTGGGACAGGCAGCCCAGGTGCGAGTACACACACACTGTGTAGGGCAATCGATCCCACTCCTAACAAACACCTCTTCAGCTATCACAAAACCTAAACCCACAGCTGCAATATAATATTTTAGATTCACTGAAGTTAGTAAGCATCAGTCCAGATTCTCAAACACAGCCAATCTACCTTACAGCTGCAGGGAAGCGTCTCCCCCCTTGTACAATTCACAGCCCAAATCCTCTCTTTGTGGAGACTATTTTTTCCTACCAGGAAAGATCAACTGCTACCATCATCTACTTCTTTTTCCTCCACGCTTGAAGTACTTGTCTTGAGGCAGAAGAATACATATCAATTCCCAGATCTGAAAGGTTTCAAACCCACAATTCTCACTTCTTATTAGGGTTCCTGGTCACCGGGCTATTCTAGTGTGGGAAAAATCTCCACTCCCTCCTTTGGAGGCATTTCACTTTGCATAAAAATGCACCAGGCCAGAGGGAAAGAGAAGGAATGAACAGGACTATTTAGTCTACTGGTTATGGTGCTTGCCAAGGCCCAGAATTTAGGTCTTCCACTCAGTGCTCAGGTTTAATCATGTTCCCACCTACCCTCTCCTTTGCCCAAGAAAAAGCTTTTAACATTCTACACAAGAAAGGTAACACTTTCAACATCCCCTTTCCACCCTAGATGGTAGTTAGAGATGAGTTTACTCAGGTGGAGTAGGAAAAAAATACAGATCTGTAGTCACCGAGCTATTAGATAAATAACTATCTGAATAGGGACCTCTGAGTCACCATTTTTCAAAAGTAGAAACCACCATGGCCTGTTAGGTGACAGTAAGCTTTACGTGACAGGCAGTGGTAGCAAAAAGGCAAAGTTTCCCAATGCATGCATTTATTATATGGGAAACACCACCTGGTTCTTGTAGTAGAGGTCCTGGCCGTGCAAGCAAAAAAAGTTTCTCTGCTTTGGTCTGTATTTCTGTTACTTTCTCCAGTCCTATATGGACCCACTAATGACCATCCTCTTTAACTACACACACACACATGCAGTCCTGCTGCTGCTCATCCCTGCCCACATCGGGCTACCACAGAAATTAGCTGACAGAGACAAAACCAAAACCAGTCAAAAATCTTACTTGTACCTACATGTATTTTTACAACAAGGTTAAGTTAATTCTATAGACTTCTTAAAAGAAAATAATAACCATATAGCCAATTTCCATCATGGAATACTGGAGCTCATTACTCTCAGAACATCCACAAGATTTTTTTTTTGTGTCAGCCCCCCCGCCCCTTCCCCCGTGTATGCATGTGTCCCTCTCCCCCATTCCACTCCTTTTGCAAGATTACAATTTCCTTAAATATGTATTGTACTGGCAGGCCCAGGGAATGTGTTCCAGATAAAACAGATGAGTAGAAATAAGGTTTTGCAGAAGGATCAGCTGCTAAATACATTCCAGTATAGGTGTCAAACATTTAATAAAGAGAGCTAATCACATTACAATTATGCTCTTCAGGCTGACTTTACAGAGATAGGGTAAAATGTTATGCTTGATCAAAAGCAGATATCCTACATACATCAATAGGTTTATAAAAAGATTGAGAAAGGAATTTAGACCAGATGGAGCAGCTAATTTTTCTAGTTTAACTGTGTCATTTGGTTGAGAAACAAATGGTTGTTGATTTATCTACAAATCAGGTACTGACAATATCTAAGAAAACTAGCTACTCAAAGTGACAATCTTGTTTTAGAATTAAATAAGTTGGAACAGTGTTATAGCAGGCCTTACCTCCTGAACGGACAGAAAATTTAATTTATTTATTTCTAAAGGGACTAAGCTAGAATGGTACAATTTCCTACCTATAGATATTATCAAAGAAATTAAAAACATTGGTGAACTTTACCAGTACTGATAGATAATACCAGTATAGTTTATCCCTAATAGAAAAGGTACTTGTGAATCATCACAGCCACATATACCAGATCACACATTATAAAATAAGCTAACTCTGTCAGGGAGAAAATATTTATTTTAACTAAGACTTTTAAAATTGTATAAACATAGTGTTCCTCATGGCTAATTGTGTTTGCCGGTTAATGGGATTATATCCATTTACAGTTATACTTTAAGCTATTAAAACATTCACACACTTTCACTAATGTGAAATTCTAGTTAGCCTGAAATCAGCATAACTTTTCCTGGAATTTTAAGGATAGCAGGATTTCTCATGGTGGAAAATAAAAATAACAGCCCTAAAGCTTACAAACTCTAATTATATATATATAAAGAGCTAAATACATGTAACACAGTTGTACAGTTCATGACAACCTGAGAAGGGACTTGGGAGTATCTCAGAGCCAACGACGGGAATTGTGGTTTTCTGTCTGGGATGTTCAGATGACAAAATCTGAGACCATGCAAGGATAGCTCAGTAGTAAATAGGTAGAAAATAAAAAACTGAACAAATGTACTTTTATATGTTATGTGAAATAGAATGGAGTAGGTTTTGGCAATGTATCACGGACACTGTCAACTTTGAGCTGATGACTCTCAAGGTAACAAGAGCATAGGGAGACTGATCATACACCTCATGTTTTACATAAGAAATTGCTGCATGAGTGACATGTGCGCATTTTTTACGTTTTATTTACACAGAAAAGACTTGTCCATGTCTTTTCCCCCCAAAATAATGGAATAATAATTAAAAAAAATTAAAAACTTAAAAAAATCCTTTATACTAATAAAATAATTGAAAATTAAAGGCTTTATATGTAAAAGAACAACTTTAATTTTAGAGGTGCTCTGCATAAAAATACTTAAATCTGTTCTGCTAGCTAATAGTTTTGGATGAAGCAATTGCAATAATTTAATCATTCAGTAATTTAGCTCAGTTTTTGTATGCATAGCTATGCAGACTAGTTTACACACTAGTGTGAGTATAGCAGAATGAGGTAGTGAGCTTTGTGTCTCCATCTTGGAAACAATTATTGCGTAACCATGTTATTTCATCATCTACTAAATGTTAAACTCATTTGTGCAACATTATCCTATTCATTTTGTTGCAGACATGAAAATGAGGACAGGCATATTTCTGTGAAGTCTCTTTTGATGCATTTTGTAAGAGCTTAATTCTGTGAAAAAAGACTGTGTTGTGACTTTAGAACAGATAAAAAGAAACTATACTCTCCACTCCTCCGTCACAGGCTGTCCTTAAGAATGTGAGTACATACAGTTCTGGAAGTGTAAGAATCATCATCTTGCCCATTACCTGGGACCTCCAGGGCTAAATCACAAACCTTTATACCTCACGTTAAATACCCTAGCAAGCAGCTGTAGCATACTCATATCCGCTCTTGTCCAGATGCAAACACAGAGGGAGAGGCACAGCACAGTGAACAGCAGGCTACATACACATACCTACTCAAAAGCAAGTTAAAAATTGGCTAGAGACTAATCCATTTTATAGGTTAAGAAATTGATTTTCAGAGAAGCTGAACTACAGATGCTCATGTATCTTTTGAAAAAAATCAGCTTAACTCTAGTGGTACTATTAGCAGTGTTCACTACAGTATAGGAAAGCATGGGAAACATTATCTCAGATTCTGCTTTCCCTAAATCAGGATCTATTGTGTGCAGTATGACAGGGTTTTTGTTTGTTTGTTTCTTCCCTCCCCCCGAGTGGTGTCTAAGGGCATTTTTTCAGAGCTACAGAACCAGAGACAGAATGTACTATAAATGTTATCCACAGGCGTAACATGCAGTTATTCTTGGATGCAAAATACAGTAAGAGGCTGTAAGATACTTTATAGGCTATTACTGATAAGTAAGGAAAATATTAGAAATAAGCCAGTTGTAGAAGTCAGCTCTGGATCAAGTCAAAACTGATTTAAGTTACACAGGAGAACAATCTGAGATCAGTCAAAGTAGATCACAACTCACTAAATTACTTTCTTTGATTCAAAAACCTTACAAATCCCAGCATTCTGGGCTGAAAAAAAACATAACTGGTGTAACTTCTGTTAATAAGAGGGCTCTGCTAAAATACAATGACTATGGATCACCGGGGTAAGGTAACTGGTATTAGCTTCTAACAGAGACAAGAAAAAATAATAGCACTGTGTAAAACACTGGGAAGAGCTCAGCTGAAATGCTACATACAGTCTAGTCTCTTACATTTGACAGATTAACTGGAACTAGAGTAGGTAGAGAAGAACTACTAGGAAGACCAGGGCAATGGAAAGCCTGTTTTATGAAAAGAGATTAAAGAAACTTGATTTGTGTAGTCTACTATAACAAAAGCTGAGAGAAGATAGGATTGCTGTCTAACTGTATTAATTAAAAAGCTAAGAGAAAAAAATTCCAACTATTTAATTTAAAAGAGAATTTTGGCACAAGATCAAAAGGACTTTAGCTGGTTGTAAGTAAATGAAGTTTGAAATTAGAAAATGATTCTTAACCAACTTGTTTTTAAATCTATGGTGGTAGCTCACTGATTTTGGTTCCATCTCAAGTCAGTGCCAATGGCAAATGGTTCGCCAGCAATGCTGTAAAGCAATCATATTCTGTAACAGCAATTCTCTGGGAATAATAGTGTGAACAAACCACACAACTGTTAAGATTGAGTGCAACACACTTAAAGAAAAAATTACCTGACATAATGGCTGCAACAGGGAGAGGAGAACGCAGTAGCCCAGCGGGTGCCTTCCTGTTCTAAAGCCTTACGATGGAGGAGTTGGTAGATAGGATTAAATCTACCATGATTAAATAACATTTTTGTTAGAGAAGTAACTGCGTAATACTAATGGTAAGGTAAAAAAATAGTCTAAAACCTGTATATTTTTCATTCTAACATTTAAGAACCCCCAGTTTGTTTTTTAGCAACAGAAGTAAATCACAAATCAAGCAGTCAAGGACAACCACGTTACACACACACAAAAAAAAAAGCTACAAACCTCCCTTCTGAAAAGGAAAGCTATCCTGAAAAACAATTTTTCCTGTGGAAAATGAGTTACTAGCAAAATCCATGGAACCTTAAGTCTAATAAATCAACTTTTTTATTTTTGAAGAGAATAATAATTCCAAAAATAGTTCCTTCTTAAAATGAAATACCGTACTGCAAGATACGTAAGTAGCAAACAACCTAAAGTCTACTATGATATCAAACATAAAATCATGTTTTAAAGTAAAATAGCTCTTTATAAAGAAAGTTTACTTTCAAGAGGAAAGGGAATAACATTTGAATCAAAAAAAAGACTTATGCCGATGACAATTTGTAAAAGGATTTTCCTTGATGTATAGTTTAAAAAGGTCTGAAAAAAGTTAATGTGACAACAAAAATTCACAGAATCACAGAATGTTAGGGGTTGGAAAGGACCTCGAAAGATCATCTAGTCCAGCCCCCCGCACCAGAGCAAGATCCCCTGGATTAGGTCACACAGGAACACATCCAGGTGGGTTTTGAATGTCTCCAGAGAAGGAGACTCCACAGCCTCTCTGGGCAGCCTGTTCCACTGCTCTTGTCACCCTCGCCATGAAAAAGTTTCTCCTTATGTTTACATGGAACCCCCTATGTTCCAGCTTGCACCCATTGGCCTTGTCCTATCATTGGATGTCACTGAAAAGAGCCTGGCTCCATCCTCCTGACACTCACCCTTTAGATATTTATAAACATTAAGGAGACCGCTCATCAGACTCCTCATCTCCTAAAGAGACCCAGCTCCCTCAGCCTTTCCTCATAAGGGACATGTTCCATGCAAAGAAGAAAAAAAAAAAAAAAAAAGCAGTCTAGCTTCTGCTTAGTCACTGACCTGCTTGCAGTCCTCAGGGGTGCTTCCTGGAGTGTTGCCCTCCATGCCTCCCATGGCAGAGGCTCCAGGGAGAGCAGAGAGCCAGGCCCACACCGACCCAGCCACTGCTCAGCACCTTACTGTCCATCTTTCTGGGAGCAGAAAATGCCTCTTGCTTCTGTCCTCCCAGGCAACCAGAAGCTCAGCTAGCTGCACTAAACTTTCCTACAGCCATTTTTAGCCTTTTAAAGAGGAACCTGGTGTGATGACGGTTGATTTTTCCCAGGTGAGCAAGTTGAATCACATGAGTTCTCTTAATGTGCCCGGTTAACGTTATCCAGTGTCCCAGGGTTGGTGTGGATGCTGGTAGCTGGGCAGATTTCTGTGGGGTGGTTGTGATGTCTGGGGAAGGCCTGCAGTGGCTCCTCTCAAGGCATTTTACGCTTCGTGTTGTGTTTCCTCTCACAAGGAACCAGGGAGGAGGGCATGCAAACCCTCTCCAGAAGCCATAGCTGATTCCACAAATGCCTTTGGGTCCTGAGGAGCTGAAGCAGCGGTGTGTTCTGGGGAACCTTCTAGAACTCTGGGAGGGGGGATGGTACACTGCCAGTGGGACAACTGCAGGCCTTGTTGGAGAAAGCCCACCTGGCCTGGCTGGGCCCCAGCCACCAGCAGTGCCTGCAACCGCGTGCTGCAGACCACATGCACATGCAGTCCTGTGTCCACCTCAGGCAACACATCTGGCTGCAGGAGTCATTTCAGCTTTGCTTTCTTGGCCAATGCGTGAGGGAGCAGACATTTTATGTAGTGAACAAAGTGCTGACAACATGATGCCCCTGTGGAAAACTTAAGGTCTAAACATTCCAGCTGCTGGCTAGTCCCCTGGCTCCAGAAAAATAAGGAACCCTGTGTTCATTAGGCTGAAGGAAGGGTGCTACAGATTGCACCCGTGCTGAGTCTCCCATGTATACAAACGATAGATGGACAGGCCTTTGTAATTACTCTTTTTGTAGGCAGTTTTTACCTTGAATACTGTGGAAGTGATGCTCTCTGAAATTAATACAGAGCTTGTTCAAATGGAGTGACACGATTATAGATTGCATCATTCCTAAATATCTCTTCATTTTATTGTGCCATAGGTCAGAATAGACAATAATTGTTAAGCCTGATGATACATATTTAAAGAACAAAACCATATCTGAAATGGAGGAATTATTTTTTTCACTGACCATAATCTGAAAATCTAGAATCACCTCCCTGGAAAGAAAACCAATTGGTCTTGGGCTCATGCACTTCTGAAAAATGTTATCACTGAATGTTTGTGTAATGCCTGGTATTTATAGTCTTCTGTGATGTTAAACAGGGATGCAGACTCCTGCCCACAGCACATAAACTGTAAATGTGATAATAGTACTGACCTCTTCATTTCAGTCTGCTGAGGGAAGTACCAGGACTGGGGATGTAATTGTAGTAGGAAAAAAACCCAGATCAATCTTCATGGGCTCTTCAGGAGTTGCTTTCTCTGATGAGAATACAGTTGAGGTGAGTTCATGTTAAACATGCCTGAACAGCCAGCACCTCATAATTTCTTATGGACTAGAAAGTAGCTATTTGGTGGTGGCACAAGTGAATTAAAAGATATATGTGTTTATTCACAGAAAGATGCTTATAAGGCCACCCATTCCATACTTGAATTGTTAAATCCTGTATTAGAGAAGAATATTAAAGTGGAGGTACAGAAACTACACAATGTAGAAAGCAAAGAAGTTTAACTAATTCTTACAGATATTTTAAATCATTGGCAGCAGGTTCCAGTTGTATACATTCATTAATCTTGTGTCTTCCTTGAAATGTATAGCTTGCTATTTTACTTTTCTAAAAGGTAACCATAGCTAAAACCAGTAACAGAGATAAATGACAGAAATGTAACAGTGGAAGTGTTGGGGCTTGAACATTAATGTTTTATTAAGACTTTGAGGCAGGACTCATGACAGAACTAGGCAAACACAGGTGACAAACACAAATACTTAGACCATGTGAAGAAAGGAAAGCCTTTATGGTTAAAAGGTCTAACGTGGATATTTTTTTACTGAACTAGAGCAAAGATTAATTATTTTACTTTATTTTAGTTTGGTTTTTTTTTCCCCCCAAAAGAAAAGCAACTTTGCTTTCTTCTCCTGGACTTTTATATAAAGTTGATGGAGCATTGTCACACTCACAACCTCTCCCTTTTGGCTATTCATCAAACAAGGGAATAAAGAGGTTTTCCTTCTCTTTGTAGTATTTATTAGTTTACTAATGACATTGAACACAAAATATGAAGGATATGCAGTTTGTAAAACCTCAAAAGGACACAAGAAATCGTAGGGTAATAAGGGTGGGTGCTTGTAAGATCTATGCTTATTCTGCAAACAAATGTGACATTTTCAAATCTGTCAGCTGCATTTAGTAACAGAGATACAGATTTCCTGTAAATGCAAGTAGGGATAGGCTCATGATTTATCTACATACAAAGTCATGCTGATTTGACTAAGGGCTTGACTGCACATGGAATTATTCAAGAACAAAAGCAGCATTCTTACTGAATAATGGCTTGTGCAGACATGCTTGTTCTAGAATACAAACTAGATTAAGGTAATCATGTTATGTGATAAGCTTCTATACGTAGAATATTTTTGTAGGGCTGTTACTATTAAATTCACATCCCGCCTCAGCCTGAAATAATATTCAAGTACAGTCATATTTT
Source organism: Todiramphus chloris collaris (assembly GCA_025345505.1). Lineage (NCBI taxonomy): Eukaryota > Metazoa > Chordata > Aves > Coraciiformes > Alcedinidae > Todiramphus > Todiramphus chloris. Next base: position 5,348,086 of record JANVCC010000106.1, on the reverse strand, counting down.
GAATTTTTAAACTCATCTTAATTCAAAATTCTGGGAATCATAGAATCATAGAAGGGTTTGGGTTGGAAGAGACCTTTAAATGTCATCTAGTCCAAACCTCCCTACAGTGAGCAGGGACACCTTCAACTAGATCAGGGTGCTCAGAGCCCCATCCAACCTGATCATGAATGTTTCCAGGGATGGTGCTTCTACCGCTTCTCTGGGCAACGCATTCCAGTGCTTCATCACCCTCATTGTAAAAAATTTCTTCCTTGTATCTAGTCTGAATCTACTCTCCTTTAGTTTAAAACCATCACCCCTTGTCCTGTTGCAACAGGCCCTGCTAAAAAGACTGTCCCCATGTTTCTTATAGGCCCCCCGCCTTTAAGTACTGAAAGGCTGCCATTAGGTTTCCCCAAAGCCTTCTCCAGGCTCAACAACCCAAACTCTCCAAGCCTTTCTTCACAGGAGAGTTGTTTCAGCACTCTGATCATTTTTGTGGCCCTCCTCTGGACCTTCTCCAACAGATTCATGTCCTTCTTATGCCAAGGGCTCCAGAGCTGGACACAGTACTCCAGGTGAGGTCTGACCAGAGCAGAATAGAGTGGCAGAATCATATGGTTGGCCGCCTAGGTTGTGAGAGCACATTACCAGCTCATGTTCAGTTTATCATCCATCAGTACCTTCAAGTCCTTCTAGAGCTACTATCAAATCATATCATCCCCCAGCCTTCAAGAATTATTTTTGTACTGTTTTTGAAACTAATTTGTTTTAGTTTGACTGAGAACAGATTTTAAATACATGAAATCTGTAGAATTCTTGTACTTTCCTTACAAATTTAGTGTAAACCAGAAACTTACCTGACCTCAAGCCTCTGAAATCTAGATTTATGTGTGTCTTGAACTCAAGTCCTCTCATTCTGGGGACATACTGGCTTGACAGTCTTCCAGTGTCATTTCCACAGTTCCCTAGGTTGAGGATTTCTGGCCTTTCTGTTTACTTATTCCCACATTCATCTGTATAACACACTGCAACTTTCATCTGACTGTGCATCAGCAGTCTCTGTTCAGAAGTCTCTATGAATTGCTAGGATGGAGAATCACATGCGAGTTCTGATTGCCTTCTGGTGTGAGTAAAGCAGAAAGTGTTGTTTTGGAAGGGACATCTGCAATTGTGCTCTGTATGAAAGCTTGTGCAAGAAACAGCAAAAGAAGCGATAGAAAAAAAATACTAGCTTTGGCTTGAGAGAAAATTTCAGCAACAAATCCTGCATTTTAAAGAGACCAAATGACTTCTAAAAATTGTCTATTTCCTTCCTCTGTTAAAAGGACTAAGAATGCCCTACCTTCTCCTTCCTCAATCAGCACGGAAATTGCAGTCTTACTAAGTCTTTAACAGCACAGTGTGAGTTTTAGGACATAAAAGGAATGGTCTGAGGCAGAATTAGGGAATAATAGATTGCAGAGGGAGAAATAAGAACAAGATAAAGTCATAGGACTCAGAATATTGACCAAATGGGAAGGTCTGGGACCCAGTACTGAGTCTGTTTAGGCAAGTGGTAGAGAAGTCACAAAGATCTTTAGTTCGTGAGAAGTTGTCATCTTTGCTATTGTTCTAGACCAATTGCTCTATACATTGGAGGATTTTCCAGACTGTGACTCACAAAGCCATTGTTTATGATATATCACACTATGAAATACCTTAACTTCACAAGGGGAGAAGGCATGCTACTTCCTCAGCACCACTCTTACTCCATTGTAACCTCTATCCCACCAAGTCAAAGTGGGCCCAGATGGCTTCAAAGCAAAGTTTTTAAATTCAGCTAATTATTTCTAGCTATACTTGAATCAATTGATAAAAAAAGGGATAAAAAAAAAAAAAAGCTGGAATTGTAGGAGACATGCATACATACTTCTTCATGCACATTCATTTTTTCACTTTGTCTTACTCTTACACAGCTTAATATAGTTTTACTAGTGCTAGCTTTATGGCATAGTCTATGCTGTGTCACAGTGGGTTAAATTAAAGAATAAATAAGGTTCCTTAGTCACAATCATCTTGGGCCACTGATCTTTCCGTTTTCAGAAGGGAAAAATCGAGATGTTGTGGTTAGTATAATAACAGACACAATTTTAAAGTTTCTCCACTGCTTGTTATTAATACTTGAGAATTTTCTAAACAGGTAAAACTCAAGACAGATGGAGATTCTGTGCAGGTCAAGCATGGCCTGTCCTATAGAGTCCCCTCCTATAACTAATCTTCTAAGCAGACAGCAGCAATGGAAAATCCTTTTAGTGTAGGTGCTGTCCAGCTATAGAATTGCAAAACCTTAGGTCTAGGGATTAGCATCATTTTAGGAATGATGGTGGGAAGCCTGCATCCAAGCCTTTGCTAATCTGAAGTAGTAGTAATGTGTCAGCCTTTTTCAGTCTGATCTCCTTGTGCAATAGTCAGGCCTGACAGTTTTTTGGGTTTATGTGTCTTAAATCTACAGTAATTACTGGTCTGTTTTTGAGCAAGTGAATTGTCAGAGATGAAATAAAGAGTCACAGAATCACTGAATAACAGGAGTTGGAAGGGACCTCTGGAGATCATCTAGTCCACCCCCTCACCCCCCCACTCCGGCTAAAGCAGGTTCACCTAGAGCAGGCTGCACAGAACGCATCCAGGCACGTTTTAAAAGTCTCCCGAGAAAGGGACTCCACAACCAATCTGAGAAGCCTTTTCCAATGCTGCATCACCCTCAAAGTAAAGAGAAAGGATTACCCTACTGCCCCATTAACTTAAATTGCTGTACCCTGCTTTAACATACATGGGTACCTGTGGATAGTCCTTCAAACTCACATTTGTGCAGTGACTGACAGATGAGGAACAAGTTCATGAACTTGTGCAGCAAACAGCTATTCCTGGTTCTCACTAATTCCTGTGCAGTTCAGCCCTCCAATACTGCTACCAGTGACAATGTGTTTCCTGATATTAATGTTCCTTTAACACATACCTTTCTAATTTTGTTATTTACTACTGGCAGAGGGATTCTTGCAATGGTTTTCATTAAAGCATCTGGTATGTCAATACTTCTTCATTGTTAATAAAGTGGTTTAATTGTAAAAATGTTAAGGTGTAAGTGCTTGGGAAAAAAGGAAGGGTCATGAAGTTATATCAGAAAACTTTTATAAATTCAAACTGATTTATAATGTTAGAAAAAAACAACAGTAAATAAAGAGTACACTACAACAATACACTCCTTTCCTTCATTATTCTTTCACATGGGTTGCTACTCCTTGTGGAGATGGGGCCCAGAGCCCCAAAAGGATTACACATCTTTTTTTTCAGTGGTGGTAGATGCTTTCTTCTTGTTGGTACTGGGCCTTGAGCCTTTCTCAGTAGTAATTTTCACTCTGCATTGCATTTTCTTCTGTACAGATGCAAAATAATGTAAAAATCACTTGTACATTTCATCATCCTAGCAGCATCATTGGCAGCACCATTTGTCCTTCAAAGACACTCTGTTACTGTTCTGCAGCTGCGTACTTGAGCTTTTTGCTGTATGCTTTAAGTAAACTTGATTCTGTACAACAATGGTGAAATGCACCATTATTCAGAAAGTCTTATCTTATCCAGATAAATAAAAATGTTAACCTAAGGACACTGCACCTTCATGTTGAATGGTACTCAGTGCCTTTGCAGCCAAGCAAGACCTGCATAATAACAAAATAATAACTTTTATTTATCATATTTACTAGTGCTATTGATGGAGATAATGACTTAACAAATCTGGCACAGTCTCTCAGTTACTATTTCAGACATGTTAAAAACATTCTCGGTTTGTAGATATATCAGATTAGTGGCTGCTTCACAAACTTCACTGCCATATCATTAATGTTTGCCTTTTAAAACCAAGGTGGTTAGTTAAACATGAAAACCAAGACAATCAAACTCTGCATAACAAAAATATGATTTTTTTATATATATAAATATATAAAACCTTTTTCCAGAAACAAAAAGAGTTCTGAATGTATGATCTATTAATTGAAAACTAAACATTTTTCCATTAAAAATTGTCTTCAAATAAGATTAAGATTTGTGATTTTTTCTGTTTTGGTCAGTAAAACCTAGGTCAATTCAAAACAAAACACAATTAGAACTCTTATATCTGAGAGATTTCCATGTGAACAGTAACCCCTAATAATAGCTGCATTCTCTTAGGAGAAATAACTGGTATGTTGATTGGCAGCCTTCGAGCAGTATAGTGGCTGCTTGGCACTCAGGTTTGCAGTAGAGATGCAACATTTTTATGCGTCCAAGACACAAAGATTACTTATTCCACATTATTCCAGATTGCAGCTAGACTTTGTAGTGAAAAAAGCTGGTTAAGCCCAAGTCCCAACTCAGCCATGAGACTTAGCTTGTTACAAAGCTGTTTAAGCTAAACTTCTCTTAGAATAGTTTTTTAAATAAAAGCTAAAAGAAAATGGGATGTTTATGTTAAAGCTCTGTGGTTATTCTAGAAAAAGAATTGTGAGACAGAAGTCCTCCGCTCATGAAACAAGTAACGCTGCTAACAGGAGCTTCCTTCACTGGATGGGCATTTTAGTGACATTCGCAGACAAATAGACCACCACCACTGAATGTCACCCCTTGACTACAGCAAAGTAAGGATTGGTCTATGGGTCCTAACTGTGATAATATTTTGGTAAGATAAAAACTCTTGCACTACTGTCAGGAAGCATCAAAGGCAGCTGCTCTGGCAGGGAATGGGGAGCCATGGGCAATGACACGGTCATCAGCGCAGAGTTCTGTCTGTCCCAGTGAGGAAGCAGAGCAGGACCACAGATAGTAGCTGGTGCTCAACCAAGAGTTCAGACCATTAGCCAAGTTTATGGTAATGAGGCATGTCAGAGGTCAAGCTGGTAGTCTATTTGCAAGTCAGAATCAGACCCAATAAGTGTAACTGACATCATGATCTCTGAGCAGTTCCATAGTGAAAAAGTGAGGCCAAGGCCATAGATTGGTCTCAGGATCAGTGGCGTCTATGGCGAGGCTTGAGACTAGTTCTTCTATGGTCTAGCTCAGGCATGGACTCAAGGAGCTCCAGGGTTTGTGGGTAAAGGTTAGGAGAGACCCTGTTTGAAGGTGGTGAGGGTCATTAAGGTCTATTAGAGCCCTGAGGGCCCTGACAACTACAGAGTAGAGTACTATCACCAACTCATATCAAATGTGGGCCATTTGAAACTCATTAGCTGTTAAGAACTTTTACTTCTGCTATTTGAAAACTTCCTAGAGATGGAACAGTCAGTCCAGAGTTGTCATGTTTCTTTGAAAAAGTGTTAGAGTAAATTTTTTTTCACTCTTGTATATTGTTTAAGTCTATTTCCACTCAAACCAAAGTCATTTTACTAGTGAAATGGAAGTGGAAAATGCAAATTGCTGTTCTGTAGAGATGAATGTGTAATTCTAAGTATGTCCAGAACTGTAAATTTAAGCAAATAATCCCTGGGGCATCTATTCAGTTCAGTTTCACTGCAACAAAAAAAAAAAAAAAACACACCCACAAAGTCGTAACTTTCTGTTTGAAACTTTTTATTCATTTCATATAGAACGAGCTTACAGACAGACATGCATGGGTAATTGTCTGAAGATAGTGATTAGACTTATTGCAGAAGTGTGTGAATTTTATGCTATTCATAGACTCTTAGTTTGGACCCATTCTAAAGGTAATTCACTAAAGGAAAATGAGAATATATAACAGGCTTTCTGCTTATAGTGATTTTTTAGTGCAGTTAATATTAGCTTATTTTGTGTAAATAAACGAGAGTTGGGAAATCTAAAGCTAGACAGAGGTCTGATTTTGTCATTTAGGGTCTGTTCCTAAAAGGCCTCTTCTCTCAAATAGTATCTCATACAGAATGCACAAAAATGAAAGTTTAAGTCAATTAAGTTTGTTTAAATGACATTATGGGGGATAAGCCCAAACTGTTTCAGAGAGTGTTATCCTAGTGTTCAGAGACCTTGTACTTAGGCAGTCAGCCAGAATCTATCACCATGGATTCACAACAATCAGGGCCTTGACAAGTTCTATGTCTAAAGAAAACCAGTTAGTCAGTTAATGGTTAAAGACTTCAAAACATCTTTTTTGTTAGTATGACATTGATTCAAAAGATAAAAGAGCAAGCAAATCTTTTCAATAGTTCTCTGTTCTTTTCTCCAAATCTTCTGAGGGGCAGGAATGACAATAATAATCCAACCACAAATCCTGCTAGAACACATAATAGTTAACTAGTAGCCAGTCATTTAGAGTAACTCTTCCATTAGAAATTGGTACATTTCCTGTAAAACAGAAAGAAAATTTCAATAGATTTTACGGTTTCAGACTTGAGTCTTTTCTTTAATTGGATGTCGCCATTTAATTTTGAATGAAATAGTTATTCTTTTATTGCATTCTGATACATGCCAGCTTTGACAGAGAAAGCAAGCAACATAATGCTCATATGGCACATTAAGAGCCACACTCTGTTGTGGCTTTGCACTTCAGAGACTTTAAATTCTACAAAATTTGTTCATTAAAAGACTTGACTACAGCAGTCTGTGTTAGAGGTAATGCAATAATTGAAGGAGGTACAATTGCTCTTTGCAAAACCTATTTTGAACGCTATGAAGGGAGAAAATAACAAATTGTCTGCCCAAATTTCTCTTCATATTCTTTAGCTAGCTCAAACATAGCTGCACTTAATGCAGGAGATCTCAGTGAAGATCAGAAAATCAGACTGCACCATCACAATTTTCTTATTGTGAAATCTAAAAAGATATCTTCTAGGAATCTATCTTTCTTCAGATTCATCATTCTGATTCCTAAAGCTGCTCAGAATTCACTTCTGTAAGTGCCATCAAGGAACCTCTAAATATTATAATGAGACTGACAGGGGACATAATGTAAGTACAGGCATACACATTGCTTGTAGATTTTCTTTGTTTACAACTTTGACCATCCTGAGCAGCCACTTGGATACCTTCTAGGTCAGCCAAGGATTTATAGTGTGTTGATTCCTTAAGAACCTCTTAGAGAAAATTTGGTCCCAGTACATGCCTGCCCAATTCTGGTGACATTGTAAAATTAGTGAAAATTATTTGCTGGATACAAAGACAGTGCTTTCTCTTAGTAGCCTGAATTTAGAAAAATATTCCTATTAGGATTAGTATTCAAACAGAAAACAGCACTACCAAACACATTGCTCGACTCAGCTTTCTATCTGGAATACTGCAATCCAATTAAGTTCTCACAAGCAGTGTTGTCTTCCAAAATACCACTGTTTTCTTGGTACCCAAGAGTTCCAGCTATGTAGGTGACCTGGAATATACAATTTAGATCTTCAAATGCAGTGGATGTAATATCTGCAGACCTTGTCTTTGATTTAAGAAAATTTTATGTAGAAGCATAACTATGCAATAAGTGTATTCCTCTTCCTGAGTTTCAACATCAGTCTGGAAAATTCTTTGGCCTAAAACTGCCCGGGATTATTCTACTGTCGTCCACTAATTTTATTTTTTTTTTTAAATTATTATTTTCAGATTATCTTTCTTCCTTTATCAGTGAATAGACCTTCAGCTAAACAGAGTCTCCTGATATCAAATATTGCATAGGTTTTCTCCTCTTCCACTCAGAGAATCAACTTTTGTCCTTTAATTACAGATATATGAATAATTTTAAACCCCTCTTTTACTTCTTTCTGTCCTATTTCAATAATTGTCATACCTGAAGGCATCTGCAGAGAAGATTGATGAAGCATCTTCCACCAGCCATCAACTTTCTGAATGTATAAATTGTTTATTCAGGGTTCAGCCACGAAGATCAAAGAGTCTATTCACTCCTATCACAACAGCAGCTTTATCAGCAAGGTAGACACATATGTGTTACGCAGTGCCACCATTTTCAGAAAAACTATCTCTAAACATCAGCCAGAATTCATTAGTTGTATTTAAATAGATTCTCCAAACATCATTGAGTCTAAGGAATGGTAAAGGGCAGACTGTGGACAGCTTATAAGGGAATTATGAAATTATATGGCCTTAGTACTTTAGTCTTTGTTAACATGAATAGTGGTTACTAAAGTCCATGAACATGACTTTAGTTATTCAGGTTAAAGGTCTCTCCACAAAACTACCATTACTCCATCAACCTAGCTGATAGGCTACCATCTCATAATAGTAGGAAGGGATTTTCTTCTATGCATACATTACATTAAATTAACGAACGCTGGCAGGAGGGTGGTGAAATTATTTACTTTTAGTGAAACCATCAGTTGGGATTTTCAAGGGCATTCTTGTTTTATTTTCAATAGGAATATCAGTGAAATTACATGCACCCTGAAAAATTCTCCCTTTGCATTTTCTTTTTCACAGGAAACCAAATTGCTGTCAAAAGGTGCAGCTCATCAAGAGGAAGCCTTAGTTTTGTTTAATTTTGAAGTTATAAAACATAAAACAGTGAAACTGTGGTGATAAAATTTCAGCCAACTTAAACAGTGATGCAGTATATTACCAAATGTTTCCTAAAGCAATGAAGATTCAAAGTGTGGTTTCCTCTTTTTGCCTTCTCTTTTTGCCCCAGCAGTTACAGTTTTGTTTTTTTTTCAATTTGTTGTGTTTTTTTGTTGTTGTTATTTTTTTGAGGTTTTTCTTTTTTTGGTGTTTTGGGGTTTTTTTTGGTGTTTTTTTTTGTTAGTTTGATTTTGTTTGGGTTTTTTTTTTTTGTGAAAAATAAACATATTCATCCATTTATTTTCAAGGATATGTTTTCAATTACTCAGGTCTAGAGCTATTTGCAAAACAGAAGAAAATGTTATTCACGGCTTTCATTTGATAATCTCAGATGTTGCTGGAAATATCAACATTTCAACATGTGAAACCTTTTCATTAACTTTGTCTATGTCAACAGGGACTGGCTCTGCAAAAAGTCAAAGGTGGTAGATCTATGCCCAGCAGTCACAATATATTGGAAAACTAAATCAACTCAATAAATCTGTCCCCAAGCCACCAAGAAGAATTGAGTTGCAAGTGTGAGAGTTGTTCCCTCTTTCCAAATCCACAGCATGAACTCTCCTGAAAGAATCCACTTTCTAGAATGTTTCATACATCAGCCATTAAAAACAAACAGACAAAGAAAAAAACCCAGTCTTTTCAAAATGTCTCAGGTTGGGAGACCAGAATAGCCAAATCATGGATAATTTGAAAAAAATCTTTGACCATGGTCATTGTTGCAACACATTTGGAAATCCTTGGATACTAGGCCTAACTTAGAGCATTATTCAAGAATATGTACATGACTACACATGAGTTTATCTTGTCTTGGGTTTCCCACTTCTTCATCTGCCAACTGAAATATTTTGAAGTGGAGAGTAGAGTTTTCTAGGTAAAAACTAAGAGGAAGAAAAGAGTTCACAAATCTTCTGTAAAGTTCATATCCACATTTGATCATATTATAGTCCATCAGAATTCACATGTAAAGTAACTTTATACTTTTCAATGAAATACACAGGGAACCAACTCTGTGTGAGTAAAAAAAAAAAGGAAGGAGAAAGAACTAAAAGAAATTCCATTCTATTACAATAAAACATACAACTTAGGGTAATTATTTAAGCATGCTTTTTAAATTTATAAAAATTTTCATTAAAATTAAGAACATGAACCAAGACAATCAACTGTAGTTATCAAATTCAGTCAGTGGTAAGACACAAGCTCTAAAGGGCCCCATTCGACAGATAAATGTAACAAGTTTTTCAGTCATTGAATAAAGCAATATCATTTTATGATATTGACATATGAAAATATGAAAAATGAAATATGAAAAAAGTGAAATATGAAAAAAAATATTGCAACAAAAATCACCCCCTCTCCCAAACTGAGGGCTTGGCCCTGGTCCTCTTCTCACTAGGACTGCAAACATGGATTCACAAATACCTCTGATTTACATGGTGTGTCCTTTTGTATACAAAATTTTAGCACACAGCAATATCTGATGGCTTATTACCACCCTCCCTCTCTCCTTCTTCCTTTATAACTGGGTTTATAATGAAAACGTTGACACAGCCTTAACTATGGTAATGTTAACATTTGCCATTATAATTAACAGTTTCCTTTTTTTTCTTTGTGATTTACATGCATATACTCTTTCCAGTGCAGTAGTTACAAATGGTATAGCTTATAACATATACTATCCATAAACAGCAAATACATTCTTTTTAGAGTATGTCTCTGATAAATTTTATTTAAATGTAAAAGGTAATAGGCAGAAAATGTAGTTTGCTTACAAGTTTCCTTTATGGTTGTTTGACTGTCACTTTTCTGCAGATTTATGATAATCATTTTTGCAACAAAAACATTTACTTCACTGTCTAAATAATAAGGTAATTTGTTACAGCTAATTACTCAAGTGCTTCCTTAATCTCAATTAAAAGATACAGGCTGATTTTCTACATTTCTGCAGCAGTATGTTCCAGAATATCTTGTTAATGTATTCCCAATCACATATTTGTTAAGGAATGCATGGTCCATGCAAAACTGAAATGCTAAAATACATAGCTGCAATGTTAAACAATGATTTATTGTGACATGGGATGTGGGACATTTCCACAGCTTTTGTGATTGCAGTAATGAAGCTGTAAACCAAATAGCATGAAATGAAGCAAGGCCTTACAATTTAATCAGCTCGTAAACAGATCTACTGCATCAAGCAAATGACATTATTATCCATCCGAAGTAAATCATGCTAATCTCAGGAGATAAAATCAACATCATTAATGGTCACATGTCATATTCATCAACACTAAACCATCCCTTTTGACAGATTAATCCTAACTACAGCTCCCACGATGTATGGTAATAGGGCTTGTAGCATACATTTCATTCAGCAGTAAGGCTAACCAGCACTCTTAGTCTGCTATTACAAATAATTTTTTTATTGATTTACATATTTTAAAATGCATTTAAGGTGAGGTATCATTAAAAATACTGTCACTATCACATATTTCTTCCTCACGTTCTCGGCCCGTATTAATAGAAACTAGAAACTAAACACTGCATGCCATATAAATACTTTCTTTAACACACTGTTAGTGATAATTAAAGATTTCAGCCTGTGTTTTTCATTCAGCAATGAGCATATGTGCCATTTTTTACAGTGTTTAAGGAACTATTGATAGTATTATTCTAATATTTCATTTGTAGCATAGTAGTGCATACTGCTCCTGGTCATGGATCAGGGCTCCATTGAGCCAAATAAGATACTGAAGACTTTATTATCCATTATCCCATAATTAATACAATAGGAAAAACAAAGTTGCATTTATGATATTCACTCTTCGTTGCAGTTTATTTTGTCCTGAAGACTGTGTATTTCTGCTCAGACTCCAGCTCCTGTGTATTGCCTATTTGTTCCAAACACAAAATATATTTATTTATCATGCAACTGACCCTGTATGAATGCTTTTGAAAAGTGTCCACTATTCAAAGTGTCACTTTCCTTGAACAGGCACTGAATTATATTGACAGGCACATTATCAAGGGCTGCTGACTGACAGAATGAATGACTGCGGCTACATGCTGCATTGCCAGTCATTGACTGAGTGGGTGCAGAAATTATCTACAACCTTTGTAGATCTAAAGGACTCTGAATTAAGGCTAGAAAAGAAAATATATGCAAGTGATTTACTAGTGCAGCATTTATCAACTTAGTACAAACATCTCAACTATTACCCAAACTACTTCCCTAATGTAGTAATTCATTAATGGTTTATTGTCTCTCCTGAAACTATTTTTTTAACATTCCTTTTAAGAAATTATTAATGTCATGTTATTTAATATGTGTTTATGTTTCACCAGGGAAATGTTTGGGGTAATAATTTTAAAAGCAACCACTGCCTTCTGCATTTGTTTTTAAGCCAGTGTGGGTTAAGATGCATCTTAGTAATGTCAGGGCAAGGCAAAAACAATATTAGAGACTGCCTGTGGCTGACACATGGCAATCAAGTAAGTTTGGTTAAGAGAGAAGGCAGAATACTTCCTGGATTGTGCTGGGACTTTAGGAAAACATAAAACTAACCACAAAAGCATTGCGTTTATTTGCCAAAATAATTTATTAGCTGGACTTATTTTTGATTGACATAATGGCGGCTTGAAGAAGTAGACCACAAAGCTCTACTTTTTGTAAAAATCACATCTATTGACTAGAATAAAATATGCTAATAAAATGTTTCAATAAGTGCATTAATTTCAAAACCTCCAAGTAGTAATGTCAAATTTACTGGAATCCACTAATGTTTAAAGTGCTTTTAAAGATTTTATGACTTAGACTGTTGCATTACTTACCAAGAACCCTTAAGAAGCTGGTTTCTTCTATCTATGGTGTGTTTTTAATGTTGGGGTTGTGAAGACTTTCCCTTCTCAGTCACTGTCCTTTTCCCTCTCAGTACTCCCATACTTGAACCCTACATAGTAAGTTACTCTTTAACAGGCATCTGTGGAGCTGGTTAGCTGATGCTGGTTAGAGAACTAGGATGAATAAAAACAAAAGAATCCACCTTTCTCATAGGATTTTGTGCTATTGCATAATGTCTTCGTGACATAATGGTGTCATTGAGCTAGTCCTCCTCCTCCCCTGTGTCCTAGTACCTCCTATTTTACTAGTAAAGCCAAGATGAAGGTAATCTGTCCTTGAATGCATATGTTTCAGGTAAATAAAAGAAACAAACTTGTTTCTCAAGCAATAAAAGCAAAAATGGCAACAGGACTTCTTGGTGGCATAAAGTTAAAGTTTTGCCAGCATAGCTATGGTGGAATGAAGTAAAGGGAAAAAACCCAGCCCTTAATATAGCTGTGGCACCAAAGTTTTCCATGTAGACCAAGCCCTAGTAGGAAACTGCACTTGTGCAAAAATAATTTTGATCTAAAAAGACAAAGGATGGATTGTATCATTCCTATCTGCAAGGCACGAAGGAAAAAAAAAACCCATACAGTGGGCAAAAGACAGCAATAGTGCCTCTGATAGCTCACTGTTATGCCTGTCAGAGGCATGGATTAGGACCACTCTTAAAAGAATAAGGACAGTCACATGACAATAACTGATAATCAAGAGTAAGATGATGTATATTTTTTATTCTTATTATTTGTCCTCCCAGAGAACAAGTTGTAATAAATACATGATAAAATATATCTTTGAGAATTTTGTATAACATATTTATCAGTGAGACTCACATAAGAGCCCCTAGTGTAATACTAAGATACTACATAATCTCAACTTTTTTTTTAGTAGAAGACTTATTAAAACTATCATTAACTAATGATATCATTATGGAGAACTTGTTATTCCATTTGTTTCACTTTCGAAATACAGCTGTAATAAAAAGCTGTGCTTGTTTTTAATAAGTCCCATTAATATCCTATCAGTTTAAAGAGCAACACATTGAAGTCATACAGATAACTGTTTCAATCTCAGAATGATAAAACATGTCAAGATATAAAGATCATTTCATTCCTTAAAAGTGAAAAGAAGACACAAATTAAAATATTTTGCTTTGTTTGAATGCACAGAATTCCTACAGTCATCCAAAATAAACTATACTATTTAGGAGCTATTTGAAAGGTGACAATCTGAATACCTGCTTTGAAAACCCATTAAAAAAGGTTAAGAGTAGAAAGCATCTTAATTTCTATGAGTGTATATTGTTTGCTGGTTTATCTTTAGTGCAACTTAATAAATTGATCTACTAAGCAACATACTGCGAAACAAAGTTTTAATGCCAGTAACATTTCTAGTTACAAGCTAATAGTATTACCTGAAGAAATACACAAGTGATTGATAAGGAAACAATTGTTAAATATTTGAGAATAATAAAGTCAACTTGAAGATGCGGAGTACCCAATTCTGGTATACAAGGCTGGATTCTCCTACATGTAAATATATGCTGACAGATATCCAAAGCAACCTACAACAGACCTACAACAATTTTATTACTGTGGTGTGCTGGTGAAAATGATGGTGGAATATGCAGTGCTGGACATTCAGGCCCTAACTTTCCAGTATGTTGTCAACGTCAATTTGTCTCAGGTTTCTAATAACTAATGAAAAAAAATTTATTATTTTCTCACTTGTTGACAAGTGTGGCATAATTTGTTGATTTTTGCATTGTAGCTGTAAGGTTGTATTTGAAATTTAGAATGCTTTTAAAAGTCAGTGTAAAGAATACAGATTGAAGCAGGAATTAGCCTACCTGCAGAGTTCATATTGTTATAGAAAAACACTAAGAAATCATGGGAATTAACATAAGCTAGATACATAGAGTTCAGTCTGTAACACTGGAAAAAGCCAGTGGAATATGCCTCAAACATGTATTTAGTGGCATGGCAGCATTAGTTCAATAAAGGTTCCAAGACTACAGAGACCTTATAAACATAGCAAAAATGTGACAGCTGATTTTCCTTTTGACCATCATGTAGAGTATAGCAGGTTTATGCACTTATGCAGTGACAAATCAGTACCTGCTTTATGATCCATATCACTTCTTAGAACCGGCTTTCCTGATAAGTAATCCACATTATCACTGCTTGAGTCACATAGAAGAAAACCCTAATGTTGTAACTGACACCATCATTTGAATTCCAACTGACTGTAGAGCTTCTAATTTAGAGAGACAAAGGGTTATTATGCGTAGTAGCAAGGGGAGCAGTACCAAAATTGCAAACTCAAATCTAAAGTAATGAGAAAACACTTGTTTATACTCACTGTATGTAAAATACATGCAGCTCACCAGTGAACAAGATTTGCATCTCTCATTTTCTCATCTGCAAACTTAACAGTGATGTAAACATGGACTTCAACACACAATCTTTCAGCTTTCATTCTCTCAGTTGAAAAATCAGGAAATCAGGACTGAAGAGAAGATGAAATACACCCTTTGTTAAACCTGTATCACAAAAACATATAAAACTACTCAAACATTTTTTAGTGTACACTTGGCTTTAAGTTATCCTTTCAAAGTTTTCTTTCTCCTACAAAATAGTCAGAGATACACCATGCCAGCACAGGGATCTTGCAGTTAATTAAAGGCACACTGGAGACAACACAAGCTACAACGAAACTCATGTTTTTTGTAGTTTTAGCCAACCTTTACCACAAGGTGAATTTGAATTTTTTTTAGAAAAGAAAACACTTAGAAAAGCCCCCCCTATTCTCCTTTTTTCTCTTCCTTGTATTTTCTTCTTTCTGAATACCATTTCTTATGCCAGGGGAAAAAAATATATTTTGCATACATAAGATGATCAAAGCATATATATGATGACCTATTTCTTAGCTGTTGCCAGTGGAGATAGAAAACACTTGAAACACTTTTTTTGGATACTGTTTGGATTATAGAAGGGTCTTGAATACACACAGATTAGCCACAGCTATCTTAGAAACATTTCCAAGCTCATAGGGACAATACCCTAGCTCTTAATTTTAATGTGAAGTTCTACTCTGAAGAGCAATCACCGAAGCAACACCTTTGTCCTCAAATAAGTTTCGTTTATGTGTGTAATGCAAGCTCCTTTTAGCAGCTCAGTTAACTTCAGTTCAGAGGGAGCTTGAGTATTCAGTCTGAGATCATTACTGCATTCTTAACTGAATGCCAGGGGGAAGATCAGATAGCATCTGTCCTTTATGAATCAACATAGGGTGGCTGCTTGGAAGGAAAGGGTAATCTTTCCTTCCCACTTACTTTTGCATGAAAACAATCCTAACATTCCTAGTGACCAGGATCACTTCCTTCTAGCTTTACCTGCAGCTGGTAATGTAGTAGCATGGGCTTGCCAGTCTTTCAGCCAATCTAGGGAACTAAGTAAACACAGAAGTGAAGATTCATTAAATGACATCCGAGTTATTGGGAGTCTTTGGGAAACAGTGCTTGAGGGACCGGAGTTGATACATCATGAAGTTCCTGAGGTAGCACAACCCTGTATCCCTTCCCATGCCCTACACCAAGGAGGCATTGCATCTTTATGGGACCATCTAGCCTATGACACAAGAAGAAACAGTACATTTAACTTTGGGTGGGATATAGAGAAGTCCTTCTCTTGTAAATGGAAAACATTTTAGCTAAAAACTGTCAAATTACAACAAGTAGTGAAGTCCACAAAGCTTTTTTCAGTGTCATTTGGTAGAGAGAGGAAAAAAAAAAAAAAAGCCTTCAAGGAGAGCATATGAGTCATGGGATTGGGTTTCCAGAGGGGCTCTTTGAGATTCTTTTAGACCAAGAGTTTTCTAACACTGTCAGAGCAGGGACTGTGTGAAACTCAGCAATTTTGACTGTCGTGCTATTTTTCAGTTCCAGCTTTCATCACTTTGTGCCTTTTGGGTCTAACTTTGCCTCCACTTAAGTGGTTGTCAATGTAGAATAAATCACAAGAAGAATACTTACGGCCATGCTCTTTGCTCAGACCACTTAATAGAGAAAGGAGCTATATTCTCAGAAATAAAAGGATATATTCTCCTCCTCAGTACGGCTATTGAAATCCTGGTGAACTAACTGATAAGCTAAAGATAAGAAAGGGTTGTTTTCTTTAGCATGTACTCCATTCAAATCTGTGAGGACTCAGAGCCCTCTGCTGCTTTTCAGAACAACAAGAAAAAAATCTGCCATGTCTTTTGAGCACAATGCATGAGTAGAAGAGAGTAAAAATCAATGTATTGCACAATGCATGAGTAGCTTCAGTACAAATTAATATATTGTGACGGGTTCAGGGGACAGAAGGGTGTCCAGAGTTGGACCTGGAACAGTCAAACCAGTGATTCATGACTTTCAGTAGTGAGGCCAATGATTCTTGAGTTCCAGCCTCTGCAACTATGCCTTGCCATTCAGTTTTTTCAGATGCAAAATATTACACGCATTCTTTTTCTAAGGGACACATGCTAAAGGACATTGGGGCTAGCTAACAAACGGGAAATTTAAGCACTGCAACTGTACATTTTAGGGCAGGAGATAAAATGGGCTCTTGATGTACATTAAAAAAAAAAAAAAAAAAGTGTCCTGACTGCCTTAGATTCCTGCATAGGAAGCTCTTGTAAGTCTGAAGACTCTACAGAGGAGCCAGCTTCACAGTAGGAAAAGCTTATTTTGTTATTATTAGCAGCCTGAGGTGTGCTGATTATTTTACTCCTGGTATTTTGCCATCTCTTTTAACATGCATTGCCACAAAATGACTCACGAGAAGGGGTTTTTGAATGGAGCTCAGTCATTTTGGCACAGATTCCAACTCTGATCATAGGGAAACCATTTACTTTTCCAATTATGTGGTCAAGGCACAACCCCAAGGACTGCAGAGCCTTCTCTTCCCATGTTAACCCAGCATGAATGGCCAACTAATAAGCAGAAGAAAGTAAGTGTTCGGTGAACTTTATAGTCAGAAACTGTACACAAAAGACTTCAGGCAGTCAATTTCCCTGTGTTATTTGCATGCTGCTCTTGAAAGACTCTTAATGGAATCAGTTTTCAGAAATGTATTTCAACAGCAATACTACAGATATAAAAATTATAATTCTTCTCTTCAATAGTTAATGTTAGAAGTGACATGTAACTGACTTGCCAGCTCTGATTCTTCATCTGGTGAGGGTTTAAATCAACTTTGTAGTTGAAAACAACCTGATGTAAAGTTGAGCTAGGCCTTAGCTAGACAAATCTCATTAAAGCACAAACCTTAAACAAATGCAAGGCTTTATTGTCACCTACACACTTGTTCTGCCTAACTAATCCACACAATGGTCTGTTGACCATGAACTCTTCTCCCCTGTGGGAACTGAGAGTGATCTCCTTCACACTTCTTAACTTCAAAACATTTCTTTCCTCCCCTCTTTCTCTCTTCATTCCTTTCTCCCTCTGATCATAGAAATCCTCTCAGTAACTGTTATTCAACATTGGAAAGCATTCCATCATTTCAGTGTATCACAGGCCCTCACATCCGTTACTGTTTACAGGACTGTATCCCACAGTTAGGCAGTACTGGGCTGATCTCCTAGTCATTGAAGTCAGAAGAGATTTTGCCATAGACTATAATGAGCATAGGATGAGGCCCATGCAGCAAATTTTGTATTACATCCAGGTGTATTTTTATGTAAAAGGTATTTTTTGCTTAATGTAAATGACAGAGCCTTAGTATCCAAGGGGTACATTGTTTCTAACTCTGCTGTGTGTAAAAAGCTTTTTCATTTATTATACTTCTGGTTCAAGTACACAAAATGAAGTGGGGTAGTTAAAACCAGGCAAGGAATGTACCTGATGATTTACTATATTTTATTTACATTATTATATAGCTATTAGATGTAATATTGTCTGCTCCTGTCACTCTCTGCAATGTGTTTGATGATTCAGGGAATAAATAAAACCCAGGGTTAGCAAATAAATGAGAGCAGAATTGGCAGCACACCAAGTCTGCTTTATTTGATTGAGAGAGATATGTGTTACATGGACTGTTTGTTTAAATTATGCCAAGAGCTGAGATATGCCAGGTGTTGCAAGACCATGGAGTAGAGCCCTCAAAATGTTTGCAAAAACCAGATCTCTGTTTACTGGTTTGCCAGAAAACAAAACCCAAAAGTTTACACTGAGAAGTTGAAAGAATGGGACTCTGTGCTACTATTTTCCTACGATTTTTATTAAAGTTACAAAAATGTCACATATGTACTAAGAGTGACTATCCAGTCTCTGTGTGTGTGTCTCTATGATGAAATCTGGAGCATATGTAATTAGGTAAAATTACTTTAATGATTATCCTAGTGATTCTGAAATACTGTGAGACAGCTCTTTAACACAGCTCAAACCCTGCTATCTTTATTCAACT
Organism: Todiramphus chloris collaris; assembly: GCA_025345505.1. NCBI lineage: Eukaryota > Metazoa > Chordata > Aves > Coraciiformes > Alcedinidae > Todiramphus > Todiramphus chloris. Next base: position 5,329,246 of record JANVCC010000106.1, on the reverse strand, counting down.
AAACTTCCCTAAGTTCAGTCAGTGGGAGCTGGGCCTGGGAGATTTAATCTTCCAAGGTTTTTTCCTCACACTACCTCTTCCATCAGAGGTGGCTAGAAAGAGTGTGTTAAAATCAAGGAGATCCTGAGCTGTTCTTTCAGAATGGGTATAGAAGTACACAGCTCCAGTACCACAGAGACACCTCAGTAAAGAGGATCTAGCACAAAGTAATACTTAAAATTGTTAAGTTTTGCCTGTGATCATAGTGAGGATGTGTTCAGGCATTCACTCCAGAGGTGGATGGGCCACCAGCTTTGTGCTGGCCACCAGCTGTTTGTGCTGCTCTCCGCAGCTTCCTGCAGAGTGGGGCAGATGAGCAATCCTCACCCACCTCATTGCAAAGTCAGCCAAGGCAGTTTAACCTACCATAGAAGGCTGTTTGAAGTAATCCACTTAACTTTGCACTGCTGTGGGGCCAATAACCTTTGGCAAGGGAAGAGGTAAAACCAGCAGGAGTTTTGTCTTAAACTAGTAAAACAGTTTCTGCAGTGAACGTCAGACCTGAATCAGGTTCAAAACTTGCCCAGAGAGAGGGGGAAGGGGGGAGAGAAAGAAAGCAAGGGGAGAGACAAGGGGGGTGAGAAAGAATGAGTGAGAGAAGCAGAGACTGCTTGTTCCCTCTTTAACTCTATGATCTGTTACCAGCCCTCTGAGCAAAACATATCTGTCTACCAAGAAAATAAAGGCTAATGCATGTGAGGCTTCTTTAAGTTTCACCCAGTCATTTATTTGTTTTAGTGATTTTCTTTTCTGCCTTGAATAGAAAAAGATTACTTTTTAAAAACCAACTGCGGCAGCAGTGACATGAGTTATCTTCCAACCAAAGTACATTGTCTAGGATTCAGTTATCTCTGAGACTGCCTTTTTCTCTGTATCTTCTGGTGGTTATAACTTACAACTGCCTGGAGTGCTTTTATTGTCTGGTTCAAACATCTTGATGGACAAAACATTCCTACTGACTCTCTCTGGAACTCTCTCTCTCTCAAAGTCTGTCAAAGCCTGAATTTCAGTGTGCACAAAACATACTGTAAGTAAAGTCTGCTTAATCTCACTTTGCATTTAGCAAGAGGGTACTAGGATAGTTCCAGAAAAACATGGAGAGATTTGTGTTGATCTAATGAAGAAGATAATGCCATGCTTAAATGGAAGCATGTACTTCTGTACACTGGTTAGTGTGGCTGAGTTGGGATAAATAAAGAAAGGAGATCCCTAGGATAAATTCCTAATTCCAGCCAAGACAGAGGTAAAACTGCAACTGACTGTAGTGGAATCAGCATTTTGTCTGTGTTTTTCTGACTCTATAGTTTATCCATTAGCATATCTGCATGTGATCAGTTCTCTGTATGAGACACATGGAAAAGAGTGTTGTACAAAGAAACAGATGCATTTTTAAATATAACTTCCCTCAAAAGTTTCTTGACAAAGAATCTACTCATTCTCCATTAATCCGAGCACAAGTATTAGAGCACGGGATGAAAATTAACTACTGCTTATCTCACTGCTGAAGCTTTTTAAAACCATTTTCAATGGTCTTGAGAGCAAAATAGACTCAATAGGTCTGATTTGCCAATGTGCTACTCCATTTGTATTTCAGTGCAACTCCATTGATTTTTGTGCTACTATGGCAGTGTAAAAATGAAATAACACAGTGTTGAATCAAACCTATTCAAAGACTGATGGATGATCCTGTTCAGGAATCAGATGAATTAAGGAAAGCAAAATATGTTGAGAGGAGGTGATGTTCCAGCTGTGCTGTAGTGGGAGGAAGGATCACACATTATAACAAATAGGCTGTTTTCAATGACATAACACACGTTTCATAGTCGAGAAATGATGTGAAATGTCAGGAGTACATACAATTTATTTAAAAGCCTCATCATTGTCTGGAAATAGCCCCTAGCTTGTGTTTTTTGTCTTTGAAAACTATACTGATCCTCAGCTCAGCATCTCTATTTCTTCACAGAATAAAGTTTGCTAACTATAGGTTACACAAGCAGTAAGATTTGTTGCTTTGGGACTTGGGACAAAATCTAATTTTAGTAGGCTCTATGCTTCTGCTTGTAGTGGTGAGGCAGAATATCAAATGAGCTGTTTAGCTGTGTTAGAGCCACACATTTGCACTGGTCACAAGGTTCATTTTCATAATTCTTTAAATGACTGGCCTTCACTGTAACATGAAAGCAGCCCTTATTCCATTAAGTCCTCAGTTCACCCAAGTGAACTAAAAAATAGGCCCTCTGTATATTCTGAAGTTTAGTTCACATCAGCCAGTTGCTTGGTTATGGTAATTTAAACCAAAACAAGACTATTGCTTTTCTGTAAAGATGTGCTGTAGGCCACAATGCGTTGTGGAGTTAAACCGTGTCATATCACTTTAAGACATAAGTCTCAAATGTGAGAAAAACGTGGGTGATAAAATAAGACCAACATTGTTTTTGACCTAGTTTGAACAAAGGTGCAGAAAATCAATGAGCCCTGGAGCAGCCTAAATGCTTTGTTAGCCTTTTACTACAACATTATATATTACATGCAAATAATGGCACAAATTTAATGCTACTATTCATGTCAAGTGATTTCTTTGAATCTATATTTTATATTTTACAGATCTTGAACAGTAACATTTTTCTTTTTAGTGCAAAGTTGCTCAAGGTTCACTGGAGACTCTTTTAAATTGCTGCTTTCAGAGAAATAACAATGTAAAATGACATTATGATGTATAGCACCCTTCTGAAGACTTGAACCAATGCAGCAGCAAGCCACTAAAACCTCTGGGAATGAAGCAATCTCTAGACCGCTATTGTCCAATTGTCCTAACTGGATCATTTTTAATTAGTTACAATTAATTTCTAGTGACAATACACTGAAATATCAAATCAGAAAGCATAGAAAAATACACCAGAATTTGGAAGTTATCACTATTAGATATCTCCTCTATTACAGAAGAGAAGTGGATCTGAATATTACTGGCATTAATCTATATAATTTTCCATTAATTTGTTTCTATAATAAAGATAAGATATGCAATGATGTTGCTAAAGTAGTGACACAGCTTTAGCACTTTGCCCACTGACATGTGTCAGGCTAACAAGCAGTTTATATCCTTTTTCTATTGGAGAGATTAGTTGTCTGTCAATTCTAACAGTTGTCTCTGTTATGGCTAAAATGGTTTAGGAATATGAAGACAACAGCTTACAAATTAGCTAGATTTTTGTCCCATCCTGTCCCAATGTGTTGGTTATTCCTGCAGGGGACTCAAAAGACCCAAGTTGAGACAGAGTCCTTTATCAGTAGATTTCAAGAGAAACTGAGATTTATTCCTCTGTGAAGGTATGTTAGAAATGCTACTTTTGTCATTGCCAGAGGCATCCAAATGGAGAGATTTTTCTGCCGAGACCCAAAACAGTACCTATGACCACCCACATCTCCAGGCAATGCTAGCCTTGCAGCAGTTACCCCATCCTTGACTGACCTGGCATGAGTAAACTGTACCCCGTTCAGCATGGCCTGGGGGTAAGGAACTGCTGGATCTTCTCCTTTCTGATCGGTGCAGTCAGATCATTAGAGAGTTCACACAGAGGTTTGCTGTATCCTACAGCTGGAAGAAATACATACCAGAAAAGTGGCTGTCTTTCCTTCTGAGTCTCTATAGCACCATCAGTTTGTGCCAATAGGCCTTAAAGATATAGACAGAAGTGCTATAGATCATATGTATCACACCACAGATTGGTCACTGAATTTAGAACACTGAATTACGCTGTTAAGTGTTTCGATTTTGTAGATATTGTCAGGCCATATCTATGACAAATTAAAATGCTACATCTAATCTTGACACCACTAGAGGAAAAATATGTCTATGAGGTTAAATGGGGCCAAATTTTCAATAAAATTATTTTAATGACAAGATACATCCCTACAATTCAAAGTGTAAAACAAGTGTTCTCAAGTGAAAAAATGAATGAAAGAAGCTAAATCATTATCTGTAGAATCTGAAATCCTAGGCTGACAACACAATAGAGGAAGAAACAGTGCTCACTATTCTGTGTGCTAGTGCCCTTCCATCACAGTCAAAAGGGAAAAAGTCTTCCAATGAGCTGGTGTGTGCCCATTCATTTCTTACTAACTGCACTGACCTTGCCTGAATGAGACCTGGTAGCATCATGAAGTACTTGTTCTCTGCAAGCTCCTCTGCACATGAACTAACTTGCTTCACAAACCAGTTTTCAGATAACAGCTACTGATACAGTCAAACCAGTTACATGAAGCAGAGAGGTGGCATAACATGGTCTGTGTGTAGTCTTCTCTCTTACAAACACCATATCATCCCATTGCTGTCATTGCTTTGCAATTTCACATATTTCTGCTCATCATATTTTTATAGTTTGGGAATTCGGTCATGAAGATTACTGGTTAGGGGGACTGGGAACTGTATAAAATAATACTACTACTTTTCTGAACATTAACATATTCATGTGATATGTAGGTCAGTAAGTCTCTTTTTTTTTTTTAAGGAAATTACAGCTGGAGGAGCAGTTGTAGTTTCATCACCATTTGCCAAAAAATGCAAAATAGAAACCTGTTTAACTCTCAGAAAGACACTTGTACTCCGTTAAACAAGGCCTCTGTTATTGACTGGTGTTTGCATATTGAGAATGTTTAGTTAGCCTTATGAAGTCAAGGAATCTACTAATCATCAAATGATTCCATGCTTCATAACTTAAAACACAAAACTACTTCAATGAAGATCAGTTTCTTATATCCTGTAGCTACCTAAACTACTTTAACTTCTCAGCTGAAAATATCTATATTTGTTCCTGTAACAAAGGCAAAATGGTTGGAATGATTGAATAAAGTTAGCTCATGCATTTTTAAATGCGATTTACTCAAAGCAACTCAATAATTCTGCCTTATTTAGAGCCCCCAAAGATCAGGTTTGTTTTATAACAGCATCCTGCTCCTCCACCTGCAATCAGACATGGTATTAGACCAGCTGCAGTGAGCACATTCAGCAAGAGGCAGTCTCCTAGGACCTTACACTAGCAGTGTGCAAAACTTACAAAGGGTACAGTAAAAATCAAAAGCAAAGCAAAGTGAAACCTCAGTACAGAAGTTCCATGAAAAGCCAGGGTCTGAACCAGAATAAAATTCTGGCATTTTGGTACCCTATCCAGGGCCCTCATTACTGGCCAAATTGATTTTTAATGAGAAACTAGACAGAATTGGATTAGGGTCCTTTTTTACAGCACAACCTATCTAATTTTTGCTGTGTCAAAATGCCAAAAATTATTTATTTCTTTCTTTTAATACTTTTGATATCCTTTTTTCCTTATCAGGACAGAATCTATAGCTGAGAACCAAAGCAAACTGGAATAAGACTGAGGACTACCTATCACTAGAACACAACTTATATACTCACAGCAAGACAAAGGGGAAATAAAAATAGTAAGTAGTTGTTTTTAGTAAAGTACATGTACATAATTTTCTTACTATACACTAGATTGCCCCAAATTACAGGTTAGTAGAAAAGACAACATAACCTGCTTGTACTTCTAAGTGTTGGCTAGTACACAGGTTTACTTTTTTCGTTTGTTCCCCCCCCCCCCTTCGTTTTAGTTATTGTGCTCAATTAACAAGACTCAAAATAATAAGATGACCCTTGATGCTGTTCAATGATTCACTATGTTCGAGAGCATCTATTTTTATTTGTATAATATCACAGCATAAATGGTGTCGTCTTTTAACAGAGTGTGACAGGAGCTTAATTCCTGGTGCTTATAAATCAGGTCAAGAGCTCTGTCGATGACAGTGAGTTAGAGATTTACAGTAGACCAGACAAACTATAAAAACCTATGGTAGGGATTATGAGTTATCAAGATGTGCTGAGCTAGCACATGCTGCTAAGTCTGCGGTCAGCATTATCGAGAGGGAAGCTACAGTGCCACAGCTGCACTGCACTCTATTACTACCAGTTAGCATCAGCACAAGTATCAGCAATGGAAAGACTTTAAAAAGGTTTGAAAGCAGAAGGATAAAGAAGGGAAATCAGGAGGAAAATGTATGACAAACAGTAATGTCTCCAGGACTGGCAACTCGTAAATCCAAAGGTTGCTAGCAAACAAACTGTACGTTCAGCACTTTAACAAAACCGTTCAAGGAAATAACGTTAACATCAAATTGAAAGCTTTCTTATTCCCTTGCTCTGGCAGGAAGCGTGAGGAAAGCAATAACTGTGGGAGGCTGCAGTTTTTCATGCAGTGATTCTTTGTTCATTGCACATATCGTCAACTGTTTATTTACAAAGGAGGAATGTGCCAGGTAGGAAAAGGGTTTCCTGTTCTGTCATGCTTTTCCTAGAACTCTATTCATTCCTTTCTTGATTTTTAATATATAGAAACACATTGCTTATATCTCTATGTACACTTGCATCAATAAAAGCATAGGGGCAAACCAGCTTTTCTGAATCGTTGGCTCTTCACAGACTACAGTGGAGTTAAGTGATTCACATAGCAAGTTTTACTTGCTCCAAATTGAGTAGATATCCCAAATGAGAGTCAGTTTGAGAAATTAAGTATATTTAACAATGATTTGCCATGCTTCCAGCAGTTTGCAGCCATCCTCACTGCAGTACAGATGGAACTTATTAAGGTCTTATACGTTCAGTTATTTCACTTTTCATTTAGGTGATGGGCATTTAAGCGAGACTAAGAAAATCATGGCCACTATGACAACTTTTGAGTTTTTTTAGATGCTCTCTTCTGCATCTCTTCTGCATTTAGATGCTCTTCTTCTGGATTTAGAATAGAAAGAGAAGCTGGGGTTATACTATTTATTCCTGCCATGAGTTATCAGTTTGAGGCACCAGTGTTCTGTTTTTCTTTCAATGGCCTGTATGAGGAAGTTGATAATATTGAAAAAGGTACAGAAAGTCAAAAGAACATGCTGATTTTGCTAGAGGAAAATAAAAATATAGTCATACTTCTTTAGAACAGGGAGAACATTTGCCCTGTCAGCAGTCATCTTCAGGAACATACCACCATCCATCCAAATTCCATTTTATCTGAATTGAGGTTGGTCCAACTTGCCTTTTAGCTTCCCAAGTGATCTGGTTCTACAAGAGCAAAGAGATTAAACCTTCCGGTGTGATAGGACAGAGAGACAGCTGAGTGCCATCTGCACATTAATATGTCCACTTAGAGTCTCAAATGTTCTCACATACATATCAAATAAAAGAGCCGCACAGACTGCCATCCTGTAGAGTTTCCCATAACAAAGAGCCTACTAAAAAAATCAGCTCATAACATTCTTTAAGATTTATTGGAAGGAAAAGAATTGACTCAGCAAAGATCAACTGTACCATTCCTACCAGACACCCAGGCAAGCCAGGAACATATTGTAATTAATTGTACAAAAAGCAATTGAAAGATACAACCATTATGAATTTTGGTCTGAAATGAGCAAAGTGGACGTGGCTTCCTGAAATAATTAAATGAACTGCATGCTCTTGTGCCTTGCAGCAAAAGCCCTTCTTCCTCAATTTGGGAGTTTGATCTCTGTCAGGTTTAGCGCAAGATTGATACAAGGCAGCTGTACCAGCTGTTATCCATTGCAGGAGATGGATTTTTAAGTGTGTCCTGCTGACCTGCTAGAGGTAACCCATGTATTACCCTTCTACAGAAAAGCAATGAAAAGTCAGTCAGTGAACCACTGCCTTTGTTTCAGCCACACTGGGCAACCACTATCTGTAAGAAAAAAAAGTAACTGATAAGGATCTCCAAATACCATATAAAAGAAAAAAAAAAACAACCAACAACTTTGATAGGTATGTTTTCCCTACAATGCACTCCCACTTTCTCAGAATCTACATATTTAATTTTAATATTATGATCTGCAAAGTACATGTAAAGTCACCTACCACATGGAAAAGTGGGCTATTTATACGTCTGCAAGCAAGATGCACACTGACCTGCCAGCAGTGATTCCAGTATGCAGGAACTCATTAGTAGAAGACAGCCGTATAACAAATGGCTTTATTTACCCCTTTCCAACTTTTTCAACATGCAGGAACTCCTTGAACTCAATGGCTATTAAACCAAAGGCTGTGTCAAACACAAGCACTCCATGAACAGATTTCCCGGCCCCCCCCCCCCCCCCCCAGTTTAAACAGCAATGCTACTATTAACACATTGGGCTGTGGCCAAGTCAGCACTCGTACTGAAAAGCAAGGTTAGTGCTCACAGATGATCATTACTGGCTATGAATAGATAATAGGTTACTATTCTTAGGTTGAGCTATTCCATAAAAGCTGTAGTACTTTCCTTGAGATAGCTTAAGCAGAAAAAGTTTAGTAAGCCATCCTTCTGTTAGAATTTCCTGTATTCAAGCTATGAATGAATGTTAGACAGATGTTTTCTCATGCAAAGCAAGTCTCCATTCTAGGATACAATGAATTCTGTGATAAGAATGTGATTTTTAAAATTTGAATAACTGATTTACATTGGTGACCTGGAAGGCATTATAATACATTGCAGAAAAAAGAAGTAACTCATCAACACCACAAGAAATATATGACACTTCAGATACTAATAATGACAAAATAGAAATGAAATGATTTTTCATGATATATAAGATTTCTTTTAAATCGATACTTGCCAAAGCCATTGCAGTTGGGCTGAAGACAGACATTTTAAATCCTACAGTTTGGCAGAGCCACATGGGTGGGAGAGAGTAGACTTTAAGACCAGGCACTTCAAAGTGAACTAAGAAATAACAGCAGCCTCTATGAGATTTCAGTAATGAGAATTAAACTAGCTGCACAGCCTTATTTTTGGTGCTTTGCAATGTACATCATAAAGTATCCTATTTATTCCATAAAACTAATGCCCTATTCAGAGCACAGGTTGGATGCTGTGCCCGGGACAGTGGAGTCAATGACCCTGGTGTGTGGTAGGCTCCTTAACTCCTCTCTTCCACTAGTTAAAAACACATGAAAAAAACCTGTTATGGCTAAAACCACTGAATGCCACTGTTAAGAAGCGAGGCCTATCTTTCTTCTGCCAGAGAATTTTTAGATGATGCTGAACAAGCTACTTGAAGACCTCAGAAGGAGTCACCAGCTGTGTTTTTCCTTGAGCTTCAAGTGATCAACATGAAACACAGACCAATTCAAACTGAACTTGGTATTGACTGGAGCTTCACTTTGAACTTTAGATCCTTTTTTGTAAAAAGCCAAATACTGAGGGAAATCAAAGCTGTAGATGTCTTGACATGGGCAAGTTTTATATAGATATATATTTTTTTTTAAATTTTTTTTTTTCTCCCATGCCAGAACTCTGTGTGTGTTAAGTAAGAAAACAAATGAGAAAAGTGAAAAAGATAATTCAGTGACAGTTTTTAAATATAGTCTGTGGCCATACAGTGAAAGTAAAATTGTAAGAGGTAAACAAATGTCTTTCTTACAGAGTAGCAAGAATCTGATGGAAATAACATAGGATCACAGTAAGGACTAACGAGAACATACAGTTCTGGTTTGTTGGGAAAGGAGAGAAGAGCATCTTGGATGCTCTTTTTCCTGAAAAGCAGTTGATTTAGAGAAATAACTCCTAGAAAGAACACCTCTAGAGAAGTATACATCAGTCCTAGAGAAGTAGGGTCCCAATCTATACTTTCTGTATTCTGTCAATTAATGGTTAAACTTGGTCTTTTGAAGATATTTCATTGTTTTGGAAGGTAACTGTGTAAGGAGAGAGGGGAAGCAATGTTGACAGTGATAATGTGTGTACCCACTAGGCTCTGGGATAAATGCAATGATCAACTTCTTGTGGGGCAGATGTTTTGTGATTCTGAACTACAGCATCAGTATGAAATGGCAAACTCAAGCAGCAGTCACATCTGGCTGCCATACTGGGAAAGGTTTTGAGAGAGGAGCAGAACAAGCCTGGGCTCTCTGTTTTGGGCTCAACAATTAGGTATGGCTAGTCTAACTGAAAACCAGCAGAATTTCTGACCTGCCAGTCAGCCAATGGGAAAACAGAAACACAGGCAGAAGCCAGCATAAATACAGTTGCCAGGAGAAATGTGCTGCTTGTACGGGAGGAGAAATATGATAAGATCAGCCTATTTTATACCTGGAAGTGGAATATCTTTATTCTTCCCTGTAACAGTTATCTGGCAGGCAGACAAACACAAAGCAGCTTCCAAACACAAAGACACCAGACTGAGTTCACCACAACTCAAGTTGAGGAGAGGAAGGTTTAACTAGGACTTAGACTTAAATCACAAATCCAACCAGGCAGAGGAAGAGGTATTTGCAATTTGCTTGAAATTGGTTTTGAAACAAATGTCTTATGGTAGTACACAGAATCATACACCAGTGTTGGTAGAGGGTTTCTTTAAGTCCGGAGTCCAATTGTGTTGTGATCATTACAGGTAACATGGCATTTTGAAAAGGAAAATGAAATGTGATTCTACACAACCAACTAAAAAGCTCTGGTATTTAGATAGTTAACTTCCCTGTTATTTAATTAAACATTTTATTATTCTGCATATTAGGTCCCCAAATCTGCATGGCTGGTCCTGTTACATTTTACTTGAGGCTTTTTGGTTTGAAGTTAACCTATAAGTTTAAAACAAAAATATCTTTATGTTTATGCATGCACAGTGATTAAAGTTATACATAGTCTTTTGGAGGTTTGTAAAGACTTCCCTTTAAAACTCCTAATCTAAAATAAATTTATTGATATCTATCCCTACTGTTAACGGGTGATGTTCCATACATCATATGTATGATATACACAAACAGCAAGATAAGGCCTGCCATGTAGTTCGAGAAGTGTTAAAAATGTTCACTTCAATCTTGGAAGAAATAACATAACCTGGATTATTTCCTTATCATCTCATTTGCAGGACCAGTGTATCTGCTGCACACTGTATTTGCTACTCTTTCTGGGACTATACTTATAAAAAGACCTTTTCCATCTGCCATTCAAGAAACATCAATTTAATTTCTCACTCATTTTTATAAACTATCTTAAGGTATTGCAAGAATCTTAGCTTCCCCTCTGTGTTGCCATATTCTCTGTGCACTGGGACTTCTAAAACAGATTGTGCTTTCTCTCACAATATGAAAGATAAAAGGAAAAAAAGGTGTTTACTTTGGCTGATCTGCTACGTTAATCACAACTGCTTGCAAAGAATTGCTTTATGACCACTACTTTAGTGTTTTTGAGAGCTTTCTAAAATTTTTTTTATGCTATATAAACATGCTTTTGGATAGCCTGTCAGTCAGTACTCTAAAACTCTGAAAGGATTTTTATTTAGTACATGCTGATTATAAATCTATTGTTTTACATTAAATGATTACAAACAGCTTAGCTTCAAACAGATACAGGCTTCCTTCATGACAGAAGCACAATGACCTCTAGTTGGAAATACCAGCAGCTGGTTCTCAACTGGAAAGGACATCGCAAACCCATTTGGTTCAAAATATGAAATTGCAGCAGCAGCAGGAAAACCCTCTGTTGAAACTATTTGGAAAATTCAAATGGGCATAGCGCCACATCTCCAGACTTGAACACAACGCAGTGTGACAAATAATACAGTATTGTCAAAATACTCAGCTAGTGTAAGTCACTGTCACTCCACTGCTTTCAAAATAGCAAAGCAGATTTACATCAGATGGTGAACCAGGCCCTCTTTTTCTATTTAGAATCACTAGAAATTTGGCACATCCAGCAGCACAGACACCCCCCTACTACTACTGGGACATGGGCTCAGGGAGATGTCTGCACGACAAGGATTCTCCTTGCAGTTTTTCTCCTGATGTCTGTCATCCAAATATTGATCTGCGTCAAATTTGTGGAGCCTGACAAGATTGAAACTTTTGCTGGTACCTCAGGGTGGTTTAATTGCAATAGGTGGGGTTTTTTTGGTTGTTGTTGTTGGGTTTTTTCTTTGTTTGTGTGTGTATTTTTTTTTCCATAAGCTATATGAACACTACCTATGCCTTTTGTAAAAACAAGTTTTAAAATCTCCAAAGTTCTTAAGGTTAAAGGGACAACTTCTTCTTCCTCTCTATAAAGAGGAGCAGGCAGATAAAAATTCAATAGTTTTATCAGAGGCAAGTGAAATTTATTACATGAGAAGGGCCTGAGAGGCTTGGGATTGTAGACGGTATTGATATATGCCTTCCAGGAGCTTAACTAAAATGTTATTTTGTATCTGCCATAAAATATAAGAAAATATTGATGGCTTTTTTTTAAACTCGATGTCAGCAGGGTATAATCAGAAAAGGAGAGGATGAAATAAAACATACAAATTTTTCTTCCTTTGCTGAAGGGAACTTGCATACCTTTAGTTTTAGAGATGAAAATGTAATGCTTATTTGGTTAACTGGGCTTCAGCTTGTGGTTCAGTTTAAACATTTTTTGCTCACTTTGGTCTTACAGGGATTGTCTCTGTGACTGTAATGTCTTTTGAAGGGACAAATTGGAGAGCACAACTATTAGCTGTGTGACATCAAAGAGCATTAATCTTTTGTTCTATAGCAAGGCCAAGACCACATTAGTGCATTTCACCCAGTCATTATTAAGACTGTAGCCCAAGGGTGTAATAAATATTTTATGGCATGCAAACCAAGGTAATGGAATGCAAATTCCATAATACATCCATACATTTATTTTCTAATAGAGTAAATGATGATGTATTTTATCCAAGAAGAGCTGCTGAAAGACAGCACAAGTTCAGAAATTCAGAACTGAAGATAAATATAGCCCTTATACCCTTACTTGTTTTGGGACAGGTATGTGAAACAAGAGGAAAGAGAGATCTGTTATGGTAGAAAGTACTCAGTAAAAAAAAAACAAACTTTAAGAGCAAATGCTTTCATCTTATTCTTTAATGTAAATCTCTTTTTGGGAAGGTGGATGTGGTTATCTTACATTTTTATTTCTAATTACACTTCCTTCTTTGAATACTAATGGATTATTTTGCTTATATTTGCGTTAGAAATATATGGGAACATTAATGCATGAGATTGTATAGGTATCACAGGGAAGGCATTTTCCTAGCAGAACTTAAGTTATGCTTTATTGTATTGTATTCAAAATCTGATGGATTAAGAATTATTCCTGAGGTACAGCAGTTTAAGCAACCTAAATAATACTATATGTCAGGGTTCTTGCTACTTTAACCTGTCAAACTGTGCTGTAAAGCACAATAGTCACAGTGCTGGTCAACTGAATTAGTGTGTGAAACCTCTGTAAGCCATTTTATCTGCCCCTAAGAAATGTTTTCATTTCATTCTTACCTTATTTCCTGATGATGCACAGTGCTTTTGATCCCACCTAATAGACAGTTTCATGTTCATTCATTGCAGTGTTTCTCAAAGAGAAATACAGTAACTGAGAGAGTAAATTATATTACAGAGTATAGCCCAAGTACACGCTCAGGACTGATAAGGAAGTTCTAAGACTATAAACCCCTCATAACTAACTAAGGGGAACAGACAGGGAAAGGTTCTCAATGAACGCTGCACACCAAGATCTGGATCTCGCAAATCCACAGCAATACAGTAACCCAAACAAAACTGGTCAAATTCTGTTCCACTCAGTCCTTATTCTTCAGGGTGATATCTTTCTCATGTCACAGGGCATAAAGGTTTGTCTATGCAGCACAAAAGTTAAAGGACATCAAAGCATTCTATCCCTTTGCATCATTTTTCACCGAAGTGAGTTGTACTGATGACTGTGGATCGTCTGTAGGATCTGGTTCTGAGTCACATTCCTGGCTGAAAGCATTTATAGTCCAATTCAAAGCATACAGGAATTATTGGAAAGATTCCCACTGACCGCAACAGTCTTTCAATACAGCAGTACAGTATTTAATATGTCCCTACTTGTTTTTCCTGTCCTTGAGTGAAAGTTTATAAGAGAGTAACTCAACAGGACAGGTTCATCCCTAGCATCATTGGGGTTACCCATAACTACATCTGGCACCTGGTAGCCTCATTCTGTATATGGAAGCAGTCCCTTTATGTCTCGGTGCTCCTGATGGGTAGGGCATGAAAAACACTATTTCTGTGGTGACTTGAGTGTTTCCAGGTGAGGTGAAACTTTTTCTGCCAAAGGGGGGAAAAAAAAAAAAAAAAAAAAGAGAACATCAATTTAAAGGAATCCATGAGTAACATGGTTCTGATTGAGAAAACACAATTAGTTGCTGCACTGCGGTTCCTGCTGTGGTTGTCAGAATCTCACCAAGGTGACAGTGCCTTTATTTAGGCTCCATGGCCCAGAAGCTTTAGCATGGAATGATGAAAACAAAGACAGGCAAAACCAGACAGCAAATATTCTGAATAAAGCAAACTGTTGCACTTAATTTCAATAGAACAGAGGAAAAAACTACTGTTCAGACACGCAGCCCAAAGTGCTGCTAAAATATGTCTCTCTTAGCACCCTAGGCAGTCAGAACTATTACTTTGCAGTGCAGAATACAGAAGGAAACCAAAATGAGGAGGAAAAGGCATATACTGTAGTACATATCTCTCACCTACTTATGACAAAAATGCCCCTGAGAGAAGACATGCAGTTGTTCTTAACTTTGGAAAGTGCAAGAAGGAAAGAAAAGACTATTTCTTCTCATGGAGATATAATATATTGTACCCACTAGTTACCAGCTATTCTAATAACCTCTGAAATAACCCAGTATTAGTTTGATGTTTCTTTACAAATTTAGTATCATAGAATGGTAGGGGTTGGAAGGGACCTCTGGAGATCATTGAGTCCAACCCACTGCCAGCACAGGAACACCTAGGGCATTCCACACAGGTTTTCAAAACCTGCTAGAGAAGGATCCTTGTCTCTAGAGAAGAAGACTGCACAACGTCTCTGGGCAGCCTGTCACTCTCACAGTAAAGGTTTTCCTCATGTTGAGTTAGAACTTCCTGTGTTTCACCTTGCAACCATTACATCCCATCCTATCATAGAGCAGCACTGAAAAGAGTGTCCCCTTCTACTTGACACCCGCCTTTCAGATATTTGTAAACATTCATAAGATCCCCTCTCAGTTTTCTCTTTTCCAGGCTAAACAGCCCCAGGGCTCTCAGCCTTTCCTCATAAGAGAGATGTTCTGGTCCCTTAATCATCCTTGTACCTCTCTGTTGGACACTATATAGTATTTCCCTGTCCCCGTTGAACTGGGGAGACCAGAAATGAACACAGTACTCCAGATGTGGTCTCACTAGTGCAGAGGGGGAGAAGAAATGCCAAATGTAAATATAAATGTAGAAGCTTGGCTAAATAACGTCTGTGTCCTATCTCCTAGGTAGAAAGCTCAGGTCTGATGAGCTATGAGGTTACCTGGGGACTGCAGTCCTTCCTCACTGCTCTTTCAGGATTCAGGGACCCTCTTGCAGACTGGGATTGAAAGCAGTATGTTGGGTCTTACAGTTCTGCACCATGGAGCTTTCATCAAGTGGCAGTGGCTACTGGAAAATTTTAGCTGCAGTGTCCTCTATGACATGGCTTTAATTCCTCCTTATACTTTACTCATAAAAATCATAACATTATGAAGAGTTACTGCCTAATATTCTGAGTCTGCAAATACTGATATAGATGCTGTACTTTATGTAACTGAGCAGCTACTTTGACTTTATTTTTCCTGAAAACTAGACCAGAACCACCAGGCTTATACATAGTTTGTGAGTACAAGTAAGTCAGGTGTGGCTAGTAATTGAAACAGTTTCAGTAACAGAAAGGCTAAAAGCTTTAATTAAAAAGTAAATAAAGTCAATATTCACCTGGCATTTGATGTCAAAACTGAACAATTAAAATAGTTTTTGGCATGATGTAAGCACTCACTATTCACAAAGAAAAATTATTGAATATCTGATACAGGGTGATGGCCCTTGAAGACATCTGTTAAAAAGCACTTAAAAACATCTGTCAAAAAGCACACTACTCATTTTGTAAGATTTTTTAAAATAATTGCAAAACATGATTCTAACTTAGCAGCTATACACCTGTATACTATATAAATTAACTGAGGGGTGGAACCTGATTGGTATATCAATGAAAAAAGTTTAGTTTTATTTAATCTTTTGAACATACTATTTTGGTTAAAAAATAGGAAGCAGACTGTGATAAATTCTATTGCACTAATATTTTGGACTTGTAATTAAGAAAAGGAAAAAGGGGAGGGGAAGCTTGGACAGTACTGAAAAATAGCAAAAAATCCACTCCAACTTAGCCTGTTGTGTTTATGTTTTTGGTTTTTTTTCCACTGAGAAACTGAAATGTGACCATCTTAAGAACTCCTTTTTGTTCATTTGTATTTCACCAGGGAATTTCATTTGCAAACACTGGCTATATTAGTCATTACTTCATCATCTCATTCCAATGACAGTTAGCATAACCTCTGCTAAGTGATATGCTAAACTTGCAGTTTTCTAAGTGTCAAAACCAAAATGTTGTTCATTTATGGGTGTGCTCCTTCCCCTCTCCCTGCTTTATTCTGGGAATGAGAGCTCTTTCATTTGCTATTTCTTCATGAATGATTAAGGTGAACTTTTTCAAGATAATGCTTAATTCCAAGGCAGATATTAAAGAGCTTAATAGGTAAAAGAAAAATGCACAGAAGTTTATGCATTTCTCAAAATTTCTTATGCTTGAAAGCTATAGACGTTAATTAACTTCTCTATATCATTATCACAAACAATTCCAGTTTGAGTTTAGATTGTTTTCTTTTACTGGTAGTGTGGATTTTAGAAAAAAAGGCAGGATCGTTACAAATAGCCTGCAATACAAATGTCTCAAAGCAGCACAAAAGTTTCATATAGCCTAATCTCAAACTGTTACAGAAAACCCTAGGTTAAGGTTTGAGAAATCAGGTGTGAATTTAGGTGTTCCTTTCTGAGAGAAAGCAGCCCAGCAGTTTCTGTGTTAAGACATCTCCAGTTAGCCATCCAGACTTGTTAATAAATTATTAAAATCACAGCTACTTGGTGTAATTTCAAACCTATTCCCAATAAAACAAATAGCAGAGAACCTCTTAATGTTGTGGTTTGAAATAATATTCCCTGGTACCCTCCATCCCACCTCCCAGAAATTTCATTCAGGAATGTGGAAGCCAGCTTAGCTGAATTGCAGCTTCTCTCATTTGCCACCACTAATAATTTTCAATTTATTAGGTGCATACCATTTACTTGTATATAGTAATGTAGCAATCAGTGGTGTTCTTCTGTGTACAGCTCCACTTCCATTTTCGCTGAGCTCCTCTGAGCAAAACTTGAGAGCTGGTACAGTTGAGAAGGTAACAAGAAGGCAGAAAGGTGAAATGACACCACATTAATAAGGACACTACTGCTAATGGCAAATCAGGGGGGTGTGGTTGTTATTTTTATGGATTTATTGAAGAAAAATTTAAGTTGTATTTATGGTGAAGTAGTGTAACATGGCAGAGTTTGTTGGGATGTTAAAAAACAAGTCCTAGAACTTTCTATCGAATTGCCATATAAAAAGATTATACCATTTAGAATTTCTCCAAGCATTGATTTACTCAACTGTTAACAGTATGAATATGATATATAAATTATAAAACTCTAATGAATTATTCTGAGTCAGGCTCTTTCTATCAGCCTGAATATATAGTAATGTACAAAGGTGGAATGGGAAAGATGCTTTACACTTTTCCTTTCCGTTAGTTGCTTGTCTATAAAATGAAGACACCACTGAGTCTGGGCAAAGGCCTTTTATATAATGGTATATTAAGGGACAGCAAGTGATTCAGCACATTTTCTGTATGCTGCTTCATTCCCTATGTAAGATAGAGAAGTTCAAGTGGTTCCAGACATTTTAAATGCTTTTGTTTTGCCAGAATATCTCTCCCTGACTTTCTCTTGGCAAGTTAGGAACATGGGGTTTTGACTTGCTTACAGTCTTGGGATATCTTCTTGAAAATTTTATCATCTTATTGCTCTATTCTGGAAATGACTAAAAGAGAAATTACAGGTGCACTTTAAAAAACTGTCTGGTAGAACAGGGTGATGTGGACAATAGTGACTCACCTGTCACTTCTATCACTGTAAGTAAGAAAGTTAAGATCTATTTTTCAAGCCAATTCATTTCTCTGTACCATCCCAGAGAATACCTACCCTCGTATATTTAAGGAACAAATGAATGAATCAGACTTAGGTCTACAACAGAGAAACAAATAAAGGGACAAGAGAAATGGGATTGTAGGATAACACAGATTAATTTTGTTTGATATTGTTAATAGAACCAATTTCCTGTTTTATGATACAGGTCTATGATTACAATATATCACCAGCTGTCCACTATGGAGATAATAGACAAAAAGGAGAAAAAATTTTGAGACAGACACGTAAGTCAATTTTTGGCTACAAATGCAAACCGAGATGTTTCGGTAGTCAGTAATTCCTTCAATATTTGTTCATAGTCAGTATTAATGCATTAATTTGGCCAAGAGCATCATGTTCCTCAGATTACAAGGTGCGAACCCCATAAATTTGATAATTGTGCAATATTTTAAAATTTATTCCAGATTTTCAATCCCAAACACTTCAATCTCCAAGAGCCTCATTTAGTCCTGTGAAATATGGATGGGTGAGAATGGGATGGGGAAAAGTCCTGTTCCAGGGTTGTATTACTACTACTTGAAGGGGAAAGGGAGAAAGAACTTCTCTGATAATGATGGTGCATGAGACTGCAGGCTGGACTTCCAAATCTTTCCTACTCAACTGATTTGCACCCATCATTCTGCTGAAATTAATTTCAATCCAAATTAATGTTGCACTGACGGTTGACTTGAGACAGAAGGGAACTGATGGAAAAATATGACAAACTATTCCCAAGCCAAAACCATAATTATGAAGATGCCCTTAAAGTCCTAGAGCAGCTGGATACCATGGCCATAAATGCAGCTGATGACATTGAAGTTAACATTATCAAAGCTCACTTTGAAATCTGGAAGTTCCCATATTATGCATTTTATATTACAAGCTCAACATTAGTCCTATCATGGATTTTTTTCAGAACCGTAAAGACTAGATGTCTGTTTAGTGGATGACTGTTCAAAAGAAGCTGATAAAATCACCGAAGAACAAAACAGTCCATTTTTACTTTTAGTAGAGATTCAACATTCCTTCCAAGAGTTTCAATGCCTTAAAATTTCATATGGTTGAAGAAAATGTAGATTTTGTTGCATATTTCTCCATAGGTCAAACAAAAAGCTTCCTCATTTTTGTTGCTGTTCCCTTCAGAGTAAGTGCATGCTTTCAGCTAGTAGTTTTAAAAGTCATCAACAAAATAGTTGGAAGGCTGTGACTACAGCCTGACCAGATAAGACAGAGATTCTGCCACCCATCTCCTCACAATATGTCTTTTCAAAGAAGGAGCGGGATAGGCAGGCTTCTTCATGATACCAAAATATTTGTACTCAATCCTTTTGTTTCTCACCCTGGTTCACTGAGATGCTGCGCTGACAAGTACAGGTCAAATCACAACCAACAGCTTTCTCCGAGCCCCTTCCCTGTGTCTGAAGAAGTTACACCTAGAGAGAATTGAGTTAGTCTGTTTGATTGGGGAGTTTCTAAAGAAAGCATAGGCTGTAGCAAAGAAAGCATTTTTCACTTCTAAACCACTAATAAATGTGCCCACTAATAAAACTACTACCTGTTAGAGAGATGCCATCTTGCACAGCTGACATTCTGACAAATGTGACAACTGCAGATTCCACTGTGCGCTTGTAAGAACTCCTGGCAAATTCCGGTCTGAGGAATTATATTGTATGTACCCTAAATTCCCCATTAAATTTTACCTGGAAAAAAAAAAGGCATTTTATATAGTGAGGAAGTAAGGGTTAGCTAGCTCATCAAGGACTACATTTTGTCATTACTGTGAGAAACGATTCGCTCACCTTTATCCCTGGAAACAATTGCTCAATGGAAGGAATTTTATCTGTACGTACATCAAAACCTTAAGGAGTTGTGTCCCAGTGGAGTCAGCTGATGGCTCAGGTCCTACCCTGAAGATGATTTTCCGGAATTTCTAGAATACACAAGGTGCACAGCAGTTGAAATAGGCATTTAGCACTTTCATCATTCTCCCTGAATGCAGTGAGACTGTTCAGTGGTTTTACAGGAACAGAGTAACTAAGCACTCAGGGGGCAACAGAAATGACAAAAGGGTGTGTGTGGTATGAAACCGTTGTCAGTGCAACACAAACATCTCTGTTTTGCAGGCTCATATTGGCTTTCCATTAATACCCACATACAGAAAACTAGAGGGAGTAAAAAGGATACAGGATTTCTTACTAGCATAATAGCAGTTTAATCTTAGCATGCAACTACCATGGAAATTGGTGCTTTAGCATCCTCTAGGAGCTTTCATACCTGCAGACTTTACCAATTGCTGTATCTGAATTACCAGTCTGCAACTCTGATCTTTCTAATGCTGTTGTCACAAGAGCTCTATCCATACCTTCACTTTTAGCTTGATCCTGACTTTCTGGAAAACCCCACTTTCATACAGGGAATTAGATTCACTTCTGAGCTCAGGACCAGCAGCACACTGACTTTGTACTGATCTTCTGAACAGCAATTAAATCCATTTTATAAAAGGTGGCTAACTTCAATATGTGAAGGTATTTTGACCTGGAGAGAGCATTGAAAGATCCCATTTCCTTAGGAGAAGCTGATCAGGAGAACTTGGAAATAACCTGCCCAGCCATAAATCTGATGCAATAGCTCTGAAAAAGTGTCTGGATAGTGTTAACCTCTCTTTTTCTCCCTTGCCCTGTATTAGTTGTCATTCTTTGTTTGCAGTGAGCAAAAAGCACCGTCCAGCTTCAAGCTGAGAGTGAATTTTCAGTGAGTGGTCAAATTAGCTATGATATCCTCTCCTTTAAAAAGGAATTTTAAAAGGCTCAACCTTAATCCTTAAATGCTGAAGGATATATTTGGGTGAGGGTCACTGTCCCATTTAATATGGGTTTTTTTCTTGGCCAGAACAAACTTACAGCACTGACTTGTTTCTAAATATATTTGCTTTCTAGCTCATGCAATTAATATTTTTCCCCTCCAGAAAAAGCATGAATTGTGAAGAAGGACAGTTATCTTTACATCCCACAGC
This sequence comes from Todiramphus chloris collaris, assembly GCA_025345505.1. Classification (NCBI taxonomy): domain Eukaryota; kingdom Metazoa; phylum Chordata; class Aves; order Coraciiformes; family Alcedinidae; genus Todiramphus; species Todiramphus chloris. The sequence goes on along the minus strand of JANVCC010000106.1, from coordinate 5,308,070 downwards.
AGCCCAGCACATTGCTTACAAACAAGAGGAAATTAATTTTAAAATGTGTCCCTAATCATAGAGAGGAACTTAGTTCTTCAGGTGAGTGGTAGGTCCAAGAAGCTGTACTATTTTGGTGAGTTATTGTATGCCTTACAATACAGGGTCTTTTAAGTTTATACTTCAGAATTAGCATTTCTAAATTTTGCAGCACCAGTGACCCACAATCACCATTTGTCCTCCAGTCTCACTTCAGATGTCTTTATGTCATGACTGTTCTCCAATGATAAATATTTATAGCTAGCTGCAGATGTTGTTTCATTTGCAAAAGGAAGATTTGCAAGTAAGGAGAAACTGGAAAAAATTAATATTAATAAACTGCACAGGAAGAGAAAATGAGAAATACTATATGGCTCAGATCCATGAGAAGAGCAGGGCATCAATTTGTAATGGGCAAATAATTCATAACAAGTAACATATTCAATACATTTCACTGCTTTTTTTATTCTAGCAAATTGCACACCAGCAGCTAGTGATTTTCTCTAATTTACTCGTAATTCACATTTTCCAACAAAGTACTTTCTGCAAAGAGCTATTGGTCTTAGTTTGTTGAAAAGTATTCCATAGTAAAAGATAAGAGCTGGGTTTAAAGCAATTTTGATTGCAAACTTAAGATAATTTTTTTTGTCCCCTGACTAGACAGGTGTAACTCTTAAGATTCAGTTTTCTGATCTAAAGTCTCACATTTACAGGCTTCTTTACTTTCAAGAAGTATTCTTAATTCTTAATTAAAATATTCTGCTACTACAAACCATCCTGCTATAAAACTCATTACCTTAAGTAACTTTAGAAAGTGACTAGAAAAGGAGCAAAATAACACAAGCAAAATCAAAGTGTCTGAAAAAAAAAATGGAATTGATACTCAACAGTGAGTCACAGTAGCTTTTAAGTATGTAATGGAGTAGCATTTATCAAGAGCTTCAAGACAGACCGGAGTCAATGCATTCAATAATTTTCTACATTAGCTAGTAAAATAGATGAGCAAAAAAACCCTGGTCCTTCATGCATGAGTGGGGAAAAAAAGTTTGCTTTTGAATGGCCTGTAATACTAAAAAGAATAATACAGTTTTTTTTCTGCACTGATGTGGCTTACTCAGGGAAATCAAAAAATAAACAGAAAATCAGAAGTACGCTGGAAATGTACAGCTGAGAGAAACATCTGTATTTCTAGGGAGGCTCGAATGTCAACGGAGGTTTTTTATATGCCATCTTTATGTGAAGGATGTCCATTTTTTGTTCTGGACTCACACAAACTCCCTTTTGATTAAAAGAAATAGAAAGGTCTGCCCTATTCACTTGCCTTATTCACTCACAGAATTATGAGGCTGGACGCCTAGAGCAACCACTTGAAATATATGCATTGCCCTAGACTCCTCTTTGCAACGCTTACTGAAGTTTCTGTAAGGGACAAGATACTATGACTGAGTTCTCAGCCTGTAGCACTTTGGGGAAGCACCTGAGAGGAAAAGGACAATCTTGTGCACAATTGCAGTGACATTTTGACAGCTATATGCGTGTGTTTTCAGACTCCAGAACTGTTTAACTGATGCTGCATTCACATATGCGTAAGTGTGGGACAATTGTTTGATTTCACAATGCCAAAAGAAGACAATTTTTAGCTTTTGAAGGGAGCTCTTCCTTGGTGAAGTGGGCTGATGGGAAGAGCCATAGAGCCACCTTTCAGCAGAGCTCAGGCACTGCTCGAGGAAGTAATGTGCAGGCAGTAACATTAGCCTGGCTCCAGCTGTAATCATCTGGATTACATCTCCATGCTTACTTGCAATGTTGCTGAAGGGGAACTCTTTCCAGTATGACACAGTAGCCTACTCTACTGAAAGCATTTATCTTAAGAGTTGCACATTTTTAAGTGCTGTTGCTCATTTTTCAATTAGTGTTCTCATTTTGATGGACAACAGAAGAATGTGCATGCCTTCAACAAATACGCATCACAGAAGTCTACACAAAAGATCATGCAAGTCCCAACATACCCAGGTGGAGGGTCATGAATACATTGGCTATCAAACCTCAGTTTCAATTACAGCGTGTGTGAAAGATTGGTATCAAAACTTAGACAGCTTTGTCATTTATTAATATGATCTTACTAAAGGGCTTGTTGGCTCTGATCTATTTTGTTATCTGCAGTTCTTTGCTTTTGGTTAATGAATACACTGTTGAATTCATGAGTGTTTTTCCAGCAAGAGCAATACTTTTACTTGAGCTCTCAAGGACTGCAATAGCATTTGCAGCCACAGTGAGAAGCCTTTCTTTTAATCAAAGTAAAAAGTTGATATATAGGGTAGAACTGCTCCTCTTAAATGCCTATGTCAGCATTACTACCTTCAGAGCCTGTCCTGTCTTAAGGCCCAATCTTTTGGATTTCCTTAGTGTACTGTTGTCTTAATCTTGGAGATGTTTCATTCATAATTCTGGCTTAGTCTTCACAGTACCTCATCAAGTATGTTCAAGTTGTCCCTAACCTCACTGGCAGGTGTTCTAACATCTCTCAGCCGTATCCTGCAGGTGCTATGAGTCATGCGAGCTTATTCAGAAAATGAAAGATCTGTGGGAAATTCCCCAGGAATGTAGGTAGATCCACCATGAACACGGCAATATCATTAAATGCATTTGAATGCTTTTGGAAAGACTGAAAGTCACAATGAGTAGCTATTTTTCTATAAAAGTTGTCTTACAACAATACCATCTCTCCAACACTACATATAATTTGTATGTATAGTCAGCATAACATGTAATTATTTTTTCTTCCTTGCTACCCCAGACTGTGTGGTGTCAAAGCAGTAGAATAAGAGCAAGGTCATTTAGGAAAGCATGAGTATACTCAGAAATACCTTAATTCAGGTTTTATGAAAGTAGCAAGTGTAATATTGAGGAACAACATTTTTTTAGAGTTCTGTAGGCAAAACTGATTCTGCTGACCACAGATAAGGAACAGTATTATTTGTTTTGACCTCGTTGCTGACAGCAACAACATTCCATGCTGTGGCAACAGAATAGTTGGTTGCATTTTTTTTTTCCCCTTTCTTTCTCTTAGAAAGAAAAGTGGAAGTCTAGGATGTGGGAAGATTTGGAAAACCTAGTAGAAAAAACTCCTTTCCTCTGTTACCTTTCCATCACTTCCCTAAATAGCCTTTCACACACACCACCTCATTCCAATTTGCTAGGGTCTGATTTTGTGGGACAACTAGTACAAGTGCAGGTAGTGTTAGCCTGGGCTCTGATGACTCTGGTTTGGCTGGTGAAGTGCACGTGGCCTGCTGCCCCAGCCCACTGCCCTCAATCCCATATCTCCACGACTTTCCTTCGTTCTAGGATACTGGTTAAAGGCAACCCTTTCTTCCAAAGCTCTGCAGCAGTAATAAGGTATTTTAAATAAAAATATTGAAGAAAGATGACATGACTTAGACTACTACATACATTAAACATGTCAATGATACTTTGGTTTGACTTTCATGCCATATTTGGAGGGAGCTCTCAAAACACATGAAAGTACAGGCTGACTCTACTTCCTAATGTATTGCTACTGTTCCATGACTTGATTTTTGCAACCTGCCTTTCAAGTTAAAGTAAGGTATTCAGATAATCTTTTTAACTCATCATCAAGGCCCTTACACCTTGTAGTTTGTTGTTCACTAAGACATACTTTGTCTCAAAGAGAGAGTTAATATAATATGATGTCCTTCAAAGACCATTTCAAGGAACAGCACAGAAGAGAGCAAGATGCTGAACATAGTGGAATATATGTTTTTTTTTTATTAGAGACACTTGCCTGTCATGGAGTATGTAGCCTGGTAGCTAGTTTGCATCTGTAGTTACACTCATACAGCTCATCTCAATCTTTTAAACTACTTGGTTTATCCCCCCCCCCCCCCCCCCCCCCCCCCCATCACTTCCATTTCCAAATATTAAAAATTGTCAGACGTAAATTTTCCCATGCTTACTTGGACATGTTTCAAGTGTTTTATGATTAAATTAAGTTCCCCACACACAAAGTCCCATTGCTTAAGAAATCTCAGTGTACTGCTGGAAATAATCATGGCTGGATGGGAAGATGAAACTGATTATTTAGTAGAAGTTTTCCAACTCTCCCCGTTTTTCTACCCTGTGGGCACAATGCTTTGAACTGGACAACTTCAGAAGTTTAATGGAATTTCTCTTATTTATATCAAGGCTAAATCTAGCTCTGCAACAAGAAAGCAGTTTGTTGTTTATGAGCAATACCTTTTGCCTTTAAAGCCTAGTCAAGAGGTCTTTCAAACAAGGCTTTAAGAAGCAATGGAAGGTATATGAAAGAACTGGAATAAATGGAAGAGTAGTTCCAAAACTGCAGCCAAAATATATATTTTTCAAGTACTTATTGAAGCAAAATTCACCTTGATACAAATGACAAGATTGCTTGGTTAGAGACAAGCTGACCGGCCTATGCATGGAAATGAAAGATCAACAGTTCCAATATTTAAGGGTGTCTTTAACACCACAAAGACAGCTTAGAAAGCAGGTTTATCATTTGACACATAAAAAGGAAAGTTTTATGGACAATTCTGTAAGAACAAACACTCATTATTGAGTTAGTTAGTAAATAATAATGATAACAGCATCAGACTGGTGATTGCTGTCAATGAGTAACAATCTTATGCTCTTCATGTATTTATTATTAGATTTTCTGTGCTCATCAGAAAATGAGTGTAGCTTCATTCACTACATATATCTTCATACTGCAATCAATACAATGGTAGTCTTTTCATAGACATCAGACTTTAATATTAATTTGTTCTTATTTATACACCACAGGAAGACACAGAACATCTTCACTTCTATGATAGAGCCTTCATTCAAAATAAAGTATGGTTATATCATCACTGATGTTAAGAAGATTTTATGTTTACTACTCAAAAGATTAATGGGTCACTCAAGCATTTACATTCTCATACATTTTTATGACAACCCTATGAAGTAAATTTGATGTATGTTCAGAAGGGAATGATAGGTTTAAATGTCTAACAGCTGCTCTTCTGAATTTCAGCAATGTTTTAGGTGTTGTTACCATTTAGCACTTTCACTGCTCACTGCAATTTACTGTTTGCCTGCATTAGTTATTTGAATTTGCACAGGAAGACAAAGGGAAAGAATTAGGTGCAGAGTAGAAACAGATTTACTTCCTTTAAGCCACCTGAATCTAATCAATCTTATGGGCAAGCACTGCTAGGGAAAAACCCAACACTTTTCATAGTGTTTATTTAAAGACTTTGGCAAAAAAGCATCTTAGCCACAAAAGCTGCATGCTCAAATGCACACATTTTCCTGGATCTAGTCTGAAGCTTATTCCACATTTTGAAATGCATTTGATGTCCTCTATATCACAAAACCAGTTTTGATGAGTAAACAACCTGGAGGGGGGCTGATTTCAGCAAAACAGGCCATTGAAATTGCATGGGTTTGGGAGTGGCAGTAGCAGCAGGAAGTTCTGGTCTTTTAGCTCCAATCAACTGAAACAGCTTCAAATGCTGCTGTAGTCTTTTCCTGTGTGAAGTATACAACACTAAATGTAATGCACTTGGTAGATGTTGCTTAAGACAAGACTGTTTAACACAGCAGGAAAACATGGTTCTCTAATTACCCCCTACTACGAACCAGAGACAACACAGGGGCAGTTAAATAAGAAAGATCAGAATGTCACTATAGGCAAGAAGAGGCTGTATTAGGGGACAGGATAATCGTCACTAGGGACCACACAGATCTGCTTCCACATGCCTTTGTGACTCCTTATTTCCTACACAGGACCAGTTGTTTCACTAATACCTGTGGACTATAGCAGACCTCACAGCAAACACAGCAGGAGTGGATGTAGCAAGGAGCTGTGTGTGCTGTACATAGCCCTTCTCTAGCACGGCCTCTGCTGCATACAGAGACTTCATGATGATGAAGTTCCATGTTTGTGACCACACACTCCTATTTGTCCCCATTTTGAAGAGGGCTTAGTTCACCCCTGAGTCAGGGTTTCACAACTGCCTCATTATGTGAATGAGCAAAAGACGACTATGCTGAATTCCAAAAGCAGCCAATAAATCTTTCAGAAGCCTAATTTTATTTTAGGAATGGTGCCTCAGGCAAGACTTGTGTGGCTTAGAAAGGAAAATGTTTAAAACATTTGCAAAAGTTCTGTAAACCTGGTTTACCCCATTTCTGCTCTGTGTTGTGCTATTCTGAAGACACTCAAAGCTTAATGGCTCCATCAAGTTGGGAAATAGAAAGAATATGCTGTCACTTATAAAGGAGACAGGCTGTTGTTAAGTCTAAGGTTATCATTGCAACACATTTATTTTATAGTCAACTTCGTGACTGCCTGGAGGAATATAACATGGAATTTAGTCAAAGAAGGTCTCAGAGCTCTAAAGTTACGAGGCAGAGGTTTATTACCCATCCTAACATCACTTTCTGGTCATGCACAACCGACAACACTAACCTTCCTAAACAATGTTTTCAATATTCCTACCCACATTACTCAGTGAAATCCTCTTGTCTCAGAACAGTCTGCAGAAATGCAGTTGTAACAATTAGCCTTGGTCTCCGGCACCACATAGCCTCTACAATCCCTTGGTACCTTGCCCACCATCAGACATCCACAACAAGAATCCTGTGCCTTCTGCAGAGGCAATCTATGACTAGACATCACATTTCAGTGCAAGGCACTTTGCTAGCTCCACACAAAGCTTTCTACTTTGGAGAGACTAGAAAGATAACATCCCAGAATTAAGAAGGAGATGAAAAAAAACCCCAAACAACAAAACAGAGATTATTTTCCATAATATGGAAACTAAAAGGGAGGGTGCAGATCATTTATTTATCATTCTCTAAGTGATGTGCATCTGAGAAGACTCTCAGCCCTCCTACATTAGCAGCCATCCAAAAATCTATAAAATTTGAAGCAAGATCAAAAGGAGAAAATGTCTTGTGAACTTTTAGATGCCTCAGAGAAGTGAGGCCAGCTGAGTCAGGCATGCAGAGTGAAGTAACTCAGAACTACAAAACAGAAGCAACACAATAGATCTGCCCATCCCTAATCTGCTTGTTGGCTAAGTAATGCTTTGGAATAATCCACAGGCTGTAGAAAGACAAAAGAAGATGCAGAAAAAGTTTATACATTTCCAATACAGGTAGATCGACTTCTTAAGACATTTTAAATGTACAAAAATTTGATCATTCAAATAATTTGTCACTTTAAACTCATTATGCCTTGTTTCCTCATGGCTGCTGCATACAGTTAGGCTTAGAATAGTTTTCCATTTTTCTCATATATTGATGAATTATTTTGAAGTATTTATTTGGACTGAAGGAGTTGTGTCAGCAGAAATAAAAATTCTTATACTATTTAATATGTGTCATTAAATATAAAGAGTAAGTCCAGTAGGAAAATTTGGACAATCTGAACTTCACTAAGTTTTTAAAAATGGTCAAATCGCTTTTCCCTACAAATATCTTCTAGAAGAGATTAATTTCCGTAATGAGGTATTAAATAATTGCACGTTAGGTTGACATTAAGTCCTGTTAGTAAGTGACTTTTGAAAAAAAAAGTTCAAGTTAATTTTTGAACAATTTCCAATGTCAAATACAGACTTTTTTCTACTTAAACATCTTGTTATGCAGACAACTTTTCCTCAAATCAATTTTTAAAATATATTAAAAATCCTAATCACAAATTTATGATATTATTATTTCTATTCTGTAAATCAAAACCAATCTCTTATAATGATATTGCCTATCATTATTTTCTTCTATACATAGATTAGTTGCCTGATTTCTCCAAATGTTCTTCATTATGACTAATAAACCCCCTCAGATAACAAAGCATGGATACACAAATTAGGAAAAATATAATGTTATTCATGTTACTTTAATTTATACTCCCAAGAAAACTTACTGCAAGGTACAAATTCACTTGACCAAAAAAAAAAAAAAAACAAACCCACAAACATAATTAGACTACTTAAAATTACACTCTGATGTACATCTGCAAGGATGAGCAATTCTGGCTGTAGCATCATTAACCATGTACATTAATATTTGTTTGTACTTATGGCTAGGTATGAAGTTACTTAAAACCCCCAAAGATCTAATTTCAGCACCCAAGCACATGCATATTCCCTCTAAAGATGGTGTATTTAAGTTGCTCAATAGCAATGGATTATCCATATGATTAATATCAAGTCTGAGCGGGGGCTTTGCTGAATTAAAGTCAATATGACACTTCGTTGCAGGCTTAGTTTGTGTCTCTCTGCTGGAGGGCGCAGTGGAAAGATGTGGAATCAGAGTGCCTATCTTTCATAACCCAGTATTAGAGGTGCAAATTGTGTCAGTCCTTGAACTCCTAGAGAAGAAGTGAGAGGACTTAGCTTTAGAAGGTGGACAGATGCAGCAAGACCATGTCTCTCCCACTGCATTGCTTGACAGCCAACAGAGCTGGACCGACATGTGTGCATTTAAAAGCACAGGTGGGACCAAGATATAAAGTGTGGCACGCTGAGATCACAGTCTCAGCCCTCTGCCTGCAAACATATAAGTGGTGCCTACAACTGCTATCAAACCATGCACAGCAGCAATTCCTTATGCATTTCCTTGCAAAAGCACACAACAGTTAAACCAGAATGGCAATTGCTTACACAAAATAAATATGCAAAGTGAAATGCTTATTTTCATATATGCAAGATCAAAATATGATGTCATACAATTTTTTTAAGCCATGTGAGTCACTGAAGATCTGTGAGTAGAGGGTAGGAGTCTTTCTTCAAGTGCATCTAGATATACCCTCACCACAATCTTTCTGGTCTACTTAATATGAAGCAAATACAGATGGCACATCTGTGTTCACTTTGATGTCCTCAGACACCACAGACAGTCCTTACATCCTACAGCATCCTAGCAAACTAGACTAGACTAGCTAATTAAGACCTTCTCCCTTTATTACCCCACAATCATATTTCTGTGGTATCATGTTTCATAGTACCCTGATGTTTGCATCAAAGACAATTGACAGATCAGTTAAGAAACAACAAGTACTTGCCTTTGTAAAGACAGAGGAGGGAATGAGCAAACATACACTTCCCTACTTTGTGGGGTTGGAAAGGTATTTCCTAAGTATATGGAATAAAATTCACTAATTTCTACATCCAAAGCAATCCCTTGATGAATGAATAGCTGGACTGAATGATCTAAACTGTAAGGAAGCCATAGCTATCTTCTGAATTGCTCTGAAGTTTGTGCCGTGTTTTGCAACTGCAAAGTAAAGATCTAAATTCCAGCAGGTCGGAATAATTTGGTTTTACATTTGCTTCTCTACACTGATATGATACAAAAATAGTGTGCAGTCTAGAATTACTCACTAATTTTTAAATGCTTCTAAATAGTCTTCATAGAATTAGAAACCAAGATAATTTAATCTAGTTAGAATGAGTTCTTCAGTGTGAGCAGCTATTTATACACTTACGTTTTCACCACTATCTGCACAAAACTTTTTGAATCATAAAAACAGACAGCACTCGTTTTGGCCTTTGACTTTCTTTTTCTCATACTATCCTATCTTTAGACTAGCAAGAGCATACTCTCTTTTTTTTTTTTTTTCCTTTGGGAAAGGCCTGCGTAGCTTATGGAAGAAACATCATGGAACAAAATACAAAGCACTCCAAACTCAGGGCTTCAGCTCTCAGACTGTGGTCAGTATTAAAACCTGGATTATAGAGCTAGAACATTCACAGAGGCATCTCTGACTGTCTTGAATCAATTCTTGTAAAGAAGGAAAATATGTGTTACAGTTCTTTCTAAAAGGCCTCACAGGAAAGGAATAATTATGGAGGTCTCTAGAGAAAGCATTTTAAAAATCCTTCTGTACTTCCATTGAAATTAATGATAAAAAACCATGTTGACCTCAGGAGCATAAGACTTCAATGTTTGTAAACAAAACATAACTGTAGGAAGTTATACAACATAAATGATGTAATTCTTCCTTTAAAATTAATCTCATTGAATTAAATATTTCCACACTGTGTTTTAAGGAAAACTCTTCTGCTGTTGGCTCTTCCTACTGTACTATGTTTTATTTAATTTCTACTCCATTCAACAGCTGAAAAGGACTAGGGTCTGCCCAAACATTTAATTGTTTCAGGCAAGAAAGAATTCAGCATCCACAAAGTCTGCTTTATCCTCTCCTCCCAGTTAAGGTTATGCTGGCTTGCAAAGCTAGTTCATGAAGATTATAACATAAGAAAGCTGTTCTGAGCACACATGCTGTGAAGTACTAATAAAAAAGGCACAGGCAGAGCTAATGCACAGAACATGGAACAGATGCATCAAGTGCATGAGAATGCCCCTGGTGGGAAAGGGCTATGTGAAAGGTGCCACTGCTCTCTGGCCCTTCAGAGACTGAGGAACACAATCTGACCTCTGCTTTTTGCATCTTGTACCGTTATTTTGCTGAGCTTGCTCCAATGGTATACCTGGCTGTAAAAGAAAAACTCAAGCAGTCCCAGCATAGACCCTCGTGATTAGGAGTGGCAAAGACCAAGGCAAGCTGCACTCAACAATACTGTGCTTCCCCAGGAGGGCTGAGGGCAACATAAGCAGCTGTCAAGACTCTTGCACAATCCTGCCTTTAGAAGAGGGGACAGTGGCTTAAAGCACTTTGAAAGCCATGACTTTCCTACCTGTCTCTCTTGGGAAGTAGATGGAATTTGGGTCTTAAACATTTATTTTAATTCTCATTCCTGACATCCAAAAGCATTTTCTGCTAGTTGCCTTAAAGAAAAATGAAAAGAAAGGAAAGCAGAGACAAACAGTTCTAGAATTATTTGTTAATATTTTTTGACAGCTGTATATATACTACTCTCTTGCTGTGACCATAATCGAAGCCTAATGTTGCTCCCAAGGAATGCTGTGGCAGTATTCCCATCGATGGCACTGCGAGTAGATCTGGGCCTTTGTTTGGTCAAAGCTGTTCCAGATGGAGTCCAGAGGATTCCCATCCGGCATTCCAATTGTAAACAATGACTCTTCCTCCCTCTTCCAAAAGGAGTTTGCTGGCTCCAGCTATGGTTGATCAGTTGGGACCAATAGTGGAAATGCCCCACTACTATTGTACAGTATTATCCCTTGGGTAATGCTGTGTTTTATTAGCTGCATACCTGTCTAATCAATATTAGGATGATTACATTTGGGACAAAAATATAATTATAGACCACCAATGGGACACGTTTTCAGGGATGTGAACACTTAAATCCCAGTACTGGTGTACCTATGCACATGAAACCGTATCAGGAGTGTAACACAGAGGGGGAAAAAAAAAAAGTGAGTTACTCCAAAAGGAAATCTAACAATCACAAGGACAAATTCTTTAGTTCTCCAGTGAAGTTTCTCTGGGATCTTTAATGGCGAAGAATAGGTTACACACTTAAATTTGCTCCACGAAGTAGTAATATTTTGTGGTTATCAGTCAACTACTAGTCTAGCAATAACTTCTGTGACCAGCTGGAGTGGGCCTAGTTCTCACAGAACAGATGTGCAAGGACACCAAGCTCATTGGTATTTTCAATTTCAAAAATCACTGGTCTGCTCCAGAAATTTAGGCTGCTATCATCATTATGTTTGACTTCTAAACAAAACCTTACTTCCCTTGACTTTGTTAATAACTCACTGCTGACCTATTGCTCTAATTCTGTAAGCAAACTGATGCTTGTTCATATAAATACAACTTCTGAGCAAAGACTGAAAATTTAGGCCAGCAATAAAATAAACACTAGCTCCCGAGTTACCACAGTACCCAAGTTGATTTTTTTTTTTTGCTCCAAAATGTTTGATTTGAGATTACCATAAATTGTTGCCAAGCTCTTAGTTCAGATGAGAATATTCACCAAATGATGTATAGCAGTTTTTCAAATACGTACTTATTCAGAAACTTCCAGTATAAAAAAATTAAACTTTGTCCTTCCTTATGGTATGTGGCTAAGCATGTGCAGGGATAAAAGTCAAGCACCCTGAAAGCATGAAACAATGTGATACCAGTTAAGAATACATCGACACAAGGCACATGCACGCTTAGATGAGAGATGTCCAATGGGATGAGTACTGTTGCAGCTCATGGATACCTTTGGTACACAATGCAATCACCAGCTTAAAAACTTGTTTCATAATTCAAGTTTTTCTTTAATTTCTGGTCAATTTAGCCTTAGAAACCAGATAAACCTTAAAGAGGACATCCAAATACTCTGTTAACATTTTCTAAGAACTATTATGCTAAAATGTAACCCTTTAGTCAAATCTCACAAAGGCATGGATTGAGAAACAAGCAAGCATACCAAGCAATTTATTTAGGCTCTCCTGTAAGGTATCTAAGATTCTTATGTATTGAATCAGCCCAAGAAAACAGGAGTTCTACCCAATTGTTTTGATTTCCCTTCCGCCTAATTATTATACAGGCTTTACTTGTTTGTTTGTTTTTTTTTTTTTTTTAAACAACTGTAGATGTACCTGTTTGCCAGAGGTTCTTCACTGGTGCAGTTATGTTACAAGACTAAAAAATACATAGAAGATTACAAAAGTTGACAGAAAGCAGAGGTGGTAGGGTGTGGAACAACTCTTTTTTTTTTTGGTTTTTCTTTTTTTAATACACTGTTATTCACTGAAACAAGCTTTTTTCATAGCATCTTGAGAGGCGCTACTTAAAAAAAAACCCACCCAGCAACAAATAAACAAACCAACCCCAGCAATACTTTCCTATAAGTTTCTGAAGCAAATAGCCTTCCTTTGACTTTACAGGACACGGAACTCAGCTTTGGGTCAGCATTAATATGAGTGAGGTTGGAGATTAGTGAAACAGACTTTGTAACCAAGAAGCAGAAGTAACTATAAAGCCTTGTGGGCTTCCAAAACCTGTCTGACAGTTTTGCCTTTGCTAATGCACATTTCGATCTGATGAAAGATAGGCAAGGAACAGAAAAAGCACAGATGATAAGGTATGTGATACTTTGTGTTCAGGAGGAAAATTTGTATGACATTTTCTCCCTTCTGTTTTTCACTGTTTTCTCAGTGAGTGAAAGCTTGTGCATGTTTGTCAGACTGGCCCTCCATTAAATGTCTCTTCATGGAAATAAGGGGATATTTATGCACAGTGACTAATGAATGGATGCATTCCAGCATCTGCTATTGTGTATTTCCTGTAAAGTCATTTATTATTCTATCTAACAAACACAGTGTTCTTGCGTTGATCCTTAAGATTAATGAGGCATTTACTCCTATTCAAGAAAAAAGTTCAGAAGACACATTTTCTCCCATTCAGCTACGCTGATAGTTTAATTAATGCCTTTAATACATATAAGTCACCAAAACTGTTTTATGGCAACACTGAGGAAAGTTGGCAAAGCTAGGAAATTTCAGAGGTAAAGCCACAGCTTAACACTTCCCTTTGTTTCCAGGTAGTACAGGACTCTCCAGACAGCAGGTGATCTTACAGACTACATGAGTAACAAAACTCCAAGATGTAACGAGCTAAGGTAATGACAGAATATCAGCCTTAACTCTCTGCTTGTGTGGGCTTAGTCAAATCATTAATGTGATTTCATTACAAGTTGTTGTTTTTTTGTGTGGATTCATGTCATATTTTTTCTTCTCAGTATTACAAAGAGAGGAAAAGAGAGAAAATATCTTCTCCTTGAAATGTATGAGTTGATACAATAGACCACAACTGGTGCTATGGTCTATGGTTTAAAGATCTATTAGGGGAACTTTTTAAAATGTGTAGCATTCCACTGATACAACAGGAGGAATGCAATGGCTCTTTCAGTGTTCCTAGGTTTTCCTTGCTGAAGTTTCTGCACGGGGCCTTTTATTGTTACAGATGCCTAATTGCCAGGCCCACTCAAGCCAGCATGGCAAGCCTGGTGTGAACTTGAATGTCACTGGGTAAGCATTCAAAGGCAGAGAACTGGAAAGCAAGGAGTAAGCATGGGAGTGTGCAAGTTGTGGCAGGGGGAGGAACCGAAAATACAATGAAAATGTGCCACTTTACAGGGCCTCCTAACCCTTCTCACAGGGAGGAACAACACGTCAAAATAAAGGTGCACCACTCAGGCACTGAAACACAGGCCTTCTCACTCCGGAGTCTTACCTATAGTTATCTTTTCAACCATAGTTTTATGACTGGAGTAATCTCCTCCCTGCCATCACCCAAAGTGATCATCTGGTGATCCTCATGGACTCCTGGATCACAGAATAGGCACAAGATGTGAAACAGCTTGGAGGCATCATTCCTACCAAATTAGAACAGTGGTCCAAGGGCAAAAATAATTGTTGATCCAGACAAATTAACACAACACACAGCCACGTTACAGGTATAGATAGCTGCTTGCTGAGCTTCTGGAGACAGAGCTCTGATTTAATATGTTTGGGCCTCCTAATTAATTATAATTTTTCATTCCTTGCTTTTGTTGTTTTTATCTCAAAGACTGATAATAGGAAGAAAGACCAAAACAACAACAACAAAAATCCCAAACCACGCAGACTTTCAACATTATTTTGACTCCCCAGACAAGGGAAATAAGCAAATCAAAGCACAACTGGAACTGCTTATAGGGGAGCAATAGATCTCAGTGTGTGTAGGCTGCTGGCAGTGCTGGGCAGCACTGTGTCACCATGCAGCTTTGCTGCTTGAAGTAACACCTGTTAAAAGCCACCCCTACTCTGCAGTGAACAACGCCAGGCACAGGGATGGAGGTAAAGTTTGGTATAATGCCTGTTAGAGTAAGGAACTCCTGGAGAGCTTAATAGAGAAAATCCCATTAGCTGCTCTCAGTGTTACTGCAATTCCTGAAGTAAACCAGCAAAGTCCATGGAAGCCAATAGAATAACCTGGAAGCTTTGAGAGATACACTTAGGTCTTCCAGAAACCTTTCTAAAACCTGTCCTACAAAGAAATCTTTGCTTATACTGGAAATTCAGTGGTTAATAAAAGACCGTGTGAACATCTTTTTTACTTATAAAATCGCCCCCTCTCCTCAACCATCCCAGACAGAAGCTCTAAATGGATGAAATATTGTAATAATCTTCTCAGTCTGAAACAGGGATCTTATCAACAGGTGTAGGGACATGTTATGGGCAGGTAAGGAGAAAGACCTGCTAGAGATGTGCACCAGGCATGCAGGTATCACCCACACACCCCTAAAGAAAGACAAGCTAGGCTAAGGAAGATACAGAAAACAGAATTTCCCTTACAGAACATGTTTCCATGAATGTATCTAGTTATTTTAGATTCTTATCCCTTTATTGTTGGAGTAATACAGATCATCTACAAATAGAAAATATAACAGAATAAAATATAATGCATAATCTAATTCTCAGGGTCATTCAAGACAACAAACTTGTTATTTAAATATACTACTCTAAATTGTTTGAAAGAAGCTTGATCAATAGCCTGAAGAAATTTTACGCTTGTGGGTTTTTTTCCTGTAGGGGTTTCCTAGTGCTTAGCCTGTGGCTGCTAGCATTAGATTTCAAGACACACTGTACTAAACAGTATTAGGCATGTGAAAGGACTTTCATTCCTCATTAGCTGCGCATAAGAAAGGATTGTAACTTCTAAAAAGAACTAAGCAGCTTTGTAAAAAATTTGTACTTCCCTTTAACAAAAATCATACTTGTTAAAACTTTTTTTTTTTTTATTCCCAGCTGAACTATGCTTCAACTCAAAGCAAATAAAGTCATCAGTTGACTCCATTCTATTAGAGGACAGCATTTAAAAAAAAAAAAAAAAAAAAGTCCAATGGGTCCTTGAACAGTGGTCCCTTGTCTGTCACATCAAGACATGGCTTATACTTCACACACTATTGACCATGAAAAGCAATCTTGCAACTTTTGAAGCCCTATCAGGAAAAAAAAAAAAAAAGTGAGAAAACTTTTCTTGAAATGTCGAGGATGAGGGGGCTGACTGCTCTCATCTCATATGATTAATGACTTGTGGCCTTATTGTCTAGAGGCTGTTAATTAGCTTCAGACTGACTAAGGCTGCAGAATGCAAAATTCAGTTCAATTAACCTGGACAGGTTAACCAGGACATGTCCCACCCCAAACAAGCCTGATGCAGAAACTCTGGCATCAAGTTTCTTCATAAAAACAATGAATACATTCTCACTGGAACTAATGTAATCCCAAGTGACTCTGGGCTTCACTTAGTTAGAAGCTTGAACTGCAGTACTTTTCTGTGTAATAATTATTTTTCAGTCCCATACAAAATCCCTACTTTTTGTTTAAAACCTTGCTTGGCACATTTAGTAAACATGTAACACACTAACAATCTTCTTCAAGACCCATTTAAAAATTAGCTAAAAAGCAAAACAAAATAGCAAGTGGATACTTTAAATATTTTTTTATCCACTTATTAACAAATAGCAGCTATTTAATTACAATGCTTCTACATAGTTGAGCACAGCCTTCTTGGATGCTCTTTAAAAACATGGTAAAAAAGAGCAGAAAAGTGGAAACTTATAAGTTGTTATTGCCTAGCATTTTGACCACCTGCTTTACTGAAATTCACACCGAACCTTTCATTTGGTAAAAATTGCTTGCCATGGCTATAGAGGTGGAAGTCTATTACACAGAGTTTCAAAACCTTCTGCCCTGATCACCCTCCTCCTCTCCCCGCGGTGTCGGATTAAAGTTGCTTGTTAAGTTGATCTTCGCATGGAAAAGCATTACATTCCACTAACACAGGAAGGGTGCAAGTACTTATGCCAGATTTTTAACACTAACCTCATCAAACTGATGCACTACGGCATAAGGCTGATTAGCTTAATAACTGATTACTCGTCCTCTGGGCACCAGCAACCAAAATTAAAAACTTTAGCAGCTCATAGAACAAAGTAATACGAGCTTACTTTTTCAGAGACAGTTTCAAGGAGAAAAAAGAAAATTCACATTTAGAGAACAGCTCTGAAGAGGGAAAGTTTCTTGGATTTGGTGGGATGGATTGAAATGCTGATAATTTCCCCTCTACTGAGTAATACCTAGATAAAGAGACCGTGTAAATGTCTGTGCACAAAGGAGAAGTTAACCAGATTACTTTAGTGGAATTATTTTAAATTTCAAATATATAAAAGCCTGAATACCTTCAACACCTCAGCTGTTTGAATTCAGGAGGCTTCCTTTCATATTCTGTAGCTCCCAGAGCATCCTTCACTTGTGCAACCCCAACCAAGGATGCCACCGATCACTCTCATTGCTTTACACCCAACGAGGCACCTGTTACACCAGGCGCTGCATGTTGTGTAGTGAGAAGACTGTCATATTTCAAAGCAGTAAGTTGCAGTATTGCAAAAATACTTCCACGTAAGTTACCACGAGTAACTGTAGAGGGCCTTGCCAGTGGGAGAGTTTGTAGGGGCAGTGCTAAATTTATGACAAATGGCAACAGATGGTTGTTGGAAATAGTAACTTGAGGTAACATGAGACGGCTGTGATAGGCAATGCAAGGAAGTCATCATCCATAGCCTCTTTCAAGTCCCTGGAAGGAGCCTATATGCCTATCATGAAGCATGTGAGCAATCCCTTTGAAGTCAGTAGTAATCAGGTTTTTAAGTACTCGTGTACCTACACATTTATTTTCACTGCAATTATACAGCATATACACTGTGTGGCATAAACACTAATAGATAAACTTCAGCAGTGCTGCAAGGTAGCATAGTTCCTCTAATGTTAATGGATCAGTGTCTTGCGCAAGACCTGGGGTTTAATGTACATAAGTGCTTTCCTATACCTTACACTGTTTCTTTTTTTGCCCTGTTTTCCTTTCAGCAAGGCTCTTTGAAGTGTCATAACTCACAATCTTTCTAGTCAGACTTTGTTCATAAAACCCTTATTGTTCCAGAACAATGGAGTTGTGACCTGTTTGAAGGCAGGATTGCAATCAAGGCCCTTTCTTTACTTTCTCAGCATGCACTTTCTGATGGAATGAATATACCATGCAACCCTATTGATATCAGCCAGGAGGGGAAAAACAGTCTCCCTCAATAAATCTAAACATAAGTCTTCTTGCCCTATCTTGCTATCTGTATGAATTCACCTAAAGCATAAAATTAATAATCAGAACAAGTATCCCCAAGCCTAAAATGCTGAAATACTGCTTACAGACAAAAATAGATTGGTTTTCTACTTCTGGCAGTTTTGGGGAATTCACAAGCATAGAAAGCAACAAGTGGAAACATAGCTTGGGCCAAAACAAAGTGAATGAGATTGATCCTAACACCATGAATGTGCTTCACTCTTCTGTGTCAGTGCCTTCCTATACATTTTCTCAGGGAGAGGTTTGTGGCTTCTTATGCTTTCTTAACTTTATTCCAGGAGAATCATTTCAGTAAATTTTCATGGGGAAGTAAGCAACTTTTGAAACCACAACAACTTTCTTTTGCACTCTGAGTAACGACTCAAGCAATTTAATTTATGCGATCAAAGGACACATCAAACAAGTGTCATTTGGCACCTTAGCAGGTAGCAAGCAACTCAAATCCATTGAAGTCAATGAGACATACTGGCTTACACCAGCTGTGGAACTGACCTTTCTGCCTTAGTTTGGCCCTTTTGCATCACACAGCCCTTTATAAAAGATAGAGATGGTTTTTTTTTCATGCAAGTAGAAATCACAGTTGTCACTTTTTTTTTTTTCCCCCTAGTCTGTATGCACCCTCAAGCCTCCTCTGCTTATTTACAGCCCAATATTTATCAAAGGTGCTCTCACAGTCACATATATAATCAAAAAGAGGAGCGTATCATCAAGTGACAGCAGAAGTAGCATTACCTCCTTTTCCTTCCCTTATTTTCACCTTTGGACATAATACACATTTTGCAGTGCAGGTTCCTCTGGGCTGAGCACATACTGTTTTGCCTCTCTGATTCTGCCTGTAGATGTGATACTGACTCTATCAGCTATTCAACCAACTAGAATCAACTATACAGACAAGTGAATACAACCAACACTACTAATATGAAATTTTCCCCATCTATCTTCACTAAGCCATTCAATGATTTAATTCCCTGTCCTGCTGAGCTCCCACCCTGGTGCTTCATTTTCTGTCTTATGTGCATACTTAGGGCCACTACAGCTACAAGACACTAGCCCCAAATCATTTTAATTACAAAAGACTGTGGGGCTACCAGAAGGTTTTATGTGTCCAGATGCACCTTGCTGGCTAACAGAACAGATAAAAGCTTTACTATGTTAACAGAAAAGCATTTAATCAAATAGATAATTTAGTGCAAAATACTTATTAGGGGATAGAAACATTATTTAAGACTAGGTAATTTTCAGGAAATACAGCATCACCCAATGAAATGTATACCTTTTGCAAGTAGAGATCTGTTCAGCAGAATAGATTTTCTGAAATCACTGAATCATAGCATAAAATAATTAGTGATGAGTATATACTTAAATTATTTACTCGGTTACTTTGTCAGTAGTTAACACTAACTACTTACTTTGTCAGTAGTTAACACTAACAAGATGAGCAAAGGCATATATCCAACACCTTTAAGCTTTCCTATTCATATTCTGAACAAGTGGAAAAACAACTTTGGAAGTCTTAAATTGTTTAGATTTAATCTTTTTCATTGCATAAAATATGTCTGCAAACAGGTGTTTCATTTATGCATTATGGAAAAAATCATATGGAGTTATTTATATTAATATCGACACACTGATCAAATGAATACCAAAAGTACTCAAAGTTACAATTTAAATTTTACCACTACATATATATACACGCACACACATTACATACACATGTGTGTAGGCACACGCACACACAATTTCCCTTTCAGAATCCCACAGGCCTTGGCTAAAGCACTGTTGCTAGGAAAAACAAATTGAAGTGGTTTAAAATTATTAGCTGGCTGCAGAGTTTAAATTTAATTCACACCAAATAATTATGCAAGTGAATGTAGGCCCCTTTCTGGGGAAAGGAAGGGCTTAGATCATTTAAGAACCAATTCTGCCCCCAAGGCGAATAGAAAAACTTCTATCTGCTCCAGACCTTAAATGAACTTCAGATCTGGCTTACCAGATGAATGCTGGGTATATAATATTTTTCTGAAGCTGAACACTTCCAGCAGAGCAGTCTTAGTCCCTTCTGGAATACCAGCAGTGACTTTGGTTTTCTGGTTTTGCCTCCAATGTTACAGAGCAATTATCCACACAAAGTAAGCATTTGCAGTGATACCAAGCACAACTTTTCGGCCTTGTGTGAAAATGGCACGTTCTATAGTTCTTATTTTCGAGCTCAGGTAGGGATTGCCTAGCACAGGTAGAGGATGTCCCTTTAAAAATATACTTCTAGTGCCTGGGCAGGGACAGTTGCCCTCATTCAGATTTACCATGGTTTTTCTAAATATGTTTAAGAATGTGAAGGAAGGTAGTCAAAGAGGAGAGAAATTGCTACAGAGCAGAGAATGAAAGGCTTTTCCTTAACTTCAGTGGATGAAGCCTTCAGGTAACACCAGCTAGGTGTATTCTAGGCAACTAAAACAACATGTGCATTCAATATAAATTTTTGCTATCATTCAGGAAAGAAGCAAACAAAAAAATGGATCAAGCACCAAAGCAAGCAAACAAACTGAATCTCCAACTTAATTGCTTAAGTGTCTGGGGGAAAACTGAAGGCACTTCAGAGCAGTGGCTACCTTTTTGCTCAGTGTCAATTCAGCTACCAGCACAGCAGGGTTCCAATTTGTGATCAAGTCTTTCAAACACCACTGCATTGAGCAACAACAGCACAAAACCAGCTTAAGTTATTTCTAGATTTGAGTTATTACTTATGTTTTTAGCATTCACTCAATTCTGACAGCAACAGAATTCTTCTATAATGTCTTCCATCTGAGCAGAGCATATCAAAGTACTTTGCAACAAGAAATTACTGTTTAAAACACGGGGGGGGGGAAATCAAAATAAATATTTGTTACAATGGAAGGGGAAGGATCCCATCTCAGTCAGGGCCTGCTAGAGGGAAAACATTACTGCAAATGCATCAGAACTAACAGCATGACAAAACCAATTTCATAAAATAACAGTTCTGCTGAACCAATGCATATTCATCACATAACCTTATACAGCACATTCCAGGCAACTTTTTTAAATATTCCTGCTTAGAAAGTACTTCAATGCAAAATGATTTTTCAGGTAGCATTAGTAAAATTGCACACTTAGTGCTAATACAAACTACTAACATCAGATCAGCATTCTTTGATCTGTATCAGTTGACCTGGTCATACCTTCCCAATCGCTAACCACTCCTCATTAGAGAAAAACAAAGGAGGTAAAAAGCAAACCTACAAAGCAAACACTTACCTTGGGCAGCCTCAACAGAAAAGAAGGGCAGTGATCAAACAGAGCTCCTTAGGTGGGAGACATACACAAGGAACCAGCCTAGGAGATGAAGCAAAGCAGGGGAATCCATTGCTGTTCCTCGAGGGCTTGTGAACATAAACAGTTGTCCATCCAGCAACTTTCATGAAGAATTCTTTCATTTCTCTGTGTCGAAAATACAAGAAAAAAAAAAAGAGGAAGATAAAAAGAGCTCTATTATAATATCCCTTCCCTCACCCTCCTCCATACAGCCAAACCTATTCACAACATCCACAGTCTGTCCATTTAGTAGCACTTGAAGTCATTTAGCAACTCACAGAAGAACATCTAAAAATTTAATTATACGTATTTTTAAATCCCACTACCAGTAAAACTAGAATAACCACGCTTAGCTCTGGCATAAAACACTTTATGAGGCATCATAAAGAACCCTATCATGCAGAGGCAGTACCTTTGCTTTTTATCATTAAGCAAAATACTCAATCCACAGCAAAATGAACTCCAGGACAGCTGGACTTCAGGGGACACTGCAGTACTACAGGAGAGGGTGGGGTGGCCAGGCACCCCCTATTTTACCAAGACACTGGGTGCAAAGTTAATTGTGGTAATTGAGGAGTGAAAATGCTCATCTCTGCATCAGAGTTTGTACATCCCAAGCACAGTGTAGTCAGGTACCTAGAAAATCAGAAGCAGCAAAAATGAGAGATCAGAGCATTAAGGTGCTAGACAAGGGCACACGATCTGAATATTGTGTAACAGGTCTAATTGCTGGAGATCTACAAGACTGTAGTGGAGGCAACCATGTTAACATCAGGAATAATTATATGTCCAGCAATGAGACCATCATAACCTTCAGACATTTCTGAGGCAATAGATTTTGTTAGGCCAATTAAACACAGTGTGTAAGGGCAGCAGGCTTTTGAGCATACAAACTCAAATGTTTGATGGCAGAAAGGACATAAAAATCAGTATCAGGGGAAACCTGGCCTCTTGTCATTTTGGTTACAATGTAGAAAACTTTGGAGAAATACATTTCTTATTGCACAACATAACTGAGTTCTCCCAGGCTTGGTCATAACTTATTGAGGGACATCCAGGGCTTCTATTTCCATCTAGCAACTAGGAAATTATGTTTATTTTCAACTATTTATTGTGTACTACAAAGCTACCAAAGCCAAAACCGATAATTGTATTTTAGATGTCACATAAAAATCAGTGACCTGGGATATGTGTGGGATCTGACCAGGACTTAAAGTTAGTAATTAATAATAGTGAAAATAATATATTGATTTGCCAAGCAAGCTATCATAATGCTTAATAATTGGTTGTAATTTCCTGTAATAAATGCTAATGCATTGATTTACAAAGTAATGTATCTTTACATGCTTATACACTTTCCTAAGAAATATTTGTGTTATGTCAACAATTTAATAAACATTTATTATTAGCTTCAGCACTTCTTAATAAAAAGCAGTTGTTTTACATAAATACCAAAGCTATCTTCAGAGCACACGCGTGTCCCCAGCAAGCACTCAGGCTGGCTTGTGAGTCCTTTTACTATTTGTGGGCCTGCATGTTGACAGGGCACCAGCCAACTGAATGTCCCAAAGGGCTGACTAAGCTGGCCTTCAGGGACCTTGCCCTAACCTGGGAGTTACCAGTATCCAGTCTGTCTATCTCCACAGCCCAACAATTCCACCAGGAAGAGATTCAGTTACTTCTCAGAGAGAAAAAAAATCCCTGTTAAGCAGCTCTGAATAATTTCTCCCACCTCTATATGGCTTCCTACCTTTCTTGAAGTCTGTCCATACACTGATTCTATTGCATCATTGTCTAAGACAGCATTCCTCTTTCTCCATTAACTCTGCTAGGACTGCAAATATTTGACTGCTTTTTCTACTCAGCTCTTTGATTCATCTGTGAAGGTTATTGGGCCCTACATTAACCTCTGCTGTGCCACATGGGATGTGTAGCTCCCGCTGCACTTGCATGCCTAATGTGGAGCATCCTCAGCAAGGGTAGCAGCAATAATCAGGGCAATGTCCTCTGTGGAAGCCCCAGGAATATGACTGCAGGCAGATCCTGCAGGGTGAGGGGATACAAACCTCCTGCCCACCGTGGGCTCAAAACTAACAGCGAGACCAGCTGCTAACAGTTTCACTTGCACATGCCGCGAGGAAGATGTTGCCCTGTATAAGAAACGTGGACCTGCAATCCCTGATTGTAGGATCGGTGTGCTAATGTGATCAGCACCGTCCTGCCTAGTGTCTTGGATTGAATCAGGACAGAATCAGGTGTTGTCCCTGTAGGCATAAAAGATCACATCTTCTACAGCACTAGTGGGGGTGGTGGTGAGGCATGTGGTAAATAGGCCACATCAAAACTCTCTCCTTATAAACCTGTCACACCTGGGTCCCCAATCCTGTCTCCTAGCATCCCCTCAGAAGACCCAAACTGCACCTGTGCTGCACAGCAGTCTGCATGCCCTTGGGTATGCTACTGTTATGACCAGCTAACAGTGCCTTTCCAGTACTATTTCATATGACTCTTTTCCCAGCTGTTTATCCTCCTGATTTATGCCATCAGCACCAAAGCCTCACAGCAAATGGAACAGAAAGAGGGGGATTCATACTGTCCTTCTAAGGTTTATGAGTGCTAGCATACCTTTTTCGTTTCTCTGAACTTGAAATCCTGGGCACAGCTAGTGCCTGCCTGCTTTCTCAGGCTCCTCTATGGTGTTTGACTGTACTTAATTGTCATCTCATCTAAAGGGAATTACGGATCTGATTCAGAAGATCCAGCAGACATAGTATAGGTTGTTGTGGGTCAAGGTGTAGACCTTACACCAGCCCAAAGTACAAAAGTGAAAAGAAAACTTACAAGGGCATGATTAACTGACCTGTTCTGGACTCCCAGCAAAAGACAAAAAGAGTCCTGAGATGTCAGTAGCCAGACCTCTTCACCTCAAGAGCAGTGTGACCAGAGCTGGATACTATCCCAGTGCTTCCCCTGCTGTTTTAAAAAGGCAGGTTCTTGACACACCCACCAAGACATCATGAAAAGTTGCAAAATTTACTACCCCAAGGTGCCTCTAGGGGTACTGCAATGCAGCTGTTACTACAGGGAGAAAGTTGGCCCCAGGGAGCTCAGACCTGAGGCAAATTTTTATAAACCTCAGGCTGCCAGTCTGCTTGCACCTTTCTTGAAAATGTGAATCTCTACACTACAAGGTTAAGAGATGGACTCTGTGGCTGACTCATCTATCAGAGACAGAGCTCTTGTGAGCTGTGCCAAGAGAGAGGAGCACAAGGAGTAAAGGGATTAGATTGTATTGTAGGTTGAGGGCCAGTTTTGGTGCAGTGTTAATCTTCAAGAGTATCATTGACGAAATCACTTCTTAATGTAGCAGTTCAAGAGACAGCCTCTGCCTTAGGACCCGAGGCTAACCTATTTGATGTCACACTACAAGTAGAGCAGGTGCGGGGTTTGCAATGTATATTTGATGTCTAGTGTTGAAAAGTGAATAGATTGAAATGCTGTCAGGCTGCATTTTGAATGATTGCACTACTAATGTCACCTACAGGCATCTTGATGGACATTCTGCCATACGCAGAATACAGTAGGCTGGAAATCATCATTTACAAATCATCACCTTTGAAAGTACAACTAGCAATTCAGTTGGAAGAAAAAAAAAAAGAAAAGAATTGGAAACATGTTGAAGAAACATCAACCTAAGGAAGTGAGCAAATCAGAAACACCAAATATTTAGTCTTATGGCTTTCTCATTATGGGAGTTTTCACCCTACTGTATTTCTTTAGGGGTGTTGCATTTCAAAACGTGAATTTTGTTTGATAATATACTTTTACCACAGAAAATCTAATCAGGTTGTCTTCTAAGCATTTACTGGTATTCATCAGTATGCCACTTTGGGGTCTTGCTCATTTATGGAAGTAGTTTTACAAAATCTGTCACTATGTATGAACGTGACAAAATTAGTAGTAGAACACCGGCCCATTTTTGAAAGGATATGGGGATTTAGCTAAATAATTCTTACTGAGATTAATGAGAAGTTAGTGTTTAAATTCTATAGCTGATCATATAAATCACAGTTCTGACCTATATTTCCTTGCTCATGACACCAACCTAGGTTAGAGTTTATTACTTTTCATGTCACAGCATAGAGGTAAGCAAGATTTCCTTATTTCCCGTGGCTACTATTCTCCATAAAAGTAGAATTCTATGATTAATTTTACATCAATCTGGAGATTAATTTTAGCAATGTGCTAAAGCCATTGGCTAATAATTGCTCTCAGAACCAATACCCCAGAAAGAGGAAGAGGCAAGACTAAGGAAATGTCAGTCTTTCACCACAGTCATCTGCTCTTGTTGGCTTATGTTGGCTAGTCACCAATAATGCTGAAGCCTTTCTTCAAGTACTCTTCTGTCAAATCTTCTGAGAAATTTGGTATGAATTACTGTGAGTATATGCTTCTAAAAACCATTAACAACAACAGAAACTAGGATACAGGCTAGAAGTTCAACTGTTTCGTTTAGAAATACTGTTTTCTTCAGATACCAGTGTATTTATCTACGTATGTCCCCAAAGAAATTAGTCTTTCCTTGAGATTTACAGAACGCATCACCTCATTTAGAAGAGCATTTTGAATTCTATATAAATTTGGCACTGCATGAGGGAAAATCTATCCCTTCCACTAACAAAAGGGCCAGGAAGGCTGTTTTGAACATGCAAAGTCACACGAACAGGTTTACGACTTTTGTGCCTAAATAAAATGAGACTATTACACGTCGAAGCAGGAACTTCTTATACAGGTGGAATAACAAGTAGAATGAGTAGCAGACTTGACCCTAGCCCCTTGAAAACCCACTTTTCATGGGCCTGAGAAGAAGTCTTCAACTTGGTACAAACGCCCTGAGCAGAATTGTACCATGTGTGAGCATGTTCAATCAGTGAGATGTTCAAGCAGACCCTGTTTTTCTTGAACAAAGAACATGGTACAGGGAAATGTCTTGACTAGAGGAAGGCTGTCTGGGAGCTCTCCTGCTGTATGGCATACTTCTTGATCTTGAATCCCAAAAGAGGCCACATATCAGGAAGCTGCAAGAGCAGGGCTCCTCTAAGGAGAGAACAAGCTGGGAAATGAGGGTAGCCTGAGTGCAGCCCCACATTGTCTGAACGGGACCAGGCTGGTGGTCATGGTGGGGCTCATTGACAGTTCTAGATAAGGTGAGATAAACAGCCAAGTGCAGGATCCTGCCAGGCAGCCCAATCAGGAGATGAGGCTGGAAATCAACAGGCTGGGTCAATGGGCTGAGTCCAATGGTGTGAAGCTCAACAGGACCAAGTGCAGGGTCCTGCACTTTGGCCACAACAACCCAACCTATACTTCAGGATGAGATGGGAATCTAAAGCACTGTTTAAACAAAAAATCCACTGCTTACTAAAGACCTAGGTTTTACCTTTCAATATAGATCTGCTCTTATGCTTGACAGACTGGCTTCTGGCCAACAAAGGGTCAGGTGTTTCTTCAGCACCTGATATCACCTCCCACACAGGCATGTTTTGGGGCAAAAAAAGTTCTGCCCAAAGGGCGATAGGTAGTCTTTCCTCTTACTTGTCTGCTGGGTAAACTGCAAAAAAGCAGTTTAATGAAGAAACGTTTAAATATATAAATACTTACATGAGAAGCAGAGAAAAAAGGCACCCAGGTTTACATTTTTTTTGCTCCTCTCCTGAAATTAAGTTTTAAACCATTAACTCCTATTAAAAATTGTATAAAAGTCTTTTCATTAGTAAATGGTAGGCTCATTAGCTTGTTTGTCAGTTTAAACATAAAATTAATGCCTTATAAAGAAATCCTTCAATATTTAGAAATTAGCTGGCTGCCCGATTACCAAGAATTTGTATGTACATTCTTTTCTTTCACTGATCTGCTCTTTCAACATCAGGAATGGTAACACTCTGGGAACTGTTTACCCAAGACCAACGTGGTTCAAGTATTACTTAGGATCTCAGTTAGGGTTTCTTGGTTTTTAAATGTTTAGTCCTTGGGGGGAAGTGAAAATGACAGCAGGAAGAACCTGGAGGTACTAAGCACTGCTGAAGCTGGCACTTGATGACAGGAGTGGAACGAACACACCAGACACTACATTTTATGATACAGCAAACAGGGAAGTTTGTATTAGATCGTATCAACTTTTGCTGTGCCTTGAGCACATCTGAAAGGAAAGAAACAAACAGATGAAAGTTACAGGGCACAAAAGAAAGAAGAGTGCATGGAGGACAGGAAATTCGGAGTATGTGTAAAATGGAAATAAACATTTGGGGGGGGGGGGAAGGGTCTTTTCACCCGTCTCATGAGAACTATTGTAAGCAATGGTTTTGCAGTTCTGATGAGAACAAGTGTGTTCTTTCCTCTCTTGTGCCCAGTGCCAACAGAGGGAGCCACTTTGCCCAGGGGAGAATAGCTCTGGTATCTGATGATCTGAGCATCCGGTCAAAGGATGAATAGAGTCATTTTCTCAGAGGTAAGGCAGGCAACCAAGTAGTGTAGGGTGTATGAAGGTAGTGTGCAAAAGCCACCTTTAGATGGCCTACGATTTAGAAGGGCATCCACCATGCAAGTAAGTGATCCTTTCATAAGAAATGGTAGGAACTGTGGATTCTTGTTTTCAGAAACTTGAGGTTGATTCAGGCCTACATGGGCATACTAATTTGAAACAGTAGGAGCACCCCAGCTCTGAGCACTCATTTGGGCACATGAAAACTGGCAAACATCTTGCTGACCGTGCTATAGGTAACCTTCTTCCAAACCTGTATAGATGTTCCATGTGGTCAAGGTCCTGCCCTCCTGGTCAGGGTTACTGAGCACAAACAGCGGACCTTTATTTCCAGCTCCCATCACTTGCCATCCATCAAAGTTACAGCAGAATGGTAACCCACTGCTGAACAGAAAGGCTGTAATACACTCTTCCAGGAAAACCAATGCTTTCTGTGGCTTACATACAGCTATAGCTTAGCCAGACAGCCATCCACCCATCTCTGCTTTTGGAAACAAGTTAGCTTAGTAAGCATTTAACAATAAAAGACAGCTCGCTCTCCCTTTTACATGTGCTACTCTTCCTCAGCAGGTCAAAGTCCTCTCCCCAGGCTGCAGTCATTCTCGAGAAATGCTATGGGTGAAGAGCAATGCCTGCCTTTCCTGGGTTACTTTCACGATAAAATTGTAAAGCTGCAGCACTCTGAGCAGGCCACAAATTCCACAGGCCAAACTGTAAACACTGCAGGAATTTGAGGTCCTTGACATTTCACGGAAAACGAAACTGTGAGACTGAGGAAAACAAGCTAAAGGCTAAGTTAAGATATGTCTACCAGCTCCTAAGAAGGATCAGTTCAAATAAGGAGCTGCAGTCGCAATTTCCTGCTTGATTGTCACTTTCTTCCAGTGAAGAAATAGTCTGCTACTGGCCCTTGTCAGGAACAAATTACTTTCCCTTCACTGCCAACTCAGCTCCACACGCTCTGCGCAGAAGAGAAGCAACACTGCAAAAAGCCAGTTTCCCCAGAGGTTATGAACTACACAGGCTGGTAATCTGCGCAGATCATTTTAAAGGGGTAACTTACTCCTCTATATTGCTCTCAGTAAATGCAAGGTAAGTGGGAATTTTGTCCTAAATGTTTTGAAAAAACCTGCCACACAACATTTTGCATAGGAATTCTCATCAATGAACATTTTGAATCCCATGAGAACAAGCCTTAATGAGGACTAAAACAGAATCTAAATTCAACCGTAACAGAAATGTGGTGAAAGCGTCTTGGTATTTTAGCTTGTATTCTGGGACAAATCTGATCAGCACAAATACAAAAAATACTTTTGTTAATTCAAATTAACTACAAAGAAAAACATTTTGAGACATACTAATTCAAGCCTTCCAATTTGTTTGCTTTTAGTGCAGCCAAGAAACAACAAGCAAAATATAGGCTTTCTGCTCAGGACTTCCTCATCTTATCCTTTAAAAAAAATTTATGTGCTTGAGAAAAAGGGAAAATTGTCAACAAAGAGGGTCCAAAGTGCAGGGTACTCACAGTGGAGGGCCATTCAGTGTTTATTCTAGGGTGCAATCCAAATGTCCTTTTTCAGCAGTTAACATCAACGGTAATTTTGCTGAGGAAGGCATGCCCTTTGGAGTTCAGAATTCTAACCTTCAAGAAAACAGTTTTAAAAAACTGAGAACAAAATCATTAAAGCACTGATGTAAGCTGTAAATTAATTCCATTACCAAAAAGATTTTTATCTTCAAATATGTTTCCCAGTTACTCAATTAGGAGGAGTACTTTGCTGCCTTGCTTTTCTTTACCAGGATTTGGTCAGCCTAAATGAACATTTATAACTTTACTCTATCTATCACACTTTAGCAAGCCCAGATTTGGACAACTCTTGACTGCTTACTCAAGTTTCTGGACTTGTTCTCTCCTTGGCAGAGAGTAACTTGATCCATGCATCCTGTTGAGTCTTTCAATGTCTAAAATTAGCACTGTGCACGCACGCTTCCTCTACCTGGTGGCGTGCTCCCTGACAGAACCAGGGGCAGGCACTCACACGCATACTGGGTGCAACAAAGGCCCAACTGTTGCTTTTTCAAGAGGAGACACTGGAGGATTCTTACCTTTCGCTTCATGTACAAGGAAGAGATTCCACCCTGCTCTCACCTTCAGCACACGAGATGGGTATTATTTTGTTCAGTTAAATGCTGAAAATGATAACATGGTTTCTAAGCACAAGTGGTGGCATCCATCCCAATATATGATTACCAGTACCCATGACTCTGACAAGTCCAAGCATGGTAGAAATTACATGGCGGTCACAGGACTGCACAGTTGGAAAGGTTAAAAAGAATCCCCCAGCCTATCATTCCTTTGCTCCTCTGCTCTTCCGTTCTCGTGAGGATCTCTTGGGACACCCCTGCTAGAAAAACATTTGTCAGAAAGCGGAAGGCAACCCAATGGGAAACATCAGTGAACCTCTGTTTACTTTATTTAGAAATGACACCCCATCCCTGTCCCCTGGGGCAAAACTTCTTTTCTAGACATGACCTCAGAGATGTGCTACACGCACTCTGCACAATTTATCACCATGCTGCCTATAATTAGGTTTGTTAACATACAGCCTAGTGCAGTCTTGTTGACTGGGAACTTAATCAAGTTACTATTGAGTTCTTGTATGCATTGCTTCGGGTGACTGTTTTACTTGTAGAATTATAGCTGCGACCAACGTGAGGAAATTAGCTCTGGACACAAGTTTTTTACTTTTTTCCCCCTACATGTGAAAATATTTAGCAAACAGTGACAATGATGGAAAACAGTAGGAAACAAAATGTTCTACATTAGTATAAAACATGAAAAATGCAGCAAGGACCCTCAGTGGTACAACATGTGTTATGCTGGCTGGCAGTCCATTAGGCTTGATAGACATTTCACTTACCTAAGTCAAATATAACAGTCTAGTATTCATTAATATAAGAAGGGGGTTGTGGAATCAAGCCTACCATCTGGTTAGAACGACAGAATAATCTACAACTCATGATTAGGTCTAAGGAGTGGAATTTCACTTTAATCTTTTTCATTGCTCGAAATTTCCATCTGCACAGTACGGCACATCATTTTTCTTCAAGACAAATGTGCTGTTTTTCATGTTCCAAAATTAGATCAGAAGAAAACGATTAATCATGTCATGGCCTGGGAAAGGAAACAAAGCCCTGATATTTCTCTCTCTCTCTCTCTCTCTCTCTCCCCCCCTGCCCACCCCCACCCCCCCCACTCCCAGCTCTGGCTGTTTGCAAGGTCCTTTCTTTCCCTGCCTCAATTTTCATCACAACTTTCAGAGATTCACATTGTGGTGGGCTAGAAACGTTCAGGAAATGGGAATCTGAAATAAAGACACGGTTTTGATTTGCATAGGCATTTTTATTTTCCCTTCGTGTCTCCCCCACCCCCAGTTTGCCACTTCATCTTTTCCTCCTCTCTCTCTCTCTCACCCCCCTCTCTCCCCCACCCCTCCACCCCCTACCATGTGCCCCCTGGCACAGGACGACAGATGGTGACCTGTTTGCATGTGACACCGTAACTGAATCTAAACTCAAGGAAACAAGTCACCGGGCTGCAAATTAGTGAGACCACACAACTGTCAGGTGGCAGTCCCCTTTGACAGTTGTAGGCCATTATAGGAACATTGATGTTTTCGCAGTGTGACAAAAAGGAATCCTTTTTGCAGCAGACCTGTCTGTCAGCTGGCTCTCAAGTCATAACAAATCCCTGGCACTCAGCTGAGGCTGAACATTCGCAGCGTCAGGAGGATGATAAATGACCTGCAGGGCTTTGAAGTGCCTTGGCAGTTCAGATGGGTCCGCAGTGCTGACAGAGAAATATACACAACAGCGTAACCAATAATGAGAACATTAAACATTCCTGCTTTGTGACAGGCTGACAGAAAAACCCAGCCTCACATCAATCATCTTTGGAGATATAACCTTGACAATTAGCCCCCTCTCTGATACTCAGAGTAACCCTTCCCTACCCCCCCTTTTCTTTCTTTTTTTCTTTTTTTTTTGTTTTTTTTTTTTTTTTTTTTCTTGTTATGACAAAAAGAAAAAAAAAAAAAAAAAAAAAAAAAAAAAAAAAGCCCACATCAAAAAAGATCTTTTCCTTTTCCTCCATACAAAAATAAAATATGCCAGGACAAAGTTTATTTGATGGACTTCCACGTATTGCCCTTTAGGAGAAAGGAATATATTTTTTGCCCTATCTACCAAAGCATCTGTCACCACAAATACTCCTAGCAGAATTTTGTTTACATTTTATGCTTATTTTGTTCCTTAGGTTTTTTTTTTTCCTTTCCCCAGCTCTTACATTCATATCAGTGTACTCTGTGTCAAGCATCATTTCCACGTGTAAGAGTGAGATGATTAAGCATGCAACTGTCCCCTTGTTACTGTGTTCCAGGATCATTCAATAAAGCAGATAGAATCTCAGCTTCTTCCCATAACATTGTGTTTTCTTCTTTTTTTGTATGTGTGCCTGTGCACCAGCTTGCCATTTTTTTTTTTGTCATTTCACAGAGCAAAAATAATCTTCAAAGGACAAATGAAAGGTGCAGCTAATGTTCCTGAAAACTAAGTGCTCTGGAATCATTCTCACCAAATTGCTGGGATGCATCCTGATCTTGAGGATGCTCTCTCCACTCACAGAGAATTCCTCTTGCTTTACCCAGCGTGGGATCAGCAGAAATACCTCCTGATATACACAACTGACTTCCTGGCATGGCTTTCCTGAGAGCTGAGGGGGGGTTCAGTGGTGTGGTCAACAGGAGTGGTCTGTGATCTGTGAGAGGTGAATTAGGCTTCCAGGCACTTTTTGCACTTTCTGCACTCCTTCCTGGTGGCCTTGAGTCTCCCAAGTCAGTCCCACACAGAGGTTTCAAAGGAGCCTAAGCATCCTTGTGAAATAACTTCAGTAATAAGTAAGGTTCAAAATGGTGTTTGTTGAATAGGTTTTAATCAGGAGGAATGTTAATAATGTTACAAACACCAACCTTCTGTCATTGAAATTAGCAACAAATCCTCTAAAATGCACTGTACTCAGTTCTCTGTCTCCCTATTCCCAAAAGTATTTCTGTTTTGCTTATGCAATGACAAACATGTGCTCTTGCTCTCATTGAGTACAGCACAGCTCGAATACTTTGATGTGAAGTTAGGATAGTGAAACAGATTTACACACAGCCAAGCACTTGTAAATTAAAAAAAGCTGGGTTTCTAACCCTGAAGTAAGGACCTGTCCCCAAGGCCTGTTTTCCTATGCACAGTTCGAGGTCCCTCCACAATGCTGGTATAGTGGAAAGATGAAAAGGAAAAAAAAAACAAGGCCCTTCAATACAGTTACAGAAGAGTCAGCTACAGACTCAGATGATGCTGCTGAAATAATATATTCCAGAGTCTGTCAGCTGAGTTCTGCTGCTGTCAAAGTATGTCCTGTGCACATGGCCACAGCTGTTGACTTCACTGTTAAAAGAGGTCAGTGTGAAGGAGAAAAGAAAGGTATTAGAAAGATGATTAACAGTAAGTGTCAAAAACTATTCAGCAATTGCATGGGCTGATTTGTATTCTGATTATATTACACTGATAGAAAGACAAACTATGCAGTGCCCATTTCATAAAACAGCAATGGAAGACTGGCCTCTGCAGAAATGTGAGGAGCCATTTCACACTCAGGCAAGTACTTTTAAGGGACCAGGCTGATAATACTGGAAGTAGAAAACTTCTTTTTGCTTCCATTATACTCATCTAGTGGCTACTGACTCTCCTACAGCACACTGAAAACAGGCTGTACACCACATTGTTTACCCTACCTGGAAGGACTGGAGTCAGGCAATGTGATTGCTAAGTCCTCCTAAGACTTCGGAAAGCCCAGATGAAGTAGTGCTTTCCCAACACAGGCTGAAGCTCCAGCAAAGCCAGGCAGTGAAGGATTGTGCATTCAACAGCAAGACTGTCCTCTCTCTTTCCTCTACGTCTGAGATCCATTTCTTCTGACAGAGGGACATCATTCAATCTTTGGCTTCTCTGCTGAGAGAATGAAAAGTTAATTCACAGCACTGACTTCCCAAAGATAGAATCCTTAACACAGTGAAACTACTGTTCTGCTTGTTATGAATGTCTCATGGCCAGAAGACCTTTTCTTGCCGTGATGGCTGGTACAAAGGGAAGGGCACTCTCAGCCTGCACACTGAAGCTGTGCAATCTCTCATGTGCTTGGTTTCAGTCTTGTTTCACATACCTTCAGAGAAATAGACGTACCCCACTTTTTCAATTCCAGTGTACATCACTTCCAGGTCTGCCAGACAGGCTAGATGATACTATCCCCTCTGCAGATAGGAGGACAGAGTGGGGAGCCAGACATGCCTGAGACACTCACAGAGCTCTATTTGCCTCACAGTCAGGCTCTGGTCAAAGTGGTATGATTTTCAACCCACAATCACTGAAAATATATCTTAAAAAAATATCACTCAGAAAATATATCTGCGCACTTTCCTAGCTGGTTTCCATATGATGCTTTATGGCCTATTCTACAGAATCGTCAGTAACTGTGTTTGGGTTCCAGTTGATGCTGATTGAATCTATATAGGATCTTTGTAAGATAAATATGCAGAGTAAATGAACACTTTTCCCCCAGCAGCTTTCTTCCCTTCCATCTGCCTACCTGTAGAAGAGGACAGGCTGCTTTCAATTCACTTCAGTTAGGAGATGGATGAAAAAATCCCCTTTCACAACTGGCAAGGAGCAGGCAAGAAGCCCCATGTCTTTCACAACAACTAACGTTACAGAGTTGATCTTGTAGAAGGCCATGACTTTAGGATTTGATGGATGCCTTTGGATCCCACCCTAACAGACTGTCAGTGGAAAGTGATGAAAAGCGTGCATCATATGCTGAGAAGATGATGGAGGTAGAATGTAACCATCTACTTGTTTTCTTCTGATCATGTCTGAGGGCTGAGCAAACACCTGGCATGCCCAAAGGTTTGAGAGGCCCCAAATCTGGACTGAGGCATAAACCATTAGTCATCACAAAGGCTAAGGAAAGGAGGAGTCTGGAGAAGTTATTTGTATCTTCTGCCAGATCAGGTGGCCATCATTTGTGTTGTGTATTTGATGAAATACATACGAACCGAATAGTGCTAGAATTACATGATACTAATCAAATTGCCTGGACCATAATTCTTATGCTGACATTTTATTTGGCTCACAGCCTTGAATAACCACTCCCTGCCTCAGTTTCCTCACAAACAGGAATGGATGCATTCAAATTACACACACCTGAAAGGCACGCTGTAAGATTTAATTAAGCCCCCGAAAAGCACTCTGCAATTGAAAGATGAAAAAACGCCATTAAAGGCTTCAAGTATTGTATTTCACTAAGACTCTCAGAAATATTTTTTGGATGGAGTTAAAGAGAGAAAATAAAAGGGGAATAAATCATAAACATTGCAGAATAAATGCTGCCCACCCCTTCTTATCTGTAACTCACAAGGCATATAGATTACATCTAAATAATCCTTTGCATGAAAAACTGTCCATACATTTGCACGCAAGATGTAAGGACAATGCTGGTTTTATATGAAAAAGAATATACATGTTTCCTTGCACACTCTCAATGAAGTTAAAGGAGTTAATAAAATATAAGTTGAGATCAAAAGAAATCTGAGGTGACATTTTGGCCTTGAGGCCTTCTCTTGGCTGTGGGAAAACAGAACAAGGCTGCTCTGCAACCTACAAGCTGAAGTACAATTAGTGGTGTTTTCAGACTGCATGATTTTTTCTAGGTTATATCTGTATAAATATGAGCATATGCAGTGAAAGTACTGTGAATTTAGTTTTTCCAGTGGAGAATTACTGACAATATTAAAGGTGGAGACAACCTGAGAAAATTCAAAGTTATGAAATTAGAAGATTATACCCACCCAGATTAGAAACAGATAAAACATTAAACTATTCTTTATAAGATGCACTCAAAAGGGAAGGGCTTGGTACATGTGTGCAGCTGCAGTCTCAAGCACACATCCCAAGGACAACGGAAGGCAGTTGGCCTTTTGTCTTTTGACTCAAGACCTCCCCAAGACCTGTGCATTACAGCACGAAGAACTACACACTCTATCAAACACCATTATTTACATAACACATGGCAGGGAGCGGTTATGGAATAAATCAATACTTTGTGATATTTGTTGCAAGCCACATGGCACAGCTGAGCATTTCTAAGGCTTTACCCAAGGTCTGGCTTAAAGGAAACTTGTTACAGCTATAGTAAAATTGCCTAATAAGTGAGGTTACCAGAAAAATGCACTGAGGCTTTTTTTTTTTAATTCCACTGGACTGTAGCCTAGTGAGGGCAGGGCTTTCATTTATAGACAAGCTCCTGACCTGACCCTCTCCAACTGAGCTTTTTCTGTGTAAGATACAAGCTGATCTCCTTTTCCTGATGCCACCACCCGCAGTAAAACTAATTCCTAAGTATAGCTGTGATTACAGCTGTGAACAATTGCTCTATAGTCAGTGATATACCTCTTAAAAAAATAAACATAATTGTTCACTCCTGAGACTCTGCCTGTTCAGGTCCTGGCTTGGAGATAGCAGTGTGGATACACAGTTGGACAGTGACAAAGACTTCCCTTAGATGCCTAGGGTAGGGCCTAGGCTTCACGTGAAAGTGGAACTTACAGAGGGCAATGAAGGTGTAGGTACCTATCTCTTTTTATTGAGTATACAAATTGCCTAGGCACGCTAGATGTATGGAGTTTGACTATGTGAATACCAAATACCCTGCACAAAAAATCTTTGGGCATCATGACAAGATCTTGGACAAACAGCACCATTTTGGTTTAAGCACTATGCGACCATCACTTTCCTGTGGTCTTGGGAATTAGACTTTGGTTTAAAAACACAATCATGAAACCCAAACCTCTCCAGTTTCATTCTATTGAAGTACACTTATTAAAATCTCGTTTGGTGAAGACTACATTTTAGAACACTAACGATGCTTAAAATATGATGTTATCAGTTCCAAACACCAGAACAGCTGAATATGCGACAACACTCAGTAAGCTGCAAATTCACTGGGACAAAGCCCATGCTTTCACTTTGTGTTTGCTCAGCACCTAGCACCTGGTTCATGATTGGGCCTAATAAAGTATCTAAA
Organism: Todiramphus chloris collaris; assembly: GCA_025345505.1. Taxonomy (NCBI): domain Eukaryota; kingdom Metazoa; phylum Chordata; class Aves; order Coraciiformes; family Alcedinidae; genus Todiramphus; species Todiramphus chloris. The sequence continues at coordinate 5,270,867 of JANVCC010000106.1, read as the reverse complement.
ACACACAGTGGCAGTAACTGAGAAATATGATCCATTATAATGGGGATACAGCTGTTAAATAATCTAAAAGCCACTAAATAAAAATGTAAGAGACAGCTCACGTTGTGTTAAAAAAAAAAAAAAGCAAACAAAATATCTCATTATATTCTCTTTTCTGTAATAAGAATATAGGCAATCACAAAAGGTAAGGAAGAGCAAGCAAGTCATAAAGACATGTCAGCCCACTAAGGAGTCTCCACCAAAGTCAAGAAAGTACAGGAAAAATAACGTGCAAGAACTGTGAGGTTGTATGAAGCAGTAACGAAGAGCTTGCATAAAGAACTTGCTAGGCAAACTCTTAAAAAACTGATGAACAGTTAAATTTTGAAAAAATTAATCAAAGTATGACATGTTACATGTTAGTAAATCCTTTCATGGAAAGTCACCTGAAATATTCAACTATGTTTTTTTAGATGCTAGCACAAAAATGGGTCTAAAAAAATTAAAAATCCAGCCTTTATTCTACTGCTCAGAATTCATACATTAGTGATCTGGTGCCTCAGCTACATCAACACATCTTTTTTTTTTTTTGTCTCACAACTTTCTTACTCCCTTTGTTTCTATGGCCCTTTCAAATATTTTTCTCTTTTCACAATCTTCCTTCTCAGCTCCTTGGTTTCCACTTATTATAAATCAAGTTCAAAACGTCATTTTCGAGCACCACAACACTACGTTACTACTTTTTTCACTATTCCTGCTTCTTGAAAGAACTATCAGGCTTGTTTGGAATATCCGTGTCTTCTACTCCTACTGTAGTCTTTATTTTTTTCACATATGAGTTGAAGTATGTTTGTGACAGCTTTGACTTCACCTTTGTTAGAACCTTCCCATAGAAAACTCACCTGTTCATTTGTACAACCATGTGCCACTCTCTATTTATGCTATTTGGCACCTTTGAGATGTCTGTAGATGAAGTCTTTCAGAGCAAAGAAAGCATTAATTGATATCAGCAATTTCTATTGAGTAGTTTTATGCACATCCACAGTGCCATATACACTAACCATACGCAAACCCCCCAGGAAGAAATGATTTGAGGGAACTGTCCCTTGGGAAATTTGCAGAAACTGTGTTAAACTCAAGTTTTTAATATTTCAGTAATATTTTAAAACCACTGATCAGGTGATATAAAGAGCTAATACAATAATTAAATTTGCAGATGATACTAAGTTAGGAAGTGTTGCAAACATAAGTGAAGACAGAGAAATAACAGAGAGGACCTGAGGAAGCTTAGAAATAAGAACAGGAAATAAAATGAAATTCATTTGGGAAACATGCAAAAGTACAGTACATCTGGGGGAAATATTTCAAAATTAAATACTAAAAGTAATCCTATCTTGTGGTTCAAGGTGTAAACTGATTGCCACAGATGAAATAATCCTCTCAAACCCTCCTGCTCAGCAACATATAACTGGCAAGGTACATTATGAAGGGTTTTGAAAGATCAGGCAGAAGTTATTTTTGGAGGCAGGATGCTTGTGTCTTACAGAAAATCTTCTGTAACATCTATATTCAGAGAAATAGCCAGCTTTGAGAGCACATTCCCACTCTCGGGAAAGCAAAATATTTGCTAACCTTCCCCCTTTCATGTCCAACAGCTACCTCCATCCTCCTTTTTGTAGGCTATTGACAATTCAGCACAGACCTATGACACAGTGGCAGTGGTACTAACAGGTTAGAACAAGTTGAAAAGAACAGAGGAAAGAGATGCCAGGCTAGTTAGAGGGTGAATTATCTGGGCTCTTAGTATTCCTGACCTCTGAGAAACTGCCTCAGCTATTTTCACTCTCAGCGGCCACAGGGACTGCTATACTAGACAAGCAGTAATGTTGTCAGAAACACAGAACCAGATACTCAGTTGATGTCAGTCAGGGTTTTTCTGCTGACTTCAAAGAGAATAGCAAATTTAATGTGAGTTTGCAGTGAAATAGGATATTGAAATGCTTCAGTGCAGCTTAGTTTTCCATCCTCGGGCTTGCCACAACTAGAGAAGAGATGAGCCTTTGTAGGGCATTGATAAAACCACAGCAAATATATCACAAAGCTTTGACCGTTGAATGCCATCAAATCATAGAGAAGCTGGAAGGAGTTGAATGGAAACCAGTAACAATGAAGGATCTCAAACAGACTTTGAATAAAGTTACTACCTTCTTTTGTTACACATAAACCAAAAGTAATGTCATTAAAATTAATACATTCATGGTATCCCTATAGGAAATAAGTCTCCCTCTCTGCTTTGTAGCAGAGCTTCTGCTTAGGAATTAGCTTCCTACTATAGATCTAAATAAACAGCACATATATCCTTACATATTCCCTGCCCTGTTCTTTCTAGGTAAACAACCTGAAAGAATGAAATTAAAGACTGAGACAAGTCACTGACTTCAACACTCATCCAGATCTACTCAGATCAGTTCATTGTCTAACCCCCCACCATACCTTCAGTTGATTCAAGTTATTGTGAGATTCCAGAGGTGCGGAATGGCTGGACAACAGTTTAAGCAGTCTTTGTGGGTGGATTACCTCCCATCAGTGAAGTGTAATATGTTTCCACAAAGGTCAAGAACAGGATTTCATAGAAATTAAATTGAATCATTCCCAAAAGATTTGCTCTAGCATAAAGAACAATTTGTAAATTTTTCTTAAGAATTTTTGAGTGAATTTTACAGTTTGTGTCAAGTTAGGTTGACAGCCTTTACCTTCCCTCTGATCAGTCTGAAGCTAGTCTCCTGTGGTGCAGCTATCCTTAAAAAGTTATACTGAAACATATGAAACATCCATGCCCTTCTGGTCTCGTGGAAATCAATTTTCTGAGGGTATTTCTGATGGAAGGAAAACGAAAACAAAAAAAATTTAATTTTTCTGAATAATCTCATTGTAACTGTTGTCAGAGTGTCATGCACTGGAGTGAGTTGGAAGCTCCAAGGACAATATGTTAATGGGACTACGAACATCTAATGAAGTTAACATGTAAGTACCGAGGGGGTAAGGATGATCTCTGGTTAAGCACAATACCTGGACATTAAGTGATCTGTGGCCTGTTCCTCAGTGTGCCAAATACTTCCTGTACAAACCCAAACAAATGGCTTCGTATGTAGCTTCATTCCTGGTCTGTAAAGCTAGTACTTTCTCAACCACATCTATTCACACAGCAAGCTACGTACATGCATGGTTTATCTCACAATAGGAGACAGATTTGGAACAGAGAAGAAAAGGTATTTCCAAAGCAGGTAATACTATTACAGGCAACTGGCACTGTCACATTTCATTAGGCATGTATATCTACAAAATCTTCCCCAGCTAGAAGAGGGAGAAGATCTGTGGTTTGCAATCTCTGGACCAACAATTCGTTATGAATCACTTTGGGTGGGCTGAACTTGCACTTAATCATCAAAACCTATACAGAGGTTATGGGTAGCATCATTATACAGAGTCAGATATCTTTGGCTCTCCATGGTATGTAGGTTTTCCAGCAGTCACGAACCTCCACCCTCCACAAGCTCTTTATAGTATATAAGAAGACTGGGCATGAGGATGAAAATGAAATAGTGATATAATGGAGGGTGGTGTCTGATACTATCAGGGCTTTTAATATTACTTCTGTTGCTGTGGGGTTTGAGCACTTCCAGCTCAAGCTGAGTGCTGGCATCATCCAACCGTCTGATAGAGACACCTGTAGGCAAAGCTGTGGTTAAGAAACTTGAGATGAGCAGATCTTCTATCTATATAATGAGATAATTAAAAATTAATTTAAACATAGTCTGTATAAAGTGCTGAAGCATATGATGTGGGGTATAATCCTATGCTGGATTTGACAACCCACAGCTGCTACTGCATATTCAGTGTTTTTAGACAAAATGTTATGCTCTTTCTGTCAGTCTCCAATGAGAATTTTTCCTCACTGAGCACTTGAGGACCTGACTCCAGGATGTATACTGAATGGTTAGTCCATGCAATGATGTGAAAGGAAAGACCTCAAATCTAGAGGTCCTTCAGCTGTGTTTGCACAATTGTGATGTTTTTTAGACTGAGAAACGTTCTACAAAGCAAGCACAGATCTACCACTTCCCTTCCCTGCCCTTCTTGGTTCCAGATCTGCTCATGCTAAGCAAGTTTGTCTGTCTCATTTCTTGTAGTGCTGATATACCCATAAATGGGACAAAACTATCTGTATTGGTAATAAGCACAAGAGGTATTTTACCTTCAAGGCATACAGGCCTCTGGGAACCATGTGGAAAGCTGAAAGGCAAACTGATTGCATTCCTCTGACAATGAGTCTCAACCAGGATGCAGATATGGTAAGTGTCAGAAGCTGGGAAAGCAGAAATCAGAGTGGTAGGAGTGCTCTCAGGAAGCCATGAAAGAGCTCTTACAACTCTTGCTCTCTACTTGCACAGCTAGCTACCCACAAGCCATAACTGAGCCCTGCCCCAAATTGAGTGCTAATTATTGTACTGCAGAGGCATCGGGACTAGTGGATTCTCCAGTTTCTGGTCCTAGTAGCCAGGCCAAAGCTATGATATGACACTACGGCATTGCTTGCAGGACCAACTAGAGGAAGAGGTGTTCCCTTGCTTATCTGTTTCTTAATAAAGATATTGAAAGAGACTAAATTGAATAAATAGTTTAATGGACTTGTTAAAAAGAAAATTCCATTTCATTTTGAATGAGGACAATGGGATGGTTGCCTTGGCTTGAAGACTGAAAGACACGCAAACATGAGTCCAGTTATATGGAGCAAAACAGCAATAAAAGGATTGCTTCTGAATACACTTAATGTGGTAACTAATGTTTGAATCTGAAAACAACCACTACCACTGATGGTTCACTAAATGCAGGTATGTTGGTAGTTTGTTTATTGTATTAGTAAAAAACCCATTTTCCTTCTTGCTTAATGAGCATGTTAATTAATCAATTAGAGATATAGCCTAGAAACACAGTTAGGTAAGAATTATGCATGGCCACACTTACTTTTATGGTCTCACCAGGTACAGAATCACTATGACTCTTGATAGTAATAGCAGCAAACAGTGTGAGCAGAACAGGACCACAATCGTGAAATAATACCCTACTTACTTGAAAAAAAATCTTGCGTATTCAGGAAGCTTTCTCAAACAGCAGGAACACATTTGGCCTTTATTCACCATCTTTATCCTGTCAGTGTTCCCAAAGCAGGAAAGGTACAGAGGTGCCAGGGTACCTTATTGCAGTGGAGGAACCCAGGGGTGGTAAATCTCTTGGATTAAGAAAGAGAACCATGAATAAGAGGTACCCTATCTGGCCAAAACACACATGTAATTTGAGAAAGAGCATTCCATTATTGCCTTTAAAACTGACTAGTAAAAAAATCAGCACAGAATAAACCTACATGTAATTTGATGATTCTAGCCAGCTACTGCGTACTGCTTATTGAATTCTCATGGGAGTTCACTAGAGGCTAGTTGGTTCCCATAGAGGAGTGTATCTGTACATTTCATCAATATCATCATTTTATCATTCTTCTGTGCTATGTACAATGACTTTTCATAAAATTTCAAACCAACACCAAAATATTTTTTTTTCTTTTTCCACCATACTTACTTATATATCTAGGATGCAATTAAAGCCCTCTGTCCCAATAGGATGCTTCATAAAAGGCCAGAGTTCATCAGCAAAAGACATGGGATCTCTTGTGGGCTCTTCAAGCCTTCTTTATGAAACGGAACAAATTTCCAAAAGAATTAAGTAGCACCAGGAACCTTATCATCTTTTGCTCTGCGCACATAATGCACCTCTTTGACTTGGCTTGCTCTGCCATAAAATGGAAAGACATGTAGAAGGTATTAGAGACATGACCACAGTACAATAACATATACAGAGCAGAATATACAAGAAGAGATTGGATAAAACATTCTTCCCCAAATTCTCCATACATAGACATGCCAAAGATTTAGTAGTCCTGACAATGAGCTTAACATTTACCAGATGAGACCTGATTGATGTCTTCCCTGTTGGAACTGGTCAAATTTGTAATGATTACCTGTTACTAAAGGAAAAAACTTCTTCATCATAAGAAGGAAGTAATACTCTCATGTCCTGTACTTCACACTTCAGACCTTTCTTTTGCATGATTTTCCCTTATTACATGTATTGAATGGTACTTTGTACAGGCTATTCTTTAATCGTTGGTCATTTCTCCATGAAAATAAGATTTATAGGATGACAAATTACACACCACACATATTCCTTTCTGACAATTTTATACACAGAGAAATTTCAGTGAAAAGTTTTCAAGACCTGAATTCTCTGAGTGAATTTTTACATAGTGCTTAATAATGAACTCCCCAGGAGTTGTCCGGAGTTCTCTTGCAGTTCAAACTGCTCAACACATAGGCTTATCAGAACAGTTCACCACAAGGAATAAGCAGAGCAAGGTTCCCATGGCAGTTGACTCAACTCATGCTCAAGAAGAGTTTTGAAAATCCACAGTTCAATTGCCACAAATAGAGTTTTCCATATTTTGGTGTTTTTTATTTTGTGGGGTTTTTTTTCAGATTCATCTTGAATGAAAGACTAAAATTGTCACACAGTCACTTTCTTTTTAGGCTGCAGTTAGATACTTAGAGAGCAGTTGAATCTTGTGTAGCGTTTATGCAACAAGGGCAAGAGTTTTAAGGTAGAACTTGATCAAAGAGTTTTGAATTTATTTTTTTTTTAAATATTTCTGAGGCTCCTCTGACATGGCCTTTCAACCACACCTATTCTCAAATTAAACTCCTGCTTAGAAATACTCCTTCAGTGTATCATTTCAGAAGATCCCTGTGTGTGATGGATCCAAAGCACACAATGCAAACAACAGTCTTTTAGTTTACATTTGCAACAGCACCAATGTAGTATATTGAGAATGTAAAAGAGTGAAAGTATTTACAGGGAAAACTTTTAAGTGTTTCAATGGATGGATTAAAAAAAGGGTCTTTTTGTGTTGTATGTTTCTATATACATTAAGCATGTCTATATGTTTCTTATTTTTTCTCACCTGATGAAGAAGCCACCTAGCAAATCGAAGCCAAAGCAGGAGCATAGATGCAGCTATATTAAGGATGTGATTTCATGGTGAACTTCATCTAGTTGAACTTTGAAGTGCTACTGAAAGGGACAGATCTTCCTTTCTACCACCTTACCTGTCTCTCCTCTGCGCTTTGTGTCAGGACACATGGTTAGAAGCCTCAGCAGTCAGCCAGATCTGCTCTCCACTGCAGCTGCCTGCACAGCTGGATGAGTGTGGCTGCTGATAGAACAGCAAGGACAGGGGAGAGACACTCACCCTTTCACTACCTTTTCAGCAGTTTAGAAACAAATTAGCCATGGCTGATACAAAACTACACCCAAGTATCACCTCTTTTTAGTGACAGAGGAAACAACAGATTCCCATATTATTTGGTGCACAACAACTACTAACATTAGTAATCAAAAATAAGCATTTCAGATACCTGCCTTTATGATACAATGGTTGTTTATGCAAATGGAAACATACACAAGATGGACAAATGTTTGTTTTGAAACACAATACATGTAAAAATTAAACCAAGTGAAATGAAATTCTATGAGAAGGTTTTGTGGACAGAGAACTGTAAGGCTTGAAAGTTCACTTTGCATTACTTTCTCTTTTTCATCCCCGAGAATAGTACTTCCAAAAGCTATATTCAATATTGGTATCATGTTAATTAGTACTACATGGTAAGGTGGCTTAGGAAGCAGATCTAAACCAAATGATGGAAAAGGCAATACACTAGTGGCTTCAGCAGGATTTGGATGAAGCCTTTAACATTTGTTTCTTCCTATTATCTACTTCCCACTCTTGGCTAAATTCACAAGGAAGACTGAAGAAAAACTTCAAGAGAATGTAGAAAGAGAAGCATAGTGGACTACAGAATGAATAGTTCAAAATCAACCTATTTTTTTTTTAGAAACATAAATTCTTACTATTGAGAAAAAAAAGAGTAATTAAAACCCATACCAGAGAAAAAAAATTAAAGTAATAGGAGAAAAGGGGACAGTTTCCTCTACAGCAGCTAGCACTATCCATTATCAGTGCCAAGATATCAGATTAAATAGATCACCACTCCAATCCTGAACAACGACTTCTATCCAAATCACTGCCCTTCATGTCACCACCAGTGGCACAGTGCCTCATGCCTTGACACCGCAAGACAGCAGGATACAGACACCAGTGCTGTGTTGTGCAGTAGGAAATACAACAGCAGTTCCCACGGCTGTCAGAAGGAGCTGCGTGGATACCTATTTCCAGGAAGGGTGGGGTGAAGAACACTTGGAATGCAATTACTGAAAGTTCAAGTCAACAGGTTTGTAAACTTGGCAAAGACAGACAGATAACTCAAGGTTTGCAGGGCACCTCTGTGACTGGTATAAATGAGGTGAGTACTGCTCAGTTCAAGGGAACCTGCCAATACATGGTAGATAAGCACCCACTCTTTTGCAACGCTCCCCTGAATCTCAATATGTGAACTGCTTGGATCTCATCCAGCTTTCTAGTGCTTCCTCCAGGCTAGAAAGAAGGTGAAAACTGTGCAGCACATTCTGCCACTCACAACACAAAGCAAAATTAAATTATATTTGCTCATGAAAGTTTATTCTCCATTTTTGCACAACAGTGAAGACAGGAAGAGAAGCTGTAAAAAAGAATGAGGAACTTCCTCCCTTTCTTTCACATCCCTGCCCTCTATGTGCTTTCCTGCTGCTGACACAAATGAAAGTCAGGCCTGAATGAACCCAACAGAGATACCCAGAGGCACCAGAGCAGTGCTGGACCACTCCCAATGCCACACCGCAGTTCAAAGCCTTGAAAGTCTGCAGAACTCCCACTGTGCTGCAGTTCAGCTCCCCACCCAAAAAGCCATATACCTGGCAGAACACTCTCTTGTCAGCATGTCCCTGCTGTGACAATAGGTCCATATCTTCCCTGCCTTCTTTCAGTACAGTCACATACTGCTCTCACTGTGCACAAATGATGAGCATATCTCCTCCTTCTGCCCATCGTGCCACCAGTCAGAGCCAAAGGTCTTTATTTGCTCAGCTTTACTGACTGCTTCTGCCCCAGCTCCTTCTTTCCACCTGTTTACTTTGATAGCTGCCTTTCTACACAAGATTGTCTTGAGGATTTCTGAGAGAATGGACCCTGTAGTAAATGAGAACCTTAATAATGCCAGAGACATCAATGTCATGCTTTGAGATGTGATGTCACATCATGCATACTGTGTAAGCACAGGTCAGCTGCCTATCGTATACGTTGATGTGCCCTGTACTGGAGCTAGGACAATTTGCTTCACTGCATATGCACAGTAAGTTTTTTTTTCCTCTCAGCCACTGCCACCAGTGCCAAGAAGGCACACAGGGGATGTGAAATAATGGAGAAAACTTTTCTGTGAGCTTCCATATGAAGCGTGAGATTTTACTGGGCAGTTACAGAGGACATCTGGCAACTCCTTCACTGGTTGATGGGATTTAGAGATGGCACCAGCTCTGCAACAGACTGCTTATTCTTGGACCTTGCAGTCTTCAGGCCTACTGAACTAAATAAGTATGAAAAAAAAAAAGTGTGAATCAAAAGCAAACCAAACTTTTTCAAAACATAGCAGGATTTCATCCAAGTTCAGGAAGGTTTTCATTCCTTGGCAGACTAGGGACTCAAAAACCTGGGCTGTTGATTTGTCCAGTAGATTTACAACAGCAAAAGACCTGGCTCTTTAATACCAAAACAAATGAAATTATTAAACATCTGGTTCAATCTATTACAGAAAGACAGGCAGGACCCCAACTCTGGATAGAGGTTTGAATTTTAATGTATCTCAGGGCTGTTGGTGAGAGGGTTCAAATATGGAATTCTAGGCTTCCTCTGGTATATCTTCAGTAAAACTATCACAGTTTTCTAACCCCATTGCTTTCCCAAGACACTGCTGTGCTGTGAATTGAAAGGCTAGGAGGAGAAAGGAGTGGAGGAGGTGAAAGAAGTTCCTCATTCTTCCCTATTGCTCTTCTTCCTGTTTTCATGGCTGCGTATTCAGAGGATTGTCTTTCCACAAGCGAATGACTAGAGACAAGCTCACTCCAAATGTGTGTTCTCTCATGTTTCAAGCACTTGCTCTCTGTTCTTGCTGAATGTTTAGTTACAGCATGAAAAATGGATATGTGGAATGAAGACATTTCCCCTTTGACTAACACATTTGCAGAAGGTATGTCGAGGATCTGAGGCAAGGGGTATGGGCAGGCTTTCAAGAAAGTTCCCCCCCCCCCTTTCTCCTTTGCTTGCTTATTGGAAGAGCAATAAATATCAAGCAGACAGGCCCTTCTCACAGTTACAAAGCCTACCTGTAACTGAGCTGGATAATTAGCAGCCTTGAAGATGATATATGACTTTCATTACCCTTTGGGACTGGAGACTAAATGAGGACAGAGTTAATTGCCGTGCAAAGCAGTTTGGCATGAATGAGAAAAATGCAGGCGCTGTCTCCTGCCAAAAAAGGGCCCTATTGCTGCTCTGATCTCATGGCTGGTTTTTGCCGCAGGAGTTCACTTGGTGTCCATAAATCATGGTCTGCTTACAGCTGAAACTGCACTGAGTCATCAACATGCAATAAGCTGAGTGACAGATTCCAGCCTGACTACATTAGAACTTCAAACTTAGTCCTCCCCCCCGCAACACTACCCGTACTTAACAGAAAATTAAACCCAGACTAGACAGACATGAAGGCTGTGAGAAACACAAGGCTTGTTTACTTGACAATAGTTTTTTAAGACTGATGTTTCCAGGAAATAGCATCATGCATTTTGAAAGGGAGATGGACACAAATACTGAATTTATAAAATGACCTACTGCTATAGCATTTAGTTTGTCCTTCCTCATATAATTGCTGATTAAAATGTATTACTCTCCTTTAATGATCTAAAGTGGCACTTTGTCATATTAGTTCTTATGGAGATCGATTTAGTCAGCTATCTGAGAAAATATTTTGCTTCTCTTTAAAATTAGGCCAGAAGAACCTGAAATATGGTTTCAAATCTGCTTCCAAAGTGACCTAGGGCACACTAACATCCATATTGTACCCTTAAGAAGTGTGAGCTTCTGGGGAACCTAAACCATCAGTGCGAAAGAGAGTCCTTGAAGACACTCTTTTCCTCTCCCCATTCTGTTTTACAAAAGATTTTTTGCTTTTCCCTAAAGGTACCTTAGGTCTATTTTTTTTTAATGGAAGAGATTGTGCTGAATTTGCAATATGGTATCCTGTCAGATCCTAATCAATTAGCCCACATCAGCTCAATATAAGGCAGATACCAATTTAACTCACAGAGCTAAGCCTTCTGATTTTCTCTAAGGGCAGTCACATAATTCATTCTTTGTAGTGCCAAATTATATTTGACATTTAATTTAAAACTCAAGGTACCATAATGCAAAATCTCACTAAAAATAATGGTGATAAAGCAGAGGAACATTTCATTTGACAGTGAAGATTTTTTCAGCTTATTTATGCACCCAAACTTTTCCCCTTCCCTCACCTTTCAAAACCCCAAACTCGCCAGTGCTGGTTATCCAGGCAATCACTTTCCAGTGGTTTTAGTCTCTACAGGTGCTTGCATACAGTAAAGGGGCACCTGAAGGTGAAGCAAGAAAGCTGGCTGCTTCTTGTCTTTTGGTGGGTGATCTCTCCTTTCCCTGACGATGCAGAAGCTCAAAAACATTTAGTGTATTATTGCTTCTGTAGCTAGTAGAAATAAATATTTCAATAGAGTGGCTGGGCTAACTGGAATGATTGTGTGTGGACAGGGGAAGGGAAAGTCAGCCTGAAAGAGTTGAGTTTTTTACTTTTAGAAGACCCATCACAAAAAAAAACAAACCCCAAAACAACTAACAAAACCAGATTCATTCACCAGGCTCTGCTATGGAGTAACTCCATCCACAGCCACCTGGCACAGAGGAAGTCTGCTGGTTTACGAAGCATGCCCAGACTCTGACAATACAACTGCGTGTACAGATAATAACAAAAAGACCAAGTTCTCTTTTCTTGAAACATGCAACACACTGCCAAACCATGGCGAATTCTAGCCATGGGCTCAGTCAGCACTTCTAAGGAATGAACAGGCAAATCTCTAATAAAAATACTAGTTGGAAGAAACATGTGGCCATGTCTGTCAAGGTGAGTTGCTTGTAGGGACTAACTATTTCTGCTGGTAGTGTGCAAAACACTGAACAGCCTGTGACTTGTCTGGCTAATCCAGAGCAGCTCTATGAGAAGAGAAAGTAATGGATAACAACAGGCTCAGCTTTGCTGAGACTATGCCATATAGCAATAGGAAAAGTACATTGGTAGTGAGATCTTCCTGAGAATGACTCAACTTTTGTCCTGTCAAAAACTAGCTACTACTGTGCAATAAAAAGATGCAAACGTCTAATGTTCTCATCCTTTATGTGCCAGATTAGCTCTTGGGAGAAAAAAAAAAAATCCTGACTGTTAGCAACATGCTTCTCAACATAAGATGGGTGACTCAGACTCTGGGACGTTAAGTCTTACCATGGATTTCAGTCCCTCATTAAGATGAATACAGTCCAGGGCTGAATTCTGGTATTTTTGGAGTGAGTCTGTAGGCCTCAGGTTAGGCCTTCTTCCTTTATTTTACATTTGCATGTAGGTGCACGCATATTGCCCATTTGCCCGTTTCTTTCTTTACTAGCTATATGCTCCACAGTTATTTTGTAGAATACACAGGGTATGAAACGTGGACAGGAAATAAACTTGTTATGTACCAAAGTGAGAGAAGTACATTATCAGCAGAGTTGGAAATGACAGAAGTTATATTTGATGTTGATGCAGTCTGCCTATGTGACAGGTTTAAATTAGTGAAACCGTTATGATGGCATAACACTGCTGTAAGATTTCCCTACATTCCATCAGATGTCATTGTGGAATACAAAAACACAAAACCAAAAACTTCTGTAAAAGCAATGCTTTGGCATTATATAACACAGAGGGCTCCTTTCTATAGTATGCATCCTGTAATTCAGCTCTTTCAGACTTCCTGAGCTAAGACTGTATCAAGACCTTTGTTTTCAGTAGCAAGGATTTTGTTTCCTAATTTTAAGGACAAGTATACCCTTCACAAGTCTAGATAATTACATTCTTAATCTAATTATACTTTGACTTTTATGATATGCCATAGCAAAGAGTTCCACAGTTTATTAATATTTTTCCTGTGGAAAAGCACTTCCCTTTGTTTATTCAATCACTATTACAATTTTAAGAAATAAGGAATAAGCATTCCCTACTATTTCTTCATTCAGTTTAAGATTCTACCAAGAATTCTTCAATTATGAAGCACTTGGACGTTTTTTCTAAGCTTACTCTACTTGGCCTCTTCTCATATGGAAACCTTTCCAGAAACTGGTTCACTGCTGTTATCTTTTCTAAATCTTGTATGCAGGGGTCTTTTTGAGGAGAGGACAAGAAATATGTAATATAATTTTCAAGATGCAAACACGCTATAGAGTTATATCATACACTTCATACTCAGCATTGTCACAGATTTTTTTTTGCAATTGTGAATGTGTAGGTATGCAGAAGTGAAAAAAAAAACCCCAAACTGCTCACCAATTTAATGGCAGTATTTTGGAACACAAAGCTATACGTGCACAACATTTCATGTCCAACAACTGAAGATTTTGCACCAAATCCTTGAGAAAACTCAACTTAGCAAATAGTTTTTCAGAATAGTTTGAATGTTTTCAAAAAGGAAGTTATTAAATTACTCATGTGACTGTATTACTCTAAGGAAGCTGGACTGACTAAATGGCCATTTTAGTGGCCTATTTAAATCACTAAGTTTTTACTGTTGCAGATACAGAAGCTTAAAGAGTAATGAACAGCTTAAAATATTAGTAAAATTACACAGTAATTAAATACACATATTAGAAAACTCACTTTTTATACCATGAAGAATCTTCAAATGGAAGTGAAGGAATAAATGCATTGACTGAGATTTCAGACCTTCAGATACTTGTTAGTTCTAAGTGCTGAGAACTTAAGCACTTTCACTAGAAAATAATTATAGAAGAGTCTAATTTGGATTCACCCTTTCTAAAGGCCTCATCCTTCCTTAATCTTTTTTCATATGTAAGATTTGCCATATCGCTTTGCAAAGGGTGTATCAAATACAGGGAACTGACTGAGTCCTTGCGTTCAGCAAGGAAGCTGCTTTTTAATTACACTGTACAAAACCTTTAGCAGTAAACCCCCTTATAAATACAAACAGAACAGTAAATGATAGGATAGGAAGCCATAGGGACTGGAAGGCAGAGAGAAGGCTTGAAATTGAGGGGGTGGGATACAAAAAGGTAATGACGCTTGCACAGTCTAATTTCTGGAGAAAATTCTACTTCAATTTACAGTCATATAAAGAAGGCTCAGAAATTAGCTTGTTTACTCATTTAAAATACTACCAGTTAAATGGATTATGTTTTTTGAATCCTTTATGATATGGGATTCTATAATTAATAGCACAGCTATTTGTCACTATCCTTAATCATGGATATTTGCACAAAGATTTGAGCAAGCTCTATTCTTCTCCAATTTAATCTCATTTAAATCTTGATCAGCTCTTTTGTGGAGTAATTCTCCACATAATTTAAACTTGTGTTTGACCACAATTCTGGGCTCTGATTGTATCTGTATTGAGAAGCACCTTCCAAAGCCCAAGCAGCAATTGCTTAGAACAATTTGTATTCACTGGCTAGTGTGTGCCCTTCCAACCTGAGAAGCTGTAGTACCTTATGTTTCCTTGTCACTGTTTGATCAAAATATTTCTGGAAATCAAGGTTAATTAGCACCATAATATTCCAAGTACTGTAAGAAGATATAACTCCACTTTTCAAATGGGATAATCAGGGGTTCCTAACGCTTAACTTGCAATAAACAAGGAGAAAAAAAAAAAACCCAAAAAAATCTCCTGGGCAAGACCAGTAAAATCTGAATTGACAGATAACAAAATATGAAAGAAGGAAAAAAAAAAAAGAAAAGAAAAAGATACTACTCTTACTTTATAATCTAGGACACAAAAGCTGAGAGAGAACAAATGTTTTGCCCAAGATTGCCAAGACTGAGCAAATAAGGACAAAAATTGAATCCAGATTTCCTGAGACCCATTATGGATCCTATATCGGCAAAATCATTTTGTTCAGTGGATGAATGGTAATCACAGTCTGGACAGCAGCCTACTGAATTCAACAGGAAGAGCTCTTGCTATTGTCAAAGGGGATTTTGACCAGAGTCCATTGGGTTACTCAATGAATGTAGCTAAATAAACCTACAGCTAGAATAAAGCTGAGGCCATGCAACAGCAGACTAGATTTTATTTTTTTAAGGCATCTCTAATTCAATGGCCATGAATAATATAATATTCATGGAGTCCCATCTGGTGTTCAGTTCTCTGTATAAAAATACTTTGCATTGTTGGTCCAATAATTCTGACAAAAGCTGGTAAAGTGATATACAGGCCTTTGAAAACAGTAGCGGGATAAAAAAATAACAAATTGAATAAAGGACAAAAAATAAGCTTGCTTTAGTCTGAAGGGAATGAAATTGAAGCCTTTTAACCTTACACATAAGTTCCACACCATTGCTTTTTAAAATCCGTTGAAAATCATTTAAAATCAAATTGATTTTGGCTTTTACATTCAGATGCACTTCAGCTTTTCACTTACTCATCTATGCAAGTAGTGTCTTCAGCCAACCTGTGTTTAAAATGGGTTGAAAATCAGTTTGTATTTTCACATGTTTATTGGAATTTTCTCATTTCCATTTCACTCAGAGCCAATCACGATCAGATTAACTTGCTGGAGAATATGTCAAGAGGCTGATTTCATGGGTGTTTTAGCAAAGAAATGGTTCTTAATGTAGTGAAACATTTTTTGCTTATAACACGTTGTCTATTGACCATTTCATGTCAATAAACAGGAAGATGGATAATCAGAACTGTTCATATTTATTCTGAAAAGCTCTCTTCTCTATCATGTGTAGACTCATAATCAATCATGAAAGAAATGTAAAAATCACAGGCAAATATTTCCTAGTTACATCTGCTTCTTTCCACTAACAAAATCTGGAATATCTGCAGCTTTCCATGTATAGAGTGGTGGGATAGGCTGCTGATCTGGACACCCCTCTGTTCACCTGCTCCCATTCAACCATAGTTCATTTGGACTGGATAACTGCTATTTGAAGTGACGTTTAGTCATCCAGTCAGAAAGCAAGTATGCTGAAATGATGCAACATAACATGCTATCAAGGCTGTAACAGGGTGTAGAACACCTGCATTGACTTGGATAGAAAGAATAAAATGCTCTGAATTGCTTTGTTTTCAACATCCTCTTCCCCATACTCCTCACATGTTCACTTTTACTTAATTTGTCACTGATGTTTTAAGGAGAGACAAATGGCATAGCAGAACAAGAAAATGTGAAACAGATGCCCAAGTTCTATTACTGACTCTGTTGGTGACTGGGTAGGCTGTTTATAGCATTGTACCGAGTTCATTGATTTAGATGGCTCAGTTTTAGGTTTCCAAACAGAGAAGATGTACAGAGTCTGCTTTCCACTATGAGTCAGTACTTCAACACTCATCATCTTCAAAAACAGTTAGACTGAGTCTGCAAGTAAAGTGGTAAAAGTCCCAAGCTGTGCATCTAAAAACTGAACACTTCTAATTAAATTATATCAGGAAGATATTGACTGTAAGCTCACAGTAAGTCAATTTACTTGTCTGTAAATGAGAAATTAAAAGTGCATCATAAGGAGAGAAGCTTTAAAGGCCTCTGCAAATCTCAAATGAGAAGTCAAAAATCCACGTGCAAATATTACATTTCAGACATGATGAGTGGGAATGGAGTGGGAGGTTATATAACCTGATAATATCAAGGATTTGAAAGAGATTAAACTATTTAACTATTCAGCAGTGAAAGGAAGTCAAGAAGGATCACTGCAGACAAGGAATAGAAAGATGATATAGAAACTGACTTGTGCAGGCTGACATTCCACCTCAAAGAGTATTAGCACTAGAGAGTGGTTACAAAACTGTAAGTTTTTAAAAACAAGTCTGATTTAATAAATATTTATTAAAATGAATAAGAATTGCCTGGCATTAAGCTATAAATATTAAATTGCAATGTAAATATTAAAAGAATGATGTTTTTTCAAATAATCAATTTAAGATTATAAGAATTTTTGGATGAAACATAAAAAAATAATAATAAAAAAATCCCTAAGAGTCAAACAAACCCCCTGATGGTTAGATTCCAAAAGAACAATCCACTCAGAGTTCCTTTCATGTGCCAACAACTATTATTTATATTGTTTATGCACTTTCATCATGACAGCCCTAACACTGAGCAGAGCAGATAGAGCCTAACAGTTACCACATTAGAAAAAAAGCTCTCACAAGGTAAATAAAAGGAAGTGAGGCTATATTTTTGGATCCTGGGAGATGTAAGGCCATTCTGGTATTTTGGTTATATTGATTATTTACAGAAATTCATTAAACAATACAACTCTCACTACAAAATAAATGTTGTCTCAATGAATAGAACTTGCATTTAAAGGAACCACTGTATTAAAACTGGTTTTGTTCGTGCCTGGAAAATCAGAACTGTTCTAAGCACTTTGTTTCAGATTTTACTTGAAAGCTCCCACTCTATTAGTATGACATTGTTTCTGAGACAAAGCTTAACCATAGTGTCTTTCCCCTTTAAAAGGCAATGACACCATCTAAGCAAAACTAACAGCTGGGGGGGGGGGGGGGGGGGGGGAAGACCCCCATTATAGCAAACTGTGGTATTAATGAAATTCTGTTTGTATTAAAATTTTCTTTCAACCCTGGTCTTCCTGTTCAGGGGGATAGTGTCAACCTGTCAAACTTTTAATCAAGAGCAGTTCATTGATGCTTCCATTATGTCAAAAAGCCTCATCTAGGTGACTTCAAGGGGAGACAGCAGGTCTGACTTTCCCAACATCCAAGGCTATAAATTTTTCATTTCTCATCCCCAACTTTTAATTTCTACTGTATACATATATGAATAGAGACAATATTTTTTTTTTTTTTATTGCAGAAAATCTATAATTAGTGCAGATTTTCAACCAAGTTGTGAAGTCAAGAGAATAAGAAAGAGGTAAAGAAATGAAAGACTACTTTCCTAATTTTTAGGTTGTCAAAAAGGGGCTAGTTAGACGGCTGAAATCTGTGCATTCAGAGAGCCTTTTACACAACAGATACTTCAGACAAAATTTCATAATACAGCATAATCATTCACAATCTAGAATCTCCCTAGAAACTATTTCACTGAGATACTGTGTTTGCAGACATACTAACATTAATGACATAATTCATCCATAATTACTAAGGAATCCTCACTCTGCTGCATAGAACTTAAACCTGGGTCCAGTTGCTGACCCCCAGTGGCAACTGCTTTTTAGCAAATGGTAAGAATGAAACGGATGAAGAGTCAGTTTAACCAAGTACCTGTAGCTTCATGCATTGTTGGGAGAACGTGGGATTTGGAAAACAAAAATAGAAAACCCCACATGGCAACTTTACCAAGCCTTATTCCACAGCATATCACTTACTACTGATAAAGTTATAAGGGAACTGTGACTAGGAACCTCTGTCTCTCTAATCCCAGGGAACTGAAATGATTTCATGAGGGTGTTTAGAAGGTGATGGTAACAGAGAGCAGCCTTAATACAGTTATGAGTTCCATCTTAATATCAGCACCAGTCCTCCTAGCTTTTCAGTCTAGTCCTGCAAGAGTTTGAATGAGTTTCTGTAATAGAGGTTCTGCTTCTACAGTTTCTACTACAATCAGGAACAATCATCTTTTTACATGCACAGTAATCTCCTTTATTTATCAGTTACATGTACGGTGAGCTGAGTTTTGACTGAAAATACTGTGTTGCTTCATGTTCAGGTTAAGGAAGTGAAGTCAGGAAGAATTACGATATCCTGAAGGTATGGTTAAAGGAGCCTCTGTATTTTTTAAGTAAGTTTGCAAAGACATATTAATGGTGAATGTACCACATAATCTATCTAAATAATTTCTTCACTGTTCAGCTAAAGGAAAGATTCTCTTCCTAATATCTTGGTGGGTTTTGCTGGGTTTTTTTTTTAACATATCATGTATAAGATGACTACACAGGTTATTTGTTAGGCCAGGCAACAGGATCAGAACTCTAGTAATGTGAAATGGTCAGCTAATTACAACACTAGTTTAAATTATGTTCCTAGGTATTACTTGCTCTTTCCAAAATGGGCTGGATATCTGTACTGTTTATTCAGCCCCAAAGACCAATTCATTCTTGCAAACATATTGCACATTTAAAATGTAGCAAGGTTTAAATCATCCAAGCTTATTGTTCTAACTTCCAGCATTTCATTATTCTACTTAATTGTTTGCACACAAGTACAGTATAATTTTATTGTATAATGTATACAAAAAATAAATGCATGTCCCATTTGCTTCCAAAAGAGATGAGAAGTGATGGAATAGGAGACCTAGTCTACAGGGATGTTTTGCCTTTAAGACAGGAAAAGCTCAAGGTTGTTCAACATATGCTCCACTGGGAAAATACACGCTCAGAGTTATCAGCAACATATACATATCTGAATTACTTCACCCCTCAAGACAAGATTGGCAGAAATATAAAGAAACCAGCCCTGCCCAATCTTTTTCCCATTGTAGTCAACTGGAACATTGACAGCTTGAACTGGGCCAAGATAGGGCCCTAATTTAGGCCCTGTGGCTTCTGCACTGAAGCAGGTTTTGTGGGTGGGTTTTGTGGTTTTGAGAGACCCATCTGGGGGGAAAAGTACTAAATGTGCCAGATAGTCCCTCAAAACACAGAGGAACTGAAGGTAAAGCCTGCGGACTCTGACACGGCTTCCTTCTCCCCTCAGCTGGCACCTAGGGTCAAGAACCATGCAGAGATGGCTATTTCCTGATCTCTATGGCTGCAGGTGCCACTGACTAGAGAGGTGGAAGCGACAGGTCCCACAGTGAGAAGAAAGCATTCTGATGGATTGCCCCCCCCCAAAGTGTAGATATTGACTATTAGCATTAAGAGCTGTATTGGGAATTAAAAAAAAAAAAACCCAAACATTTTAATATAAAATATTGTTTGAAGTGCAATACAAAAATTGTTTTTTCACAAAAATATTTTTACCAAATATTTCTACAAAGCATATCCAGTGTAACAGAAGCACTGCGTCTGCAAAGCTGCTTCAGGATGGGTACTTCCCAAGTGCCCTCAATTGCTCCTGTTCTACTTGCCTTGACCTGTTGCATCACGTTATGCGATATCAAACTGCCATCATGTTCCCTTTTAGAAATGATTACGCTTCATTGGTGGGCAAAGTTGCTGCTTGCTGAATGTTTGTGAGGTTTGATTAATTAGCACTTATGAAGTGCTTTGAAATTCTTGCATGAATGAGGTTACAGAAACACTGAATATTGCTGCTGCTATACAGGCAGGTACATGATTAAAGATTTGCTGTTGCAAGGTGTGGCTGGGCCTTACCTTCTCTTTGGAAAAACTTTCTGGTTTCCTTCGAATTCCCTCTGGCAAGCTAGTTCAGTCTTCCAACCAAACCAAAACACTTCAATCTTTCTAGGGTAGGGAAAAATAATAATAATAATAAAAAATTAGATGAAGGGTATTTCTGAGAACTCATTGCCTGTCTAGGATATTACACCTCTAGGTGGTCTGATAAACTTCAAGGGCACCTTGGTGATTAAGTTCATTCTCAGACTAACTTTTTTTTTTTTTTTAATCAGTTAGAACTCTTAATTGCTTTCTCCTCTGGGTATTTTACTGACTGCCTGTTAAAGCATCTCCTTAAAGTATCTTTATCTGTGATATCCTCTCTTTGGCTGGAGAGACCCACCTGTGCCCCCTGATCTCTCTTGCCCAAAGGGAGCTGTTACACACTGTATCATTTTCCATCATTTCTGACTGTGAACCCACCAGCTTCCATCTGCTTTGGGAAATACGATTCCTCACAGGCAATTCATTTTTGGACAAGGCAGGAGCTGTAGGGCTAAGCCCACAGCCAGCCTTAAAAGGCCCAGGCTGAAGACTACCATTACACAGACTTACCCGTTTAAAGATTTCTCCAGCTTGCTCGTTGCTGCCATACTTGGCTGTGGCTATTACTGCACCACTGTGGCCCTTCAAGAGCGTGCTGCTTTGTAAGGCAAAGGCCACGATTCCTCTCCCCAATGAACAGGTGCCCAGTGACATCTGAGAGACCATAAGATGTCCAGGACATCTGCATGGGAATAGCAGATATGACACAGGACCAAAGCAGACTGACATTCCACCAGGATAACAAATGAATGCCAGGCAGGCAACTCTGTAATAGCTGAAACAACACCGGATGCCAATGATGAAGCCACCAAACTCTCTCCATACTGTCCAACTTCCCAGTTTCCTGTTATTGAGGGCACTCAAAAGGATCAGTCATACTGATGCTCTGGGTTGATCACACACTTCACATCCTTTTTACCTTGCTTACCTTAGACTAACACACTGTAATACCCTGGTGCTATCTTTGATTCTAGTCACAGCACATTGTCTCAAGTTTAATTTTTCCTGCTTGCCCTCATCTTTTGACATCCTGCACCCAATAACTTTTCTGATGTTACTTTCAATAATAACTTCACGGTGATTTCATACATAACTTCTTGCATATAATAACCCCTGGGTTTTAGGTCCTTTGTGCTTACTTTCCTAAGAAATGCAAGGAAAAAAAACCAGCAATTGGTTTTGTATCACTATTACCTACACTGCAAGGCCAGTGTCTGAGAACATGTCTCTATTTAAATCATGTAGGCATTTAGCATTTATGATGTTCAAAATAACCAGGCCAAACAACCTTGTTATCTATTTAACACTGCCATCAATTTCTTGGCTGTCATCAAGGCTGATGCCATTTTCCTATCCTGTTGTATATTTTCAGGGAGAGAAATCTTGTGTAGAAGTTTTTAAAAACACCCAAATGTTTAAATGCTTAAATGAAGAGTATCATGAGCCTCTTTCTTGGGCCCACTGATTGAGGTATAGCATATATAAAAATCGGTGCCTTCAGATTTCTGATCACAATTCTTGTCCACGCAGCTTCCAAAAACTGGATTAGTAATCTACTGTGGCCATAAAGTGTCTTTCATTAGAAATTATAAAGCCTGTTCTGACCTTTTCCCAGGACTAGGATTTCATGAGGCATTTCTTGTCAATCACAACAGTGCATAGCTTGCACTGTTCCATGTATACTTTCAACTGGTATTCATGCCTCGCCTGTAGATACATTTCCCGGTTCATCTCAGGCATGTCTCTATCCTCAGGTGTGAAATATGTATCCACTGCATGATCTCAGCTCTTAAATCTCCTGGGATTACTGTTCAGTTCCATTTAAAATAAAATCCATGCCGGACTTCATTCACTTCCTAGTGTGGCTGGGGATAGGCACAACCTCCTGTGGCACTTAATCCTTTCTCTTTAGCTGACCATGGATTGCAAATTGCTTTACTGCCTGTCACACACCATGCTGTTTTGTTGGACTGCCTTGAACAGCTCCATTTGAAGGACCCAGGTCAGTAGTAACTTTTCATCTCATTGTTTCCCCTTTCTGCATATACCAGTGCTCCACCAGTAAATGCTGCAGTCTGCATCTTTACACCAGAGCTGTTTCTATTCCTGTTGCTCAGGTGCCCCCAACATTGCCACTTCAGGGGCTCTGCAAGCATGTAATACTTCACGGACTTCTGCTTCAATTTTCTTCTCTAAATGCCTGTTTTTTCTAATCTTTGAGCATTCTCACAAGATTCCACATTTTCAGTGGTCAAGTCCAACATGATAGATCCATAGTTAGGCTCACTTTCACTTTGTCTTCATTCAGCCTCATGTTTTGTCTCCAACACTCACCCTGAAAAGTTATCACAGGCAAATATCTGATAAATATATGATCTGCATTGCCTGTTATTTGACATCTCTTTCCTGCAATAAAGATGTCCTCAGCTACAACACTGGTGGCAAGAGGCATAGCGTTCAATTAGTATCAAGTATCTTGTTTTTGGAGCTGACAGCGATAAGCATTTGTGCTTATCAATACTAGGTAGAAGGTGTGGCAAAGGTTGTCAGGCAGCTGAAGATCTCTTCCTCTTCAGCATGCCACAGTAATTGATTCCCTGATTTCCTCCTTAAGTCTTTAACCACCTACTCCCTCATGACAGGATACATCTACACAGAAAATAATCCATGTAAAAAAGACACAGATGGGAGTGGACAGAATGAAGGTGTACACCTGGCCCAAGCTAGGTGATTATTCCTACTTTACCAATTAAAATCACATTGCCATTTTTGTTAGTTTAACAATAGGCATCTATTTTACATTCAGCTCTTTGTTTCAGAGCAGATGTGTTTGCTCTTACTTTTTAAACTATGTCAGCTTTCCTTCAATGTGGGCTTAGGTTAATAAACTGTACATCAAGCACTGCTTAAAAGCTGGCTTCACAGGATGATAACTGATGAGGGAATTGCTTTTAATTACTGTACAAGTGAGTAGATAAAAATCACAGTCCTAATAATCAGCTCCAGAAACTGACGGCAGCAAAGTCTCACATTTCAAATGTGGATTATTTTTTCTTTCAGCATTCGGCTACAGAAGGCAAATGTTAGTGGTTGGATCATCTTCTGTAAGCAAGCCAAAGTTATGTGTAACATTTTTGGATGCTAATAGGACACAGTTCTGGCAGAACAGAAATAAGGGTAACATTAAAGATTAGAGCAAGCTTGGAAAGAAAGAAAACTGCTTTTCTCAACTCAAACCTTAGAAGAGCAATCATCTCACCTATATCTGGTGCTACAACTTTTAAAGTCCAAGCACAGCAAAAGCGAACAACTTACTTGCACAGTTATCAAAAGTCAAAGAGAGCATGAGGCTTCCCAGATTGCTTTCAAAACCAGGAGCATTTGGCCCATTACCATCCACACCAGGCTAATGTATTTTTAATAGTTCACCTCCTAAAGAGATACTGCAGGCCATGAGATACAAATTAGCCAGCCAGAATCGAGTGAGTTTGTGCTATTAGAAATTTCAGAGGAGGATGAAATAAATGCAAGTAGGATTACAAACTGGGTTTGGTGCTCTGGTGAGAAGAGAGAAATGTGTTCACAAAGCCCAGTAAAACTTTCTTGTTCTGGTTGATTAGGTGTTTGCAAAAAAGTCTCAGTTGCAAAGTACGACATGTTCTTTTTCTGAAGAGTCATCTAGATCACAGAGGCTCTGATAAATCAGCTGCTTTCTTTTTTAGCCAACTATGCAGCGTATGGGAAGCTGAGGCTTGTATTATGGCTTTGTTAAAACATTAGATGTTGCCTGAAAGCTGCCATGTGAACTCCATTATAAATGTATTTCAAAGCAGGTTTTTACAATAGGAAAAATAAATACTTAGCAGCTCAGGAAACCAGAATCTAAAATACTATAGACATGGATTTGTTTATTTGTTGCCTTCCTGCTATAGATCAGCCTGTCAGGATACCTCCTTCATGTAAATATTTAAGATCTCCAGCGAAACAATTCCGATATAAAAAAAAAAAACCCAAAAAACCAAAAAAATACACACCACAAAAAAACCCACGACAAACCTCTGAAAAGGAAAGAGGAAAAGGAGAATGCAGAGTTTTATTTATTTAAAAAACATGGATGTGGCTCCCTGGATATATCAGGCGTTATTATTTGATGAAAAGGAGAAATATTCTGCTTGTAAAGGTGTTACATGTAGTGAACAGCACGTAGCTCCTTGAAACCTTGTGTTCTATAGATTAAAAGTTGCCACTTTTCATTTTGGGGGTTTTTGTTTAGTGGGGTTTTTTTTTTCTTGTTCTTTTTTTTTTAAGAGAGCAATAATTTTTTTAACTCTCAAAAGTCTACATGAAAACCTGAAAATCCAGGATTTGAGAACCAGAGAAGTTCAAAATAGTAGTCATCTGGAAGTCTCCTCACTTCATGTCGGTAAAGTATAATGTTACTTCACGCCATTTGGCTGCAAATGTAAATTACACCTTTTTTCAGTTGTTAGGACAGGATAGAAAACCACATAATTCTAATGAGTCATAAATGTTTCACCATTTTTTTCTTCATTTAATTCATATGGTGCCAACACCTGTGAAAACAATCAGCATCATAGCTGTGTGCTCTACTTAAATTTGCTTTAGGGTATGCTTGAGTAAAAGCTTTTATATCTCATTTCTCTACATTATTAACAACATGATGCCCTGAATCATTCTATAATTTAAGTATGCTCATTTCATTCTCAGCTATTTTATTAGGACTAGAAAAGATGCTCAAAGACTATGACAGTCTTAAAACAGAACAGACACACACACACACACCTCCCCCCATTCTTGATTATTACTGTAACAAAATATCTATAACAAAAACTTCACATTATTTTTTATGTGCTTTGGCAGTTTTGCACCTTGAATTACAAATCTAAACTGTTAGTACAAGAGCCATACTACAAAGCTTTCTCCCAGAAGGCTTTGCAACAATTGCTCTAAGATAAGTTCATTTCATGAAAGTGGCATCTGCACTGAACAGAATTTTAAGCTATTGCCAAGGGAAAACACACCTTGTTTTCCAATGGGAATAGAGCAGTAGTTGGAAGCCTAGTTCTGGAGTCACTAGATGGTGCCAGAGAGGAATACACATCAGTAGCACATCACTCTTGCTTTAGTTATAGCTGGGCAATGGGGTGGTTATGTTAATCTACAGCAGAAACACATCAGCTGAAGGGTAGGACTACCAAGAATATTAGGGGTGGGATTTACAAACACATTTCAGTGTCTGAAGAAACAATGTAGTGACTGGACGATACAGAAAAGAGACTAAATACTGTTGACTTTTTGGTGGACATCAGGCCTCTGACCACCCTAGGAGCCCTTGGTAATTCCACCTGGCATCTATGTATCCCTAAATGACTTCAAATGGAACAATTTGCAAAGACTTTTCACGTACAATTTTTTAACAAAAAAGGAAGAGATACTGAGCTCTCCCTACATTTTAACAGGACTGCAGCTCAAACTTCCTCTATAAAATTCCCTGTCTAAACCCCTACAAATTAATAAGTACAGATGAGCGAGCATAGTGCATTAAACTGGAAGGTGTGGAGACCATGATATTTCCCAAAGAGATACTTTCACCAAATGTACATTCCAGTGTTAAACAGCGTATTACCAGTAACCATTCAGAGCAAATTTGTGATCAGGAAGCAGGCCAAAGCTCAGCTGATAAATGCTTCAAGCAAAACGTTTGCCGTTGCGATTTATTGTGATAACTTCCACTGTAATCCAGAGGTGGGACATACTCCAAGTAGTTTAAACTAGCTAGCTCAAATACTGAGAGCAGCGCAGGCTTCAGCACAGGCTTGGGTAAGGACTCCAACCTTCACAGCTGAACAACTGAAGTAAACCAAGCTGGATTAATTTAAAACTCCTGAACTGCAGCCTTCTCTCTGCACTGAAGCATGGTCCCACATGCATACATCAGGACAACATGAGGGCTGAATTGACCACTTATTTCTGTGTCTACAGAATTTCAAACACCATCTTTGAGGCGACTAAAAATAAGTGGTGTGATAGTAATTTCGAATGTGGTTATTCCACTTATCTGTACATTTTCACATGGTGCGTCACATTAAAAAGAAATTAAAAAAAAGGGGGGGGGAGGAAGGAAGAAAAAAAAGAAAAGAAAGGGAAAAAAAAAAGTCTACCCTCAGTTTCTTAAAGAATAAGAATTTATAATCTATGCCTGTGATTACACACCAATACCCTTATTGGAAGTTTGCACAGATACCAAAAAGCACTAGTTGAAGGATGAACTTTTTCTCTGCTTCTGTTCAGACTACTTCTTACAGGTTTTCCACACAGACATGGGTCTTTAGGGAAGTGGGTGGGATGCATGGAAACCAATCCTACTCACAGAACACCTACGGTTATATCTATTAATTTACAACACTATGCACCAGACACGGTATCATTCAGTACCAGAATGGAACATGCAGCAATATGACTAGGTGACACTGAATCTCATCCAGTTCTATTTGTATACATTTCAATGCCCTCCATTTGCTGGAACAACAACAAACCAAAAACACAACTGCTTCTTCCACTTTCACCTCTTTCTAACCTTCCTCTTGGTCTAACAGATTTTGCTTGGAAAGCTTAAATGAAAATCCTTGTGATTTAGACATAAACTCTCTTCAGCTTTATAGGAAAGAAGCTGTCCTTGCAGAATCCATACAAAAAAAGGCCACAGCATAGCAGGGATGTGCTTGCTTTATGTTGCCTAATTCTCAACAGTTTACTCATCTGAAGGTCTGTTTGATTTTAACTACTGGTAGGATGTGCAGAAAATATGTAATAAATATATTTTAAAATTTCACTAAAATTATTCTCTAATGTTCTTGAAGACATCCAGACTTCCTGGCCAATACAGTACACATGAGATGCAGCATTTTCCATGGTGCCATATATGCATTCCTAACTGAAAAAAGGAATATTTATACTGGCCGTAACTTAATCAAATGAATTAATTAAAATACAAAAGCTCTCTCAAGCTAGGAGGTGGAATAGAAGAGAACAAGCTTTACCCTTCTCAATAAAGTCAATCTTCATCATTGAAATGCTTAACTAAAAATCAGAATTTTGACTTATGGGAACTCTCATTTTCCTCACTATAAGCTGCAAATCTTTTTTATTTTCAGTTCTTCTACTGTGCAGGCAGCTTCTGTACAAGGAACTTTAGGAGGACAGTCTTGAAATGTTATTAATGAGAACTTACTGTATACTTCATATTTGATGTAGGTGCACTCTGCCTCCTAATGGAAGTCGCATGTGTTTTTCGCCCAAGTATGCACTGGTAAGTAATGACCCCAGCATCAGGCAGTGACTGATGACAATTGATCATATGGCCATCTACAGCAGCAAGAAATCAGAGTAATCTCTCAAGGGAATCATCAGAGAACAATTTCCCCGGGTCACTACTAGCAAAGAAGCTTGCTGAAGAAGAAAACAGACTCAGTCTTCACTCTGGGTTTTCTTTTCTCTCCTGAATTTCATTTTATACACAAGGTTGACATTTGTTTTTAGAAAATTTTATGAGGCAGACTGAAATGTTAAGGGGATTAAGGAATGGGAGACAGTCTTTCACCTCCAAGTCTTCAGTTCAAATCCGGCTTAGGTTAGTAATGAACAAGAAGTATTTACCATTGCTGTTCAGTGTCTATGCAAAATGGATTGGTGGTTCTGGCACACTTCCGAGCAATAAATGTGCATGCCACAACTGGCAACTCTGTTGCCATTCTCAGCAGACCGAGCCAAGAACTAAATGAAGCATGGGAAACGTTCCCTCTCCCCCACTACAGGCCAGGGTGGAGGCACGTTGGCAGGAGAAGCCTTCTCCGCGGCTGCCTGAGCAAGGCTGTGCCATAGTTGACCACAAAGACTTCAGTATCTCACACAGGCAAAACAGCACCTTTTTTAGAAACTGAATTTAATCATATTCTTAAAAAGAAAAATTTTAAAAATTCAGATGCTGTCTAGCGTGGGGCAGATCGGTGGCTCAGACAGGGACATGTTATTCCTTATGATAAAGAATAGATTAACTTGCCATTATAAAGAGACTGAATCTTGATATAAATACAATGGATTCCTTCTACATAAGGCTTCTTTGTCCTGTGAGGGACATAGCCCTAGGCAGGAAGTAAAATAAAAGAAAATTAAAAAGAAAAAAAAAATCAAGACCTTTTTCTACCCAGCAATCACATGACAGATCATTACTCAGCCTAGGAGACTTTGAATCATTGACACCAGAAGCCACTAGACCAGGAAGTTTGTTTTTCCTTATACCATAAACTTAGAGTAATTCCACTGAAATAAATGGACTCAACTACAGAAACAGAGCAACGTAAAAGGGAGCAGAACATGCCCCATTCTTTATCTGGCCAATACTGGAAAGAAAAAGCGACTAACATGAAGTATAAAATGACACCACGCTGCTGTTCTGAGGGCATCAGCACCATCAACAGGAAAGGCACTAAACATCCTTGTACATGATTACAGCAAAGAAAGAATGCAACTGAGGCCTTTAGCCTTGAAGTGGTTTTACCATTGAACAGTGCTGAATGAAAAATGGATGATGTTTATTCTAAAAATAGCAAGATGGGTCAAGAGAATAATGATCTTAGTCTACGCAGCTAAGTGAATTTATGGCAATACCATCTTTTATATTTCATCGGATATTCACAATGGACCCTAAAATTTCAATAGTTCTGAACACTTTAGCTGTATTTTATTACCACTGTAAACATAATTATCACAGCATCTTCATGCTGGAAGTGATTGATAGATTTTGTTACTTGCTTGTCAAGATGCTCACGTTCACTGTATTCAGCAATCACACCAACCCAGATACTGATGACTGTGCTAGCCTATTAATAAAAGTCTATTACAGTACATTGATGCTACTTCTCTCAAACAATATTAATTCACGCCCTGCAGCAAGAGGCATATTTTTAACTTGCAACAATACAGTGAGGCCTATTTCATTACAATTATTAACCATTCTTATCCATGAAGAACAATGACAAAGTCATCTCACTTGCTATTTTCCACTGTTTTATAAAGATGTCTTTCAAGTAGCCCAAGATTTTAAAAGCAATTGGTGATTTTCAGTATCTGTACTTGATGAATTTGAGATTAAATTGAGACAACAAAGTGCAGTTGATTTTATGAAATGCTGAGTAGCTACCTTTCAAAAATAAAAGGATCACGTTGACAACTCTGAAACCAAAGGACTCAAGACCAGTCACTGATTGTGAATATCTCATCTGTCAGAGCTCAGGTGACAGCAGGAATTGCATGAAAGAAATTTCTCCAAATAATGAGATAGCAAAGCAAAATCGTAAAAAAAATCCCCACAACCTTGAACATGCTCAAAGTCCTAAGTGCAATATGCTGACAGAAGTGTTTTTTTTCTGAAATAGGACAGTGTATTTTTGTATAAATGCTCCTCTTGGATGAACTTGTTGCTTTCTGTCACTGAGCTTTGGCTTGATTCAAAGATACTCAAACTGAAAGGTGTTGATTCTGCTAAAGAAGCTAAGTTATTAACAGTTAACATACTTTCAGTGCTTCAAGATGGAGGGGTGTGTGGGTGTGTGTGGGGAATCAGTCTGCAAATGAGGAAAATAACAAATGGATAAAAGACACAACCAATTTTTTAAGCCGAACTTGAATAAGCCTATAGTACTAAAACTTCCATAGCGACTTAATAGTATTTTAAAAAGACAAAACCCAAACTCAATAAATCTTCTGATTCCATCCAATAAAATGCTTACAAAACATTTGACTTTAAGCATGGGAGCAGTATGCTTCAGTTTTCTTTGGTGAAGATACTTATCTTGCAGCAGTTAAGCATTTGCTTAATTCCTTCGCTGTGTGTCAACAACTTTAAAAAAACCTATAAAATATAGGTTTTATAAGAACCTAGTACGTTCTCTTGGTTACAAAATATATGCAATTTCCAGAAAAATCTAGGTCCAACAACTGCAATCTGAATTACCATGCTTATATCCTCAGCTTGCACAAATCACTGGTGCTCCACTGACTTTAACTGAGCCTACAACCCATTGAAGATACAGCCTCAGAACCCCAAAGAGTGCTGTTAGTCCTAACATCTCTCAAAGGCTGAAGACTTGGAGCTCAGTCAGAGAGTCTGTGTCGGATTTAGTGGTAATGGCTTAAGAGGTTACCTCTCCCAGCTGTCTGCAGCAGTCCCCCACCAGAAGCTGAAACAGAGCCATCAGAAAGCAATGTGGTCCAGCCCTCATCCATACAGCTCAGAGCCAGAACATTAATTTTAACTGCCAATGGCCTGCAAACTATGACAGTTGATAAAATGGCACTTGCTTGCATCTGCTGCCTCCACTAGTAGGGTGAAAAACTGTGGCAAAGTGGCAGGGTAGGCATTAAGGGCAGTAACCCCTTCTTCCACCCCAACAAAATTAATAGCACTTGTTTGCCAGAGCCCTAATCTGCTCAGAGTGGAACGATATGTTGAAAGAAGCAACTCCATTTAACTTCGTTTGGTAGGGAATGGAGAGAAAGGATTTTCTACATTTCATGAGGCAGTGGATGGGAAAAGAAGTAGTGTATATACAGTACCCGTTGTAATTTTAATTCACGTTGCACCCTCTCAGTGAATAAATCTTGTTAAACCTTATCCTCTTGGAGACCATCTGGATGCAAACTATTCAGGAAACGTCACCATTGGTACAAGAACTTAAATCTCACCATAAATCTCAGCATGTCAAAGCCAAGCATGCATGCCTTAAAGAAACTCTGCAGCTGTGCCTCACTCAGAGTTGCAGACGTGTGTGCAAACGGTGCCTCCCAAGAAACACAATGCTACATTTTGGTAACTCTTAAAAACAAATGAAAACAAACTCAGGGATTTTCTCATTTTCACATAGCTTTGACTTTTTTTAATATTAAAGAAATAAAATACTTTAATAAAAGCTACTTAAAATTTACTACCTTATTAGAACCATACTGGCTCAAATGATCTCCACCCTTGTCCTTATCTTTGTCTGATTACTTCTCTCTCTCTTCCAAGGTACATGTGCTAATGTGGCAAGCTTTGCTCAAAATTGGAAATCATGATTACTTTGCTCTGTAATCTGATTGCCTGTATAGTTAGACACCTGCCTTCCTGGCAAATTTCTTTATGGTAACAGGGAATGAGCAGTTTGGCTTTTTAAATGCCAGATAGAGTCAAAACAGCTTTGATCTAAACTCAGTGAGAACACTAATCCAACAGCATATATTCTCCCCTCTCTCCACCCACAATCTAGCATAATTATTTTTCCAGGAAAAAAAAAAAAAATTATGTTTAATTCACCAGTTTCAAAATATGGCAAAACATAATGCAAAACATACAAGTCCATGCATTCAGGAAGTGAAAAAAATAGAAAAGTAAGTAGGAGAGCTAATTCAGGCCCAATGCTTCAACCAAAACTTTTTGGGGGATGAAAGCAAGGCTTGGTGAAACAAGTTTCTGAAAGTGTGCTTCATTTTCACTCATTTATTTCCATAAGGGAACAAAACTCGGACTATATGAAAAGGACTGGTGTGATTTATTTTTGGTAATTTAAAAAACAAACAAAAATTTCAGAAAAATACCAGAAAATCTAAAACAACAGAAGAAAGTTGTTTTGAAATATTTTTTCAAGTAAGAAAAAAAAAATCCCAAAACTTTTTAAAAATAGGTAAATCCCAAGCAGAACATTTAATTTTCATTTAAGCAAGATAT
This sequence comes from Todiramphus chloris collaris, assembly GCA_025345505.1. NCBI lineage: Eukaryota > Metazoa > Chordata > Aves > Coraciiformes > Alcedinidae > Todiramphus > Todiramphus chloris. Next base: position 5,238,377 of record JANVCC010000106.1, on the reverse strand, counting down.
TTTACTTGACTGAAACAGGTTTTTTTTCAGTTTTCTGAATTCTGAAAGATTTTCACCTTAGAACTGCCAGACAGCTTAATAATCAGCTACCTTTGCACAACAAAAGTAACTTAGGAGTCTGGGAATGGATTGATTAGATGTGCTAGATGGAAACAACTCTCATTGGCCCAAGCAATGGGATTATTTCTGATACATATCAACGTACTGCAATTGATAAGAAGAGCTTCCTGCAACAGCTGTAAAGAAAGGTTTCTTGATCAATCAGCTAAGATCCCTGGACCTCACTCTTGAATTCAATACATGTGATCCTAGTTGATTTTTAACTCAAGAAACTCTAGTTCTGTGAAGCTGCATAATACCACTGCAAAATATCTCAGCTACCATCACAACAGGAGGAGACATGACAGTGGTTTGCTTGACAATATCCACAAAAAAAAAAAAAGAGACCAATTGCTCTTAGAGGTAATAGGTGCCATCCAGACATGTAAAGACTGCCCTGGTGGCTCCCTAAAAAGTAACCTATCCTTTCCCCACAAGTGCAAAGATACTTACTGCTAAGAATTATCAGCCTCCCCCCTGGAGAAGCAATGTTATCTGGGCCCCAGTAAACGGGCTTCAGTATATGATTGTCTAAGAACAGTAGAAAGAACAAGTCGTATCCCCCCATAAAGGAAACATTTGCTAGCTCAGCATGAAAGATGATCAGCAATGTTTTGTTGTCATGCGAGGTGTATTGTTTCTTCTTTTTAAAGCTATATCCCATGCTGGACTCTAATTCCTCCCACATGACTTTCTACACCAAAGTGGGGAGCTAAATTAGGAAGGGGTAGTTTTTCAGTCTGCCTGCACAGTCTATGGATGGAGACACGTGAGCTGAATTGCCCTCTGGAGGAGCATATCACTTTCAACATCAACGGGGGAGCCTTGGGTGATTAGGTACTAATTTAGTTGCCTCAGTTATATGCTTGAAGTCAGGTGGCTCAAATCTGGGAGCAACTGTCCTGCTTCTCCTGCACTCTTAACAGTGTATGCTGCTGCTATATATTGCAAAACAAATGGAAATACTAATAGTTTTGATGGAAGTGATAAAAGTTAGTGCTTTGGATCTAAACCTAGGTACTATTATTATTACAGACTGTTTAGCATGCCTCTTAATTTCGCTCCTTCAGCTATGGAGTGCTGCATAACTGGACATAATGTATGAGATTATTTTCACTTTTCATGGAAGCTTTACCCAGAGCTAGCCACTACTGGAAGCAAGACAGCAAATTTGCCAGGCCAGCTTGCTGCTCTGGTACAGAACATCAGTTGTTCCTATGGCAAGCAGTGTATATATTTTGTTTTTCAATGCACAGTACAAGGAAAGGATGACTTAAACTGAGTTTCACAGGTGAAGTTCAGATGAGTTCAGATCTATTCAAGCCCTCCCAATGTTCCCATATGCTTGACTGAAGTCCAAACATTTAATTGTCAGCTCCAAACAAAAACTTCCAGTGAAGGAGGAAAGGATTGTGAACTCTGCTTTCCAGCTCCAAGGACTTGAACACTTGTGTTTGGTTTTTTTGTTTTTATAATCTGTCATTTGTATTTTTTCATACTAAAGGTGACAGTCTAATTCACATATGACCAACACCCATAAATCATGTTGGGGGGAGGAAATATTCATAAATCCATATCAAACAGCACCCAAATTATGACAAATGACATGGCAGTCATAAAATTGCACAAGCACAACTCACCAAGTCATTAATTTCATGGCCATGGAAAATAAACAGACACATTTTTTTCGCAGCCCTAATAAATTTTAAAAAACTCAAAGAATGGTCCATCTGCTTCGAATAATTTTTAATTTCCTATTCTGTCTCGTTCCCATTAGCTATTCCACTGAGATATTTGCTAAATTCTTTCATTTGCCTCCTCCCATCTGTATTCAATTACTCTATTCCCAAATAGAGTTAGTTTTTCTTTCTCCTAAGCGCAGTACAAAATATCCCCACCTGTACCTTAAAGCAAATGTTATGTGTGTTTTATTATCTGTTAGACTCTATGAGTCATTCTAACTCGATTGCCTGTGCTGAAAGACTTGGAGGGCAATCTGATTTTGATGTTTTCTGGCTTTGGTGAAAAACACCTGCCTGATTCTCATAGCTAATCTATTAACTTGGTAAATGCCTCAACAGATGTTCTAGAATCAGCTAGGGATCAGGGTCTGTCCTCGTGACAGCGTCCGCTTGTAAGCTTGAAATATTTAAATGTTCAGAGATCAGAGGCCAATGATGTGTTTTGGGTACAAGCTTTCACTAAATCATATTTTTCCAGTTAGTCCCTGGGGTGCAATCCACATACAATAAGTGGCTGGAGCATTCTGACTGAGCAGGCCAACAATGCAGGCCTCCTTGAACTTTGAAGGGACATGAATTTCAAGGCAGAATTGGCTTCTTTTATTGAAAAATGGAACAAATTTTAGACTGTGCTGAAGCTGTTCCCTTTTAAGCTACATGTCTTTTTTCCAGTTCCTTTCCTTTCTTCCTAATGAAACCCATTAAGAAAGTACAAGCCTTGGCTTTGAGACCTGCCTTTCCAAGGATAACTTAATGTCTCTGAGGAACCTTTTCCAAGCTGTCATCCTCTCTTTGGGTCAGCACTGTTCCATATGATTCACTTACTGTGTGCCTGATCCTCCACTTTGTCACACTGGTTTTAAGCCAGGGTTGCTCTACTGATCCTAAGCCATTCTACTATAATAGCCCCTCAGGCTGCACAAACTGGCTAGGATCACTGGAGCAGAGCAGTCCTTTGAGAAGGCTTTACTTATTCCGTAGAAAGGGTGGGATAGATGCATGACATCAGTGTCAAGCCCACGTGAATTCCTATTTTGCAGGTTAAGGCAGTTTTCTTTCCAGCCAGCACCACTAGAGCAATACAAATGAAAAAATGAAAGGCTGACAATGTGGAAAACCCCTCAGCCACTGCTGCCCCTGCTCTGCTTTCAGAAGGGGCCATTTCTATAGCCCTTCTCAATTGAAGCTGGACCTGGGAGGCTAAAAATGTTTATTACTTTTGTGAGTTTCTGTATAACCTTGATTCTTGTAAGAAATACTCATGCTTGTGATAAAACATCCCAAACAACTCAATTTGAGATGGCTGCAAGCTTCACTGCAAAAATGTTCTTCATGACATCACAGGAAAGGCAGACTAACTAGAAACCAGGACACCTTTCTCTGACCTTCACTCACCACTTGACTCTGGTCACTTTGCTTACCCTTTATTTACCTCCACTTCTTCATCTGCTAAATGGGCTTTATTAATGTAAACTTACTTCATTGTTTTGAAGCTTAATTAGTTAATGTTTGTAAAGTGTTTTGAGATTAATACAATATTACTACTAGCGTATTTAAAATCTCATCTCTGCTGCTATTTGTTCTTGGAGGCTTGACAAGAAGGCTTTCACTGGTTCCATGCCTTCAACAATCCTCAGAAGCAGCTCTGCTATTAGAGCTCTCATATGAGTGATCAGCAGATGGAGTTGGAGAGAGAAGGGAAATGACTGATTCATACTGTTACTGCTGTTACACATTCTGCTTTCTAGAAGACAAAATAGAAAATATGAAGGGAGGGATGATAACAAATACATAAGCATTTGGAGGAAGACACTGAAAGTACAGATAACTACTTATTTGTTATCTGAAATTATTACATTTTTCAAAAGCATCCTTTCAGTATAGTCATCTTGTTAGTCTTCAAGCCTGATAAGAGTTGAAAAGAGGTTCTAAATGTGAGATGAGGGAGAAGAATGAGAAGAAAGTGTCACAGGAAATAGTGTTCCCATCTATGGCAAGCTTCATTAAGGAAGAATAGGATATTTTCTGTCTGTAAACAAATGTGTAAGAATTAACCATAGCTTACATACTAGGAAGAGTTTATTCCTTCAGTTTTTAGGCTGTGTCTCTATTGAAATCAAATCTACTCCGCTCCTGTCACCAAGTGATTAAAAAAATGGAGCTGGTTACTGGAAAGACAGAAGAGAAAAGTTTCATTTTTAAAGTATAATCCCTGCAAAATTCTTTTGAGAAATTAGGTATGTATATATACACACTCTCTCTCTCTTTATTTCTTGTCTATTTTGACAATTTACAATATCTCTTTTTTTGTTAAAAAGTAACAGTGGGCCACATCCCAGTCCAGTCCTGCTGGCATGAGTGATGCCTTGACCTGAAGAACTAGCTAGGGACTGTGCTAGCAAGAGAGAATGTCTGGATAAGAGAGAGCCAACAAAGCCAATTTTAACACATGTGCCCCTGTTCTTGTAAAAAATCTGATACCAGAGGTAGAAGTGATATGATCAGTGATGTTCCACAGGAGCAAAATGTAGCAAATATCAACTTTTCTTTATAGCCTGAACAACCTGGAATTGATCTCTGTTACTGAAGTACTGTTGCATGCCTACACTTCTCTTCAGCAAAGATAAAGACTTTTGGTTTGAGATCCTCTCTAATCTAGAATATTTTAAAATCTCTGTATTCTACACATCTTTTCTTAAGTAAATATTTTAGGAAATGCTACCTTCCAGATTAACACAAGAAAGAAAATACGTTTTTTTATCAGATAATATGCTGCTCCATTGACACAAGCTGTGTTACATTTGTAGAGCGTTTGGTACAAGAAGAAATACATAAGCTATAAAACAAGAATAATTAAATACAATGTTATTATAGCTGTCCACAGCAGAGGGTGCTAAGATTAAAGAGAACTGACCATAGAGTTAACATCCAAGGCAGCAGGAGCAGATTCACAGCAAACAGGACATGGAGATTTGTTGATTAGTGGAGTAATAAAGACATTGGTTGACTCTTCATGAATGTTACTTCTGTTGCTCTTTTTTCTGAAATTCAGGCTTTTCATAAGAAAGGAAGTATAACATCCAGAAGAGAAAAATGATGTGTGGTTTCTTGCATCAATAATTTTTCTCCAAAATTGAAATTAACACACATACTAATACAAATAGATCAAGCAAACAAGCAGACAGTGAATGTTTTCTTATACTCTGCCTATTTTTTCCCCCAAAAAAGTCTTTTAATTAGTCTCAAGAAGATACATTTGTCTCATATCAAAAGCAGCCTTAGGTAAGAGTGGAAAATTCAGAAATACTTCTGCCAGTGAAACTGGCAGTTACCTCAGTGAAAATGAGGTATCTGACTGATAGCTTACTTCTATTGTATTTCTATTGTATTTCAGTGAAACCACATCCTTGAATTTAGAACTGTGTAATGACATTATTACTTTAAGCTTGTTATTTGAAAACAGACAAACTGCTCCAGACACGTTCTGCTACCAGACACATGTTTGGCTTCATGTCTTCAGAAATGACTGAACATGTGATTAAGTCCATCCCTCCCTATACCTACCTACCCAATGGTTTTCACAGACTGCTAAGTTTGCTTGTGGAGCAGGGTAAAGGATAAAGAAGCATGTGCCCGAGGGCCTGGAAAGCTCACAAGTTTGAAAATGGATTACAGAGTCTTGGGCTAGTGAGTCAAACTGAACTCAGAGCAGAAAAAGTGAAAATCATTACCCTTTGATGAAATGGAGCATCCTCTGTCAGTACTTCTCAATCTTCCCCACAAAAAACCAAACGCTCCTTGGTTCTCTGCTTCTTCACTCACATCCCTGCAGAAAATGGGCTTCTCTCCCATTGAGCCCAGGAGCAGCAATTGGAGAGGTCTCTCTGAAACATCTTGGAAGGTGTCACGCTTAGCACCAGCTCTTTGACCTAAAAGATTTGAACAGAAATTGGATACAGGTCAGAGGAGGAAGTAACTTTGTAATTGGAATCACAGTGACAAACTTGACTAATTTAAGATGGAGCTGGAGAAGTACACCTGTGATAGCAGATGTGATGCACATTCCAGATCCACATTCCTGTGTGAATTAACTACGTTGCTTATTAGCCTACGACAGTGAAAGACTAGGAACTAGGTATTCCTCCTCCTACTTGCCCTGGATGTGTCCCTCCAGGTCAGGACCCCACCACACAAGCCTAGCAGCTCAGGTAAGACTTTACAGCTGCCAGCCACACAATTCCCATGCTGGGACTTTTTACCAACAGTACATTCAATGCAGATATCATACAAACAACTGATAGAAGTAGTTTGTTTTGTTAAATAAAAAAACCCACAAAACCCTGTTTACAAAAATCAGAACATCAGGGTGCTTTTCTCCTTTCTAGTTTTGACATCAGGGGAACTCCTGATTCAACACCAGAGTGAATATAAATCAGATGCTTCAACAGGTCTGGTTAAAAGCACAGGATACTCATACTAGAGAAAGGCAGGAAGGAGAGAGAAAGGCTGAAAGACAGCCTTACAGAAGAAAGTCCACATACACCATGGGTGGTGGCTTGTTGGGAATCTAGAATTTGAACATCAAAGCAACAGAGGTGGCTCCCCACAGACATCTACTTGTTTGAATGGAAATTAGGAGGCTAAACAAGAACTGGTCTCATCAGCATTTTGGATGATCTGGACTTTATCAGTTTGGTATAACCTAACACCTTTGTGCCTAAAGTCTAAACTTCAAATCTTGGAGGAAGATGAGAGGAATCTGGTTACCGATGACAAGCTAAAAAGAAAAGCACAGTAATATTCAAGTAGAGCACATAAGCTCTAAGTCACATAAGTCCTCAGGACAGAATTCCTGTAATGACTGGTATCATAACACTAAGAACCATTTAGCCGCTCTTCAATTATACGTACTTTTTTCCTTCTTTCCCCTCCATGTTAGCACTCTTGCTAGGTATGAGTGCTCAATGAAGAATGAAGACAAGTAGTAAATAACATGTAGTGAAAGTTGGTTTACATCGCTTTTAATTTTCTCTATGCAGCTCCCTCAACCTTAAAATTTGGGGGAATAAAGATGAGGTTTTCTGTGCAGACAATGAAATGTATATGCATTGAATGTTAATTCTATAGAAAGAAGAGACTGAAAGAATGAAATCCATGAAGGAAATGCACCACATTCTTCCACCGTCTACCCCAACAAATCCAATTAAACTTGCCAAGACACACACAAACACTGTCAATCATTCCACATCCTATCCGACCTATCAATATTTCAGCAGCATTTCACTCTCTTACTTTCTGGGACTATGCACACTCCACACAGCATGCACTCATTGTTCCCCATGCTCCTTCCTTGCCCCTTTTAATCAGCCACAACAAGCCATGTTCATTTTTTTCCTGAAGCTTATGCTACACCCAGCTAGCTGGTTAGCTGGCACAGCAGAGCATCTTTGTGCTGCATTGATGGTTTGGGGCTTGTTTTGGTTTTTGGGGGGTTTGATTTTGGTTTTGCTTGGGGTTTTTTGTTTGCTTGCTTTGTTGTGGGTTTTTTGTTTGTTTTCTTTTGGTGGTGGTGTTTAGTTGGGTTTTTTTGTTTGTTTTGTTTAATCAGGAAAATGCAGGATGCAAAATATGGCAGTTTATATACAGAAAGACACCAACACAGAGAAACTGTGCTCATGCTTATAAACTAGAATTACTTCTTGGAAAATACTGCTATCCTATTGTGGTGGTCTCCTTTTAAAGAGCACAGGGAAAATGGATGAAAAACTTCAGAAAATTTCTGGTAACATATGAGACCCAAAAGTCCCCAAGAAAACCTATGTACCTGACATGGTGATTCTCAAAGTCTGCCCTTTACCTGATACCATTATCAAAACAACTTCAGTAATTTATACTTCACTTTCTATGCAAGCTGTATGATTCTAGCTTTGGAACAGAACTAGATCTCCTTAACAAGAAAGGAAGATGCATAATGGCTTTTGTTATTCTGTGCAGGACTGAGGTTGCTCTCAGGGCTGCCCTTGAGTCATGGACATACACAGTAACTCATTTTCAAAGATGAGGCTTATTTTGGGTGCACTGGAAAGATCACAGCTGTATCTTGTGCCTGTATAATAATAGGTCCGTCAGCTTCCTCTTCAAATTCTCTCTTGATGTCACCAAGGGAAACATATAGAAACATAATCAGATGAAGCATTTCACCGACTGTTGGTCTGCCTTTACTGACATTACAGGCAGTGACCTAAAGTGGCTCCAAAAGAGTGACTGGCTTTCAAGCAGACGGTAGCTATTCCAGCTGAGCAGTCTGTCAATATGAATTTTATCTTTTTCCGGTGTTCTTATGTCCTGAACTGCTCCAGTACTGAGTAGATTCCCAGCTTGAAGGTGAGGTCCTGCTGTGAGATCCTATTCCATCCCTATGACATTTTTCTTTTTTTTCTGAAAAGCCTGAAGAGCCAACACTGCAGCCTAATGTCCATACAAGATGACTGGAGTGCACAAACGAAATGGCACAAAAACATACATGCTGGTGACCACTGTGTGTGCTGGCACAGCCACCAGGCAATAGAAACCAGTTGTGTAATGTGATACATCCAGTTCTGAGTAGATATGATTAGATTCTAGTGATAAGCCTGTACTCTCCCTCAAATCCAAACAGAAGTTGTAAAAGGTTAAATCTTCCCTCTCTTTTGCAAAGAGGATTTTAACTTTCCTGCAGTCACAGCCTCTCACCTGCTGAGATCTAATTTGTGGGTCTAAATGTGCTCCTCAGTCTACAAAGTCCCACCTTCTGTTTCAAATACACTCCTAAAAAGTCTCTCTTAACATGACCACACTAAAGCTCTATGAAATTTCAAAGTCTTTCTGCACAACATGTGATTTCTAAGATCATAAAGCCTCTCATGTTATCAGGAAAAAAAAAATAAATTCAGACATAGGGACTCGTGTTTTAATTGCACCTTTTAGACGAAATTAATTCAAACATGTAGTGAAAATGAAGGTAAAAAGTTAATTACCAGGGAATACTGATTTTCCAGCAGTAAGATAGCATAATTTCATCTCCCATCATGGTGAGGACCAACAAGCACACTCCCTTGGAGGATCTTGTTCTGCTTGTTCTTGCTGAGATGTACCACACAGTTCTCTGGGGTCCAGGGAAAAACCTGGTTAGTCATGCCTTGAAAGTGCAGGCAAAGCCAACTACATGTAGAGCACTATGGCTTTCACAGACAACAGACTCTGCTAATCATTTGAGAGTGATCTGAGGACATGCATAAACAGTCAGCCTTGTTATGTAGAGAGTTTGCTACCTCTTTCTAGCAGTCCTGCTGGAGATTTACACTTCGGGGAACCCCAATCCCTCATCTAAAGGGGGCTTTCTCCATTTGAGAGGTTCCTTGAAGTAATACTTGCCAAAACCATGAAAGGAGATGTGTAAACTTGGATCCAGGGAAAAAGGGGGAAAATCTCACTCTGCAAAGTTCTGGCTTCAATATAGACCTCAAGGTTTTGAAAACCAACATCCTTGGAGGGGCTGTCCTGAAACAGTTTCTTCCCTGAGCCTCTTCATATTTTCCACTTTCTTAACTCTGAGAAATTTTCTTGCACAAGGCAGAAATGCAGACTTTGAGGGGCTAGAGGAAGAAAAGGCTAAAGAGAGGAATGCACATGAGCGTTGCTCCCCTGGGCAATTATCTACCCTGTAAATAATTAGTGTTCACTCCAATCTGTAAAAAGGTTACCTGCCAAATACAAACACTGCTTTCTATGAATAGCTCAGCTAGGAAGAGCCAAAGCCAAAGGGAACCTCTGAATGAGTCACAACCAAGAACTGGCCATAGAGCACCTGTAAAATATTGACTGCAATGTGACTAGTTTCCTATATTTCGTGAGCAATGTATAATTTCCACATACACTGCAAAATGACTTTATGATAGAAAAGAAGTCACAGCTGTGCAAGCCTGCAGTCTGAGGGCCAGCTCACTTATCCCTGGTAACAAGAACTCAGCTACCTTGGGGACTGCCTGGAGGCCTCCAAGGCACTACTAAATACAGCATCAAATGACTCCAGCACAGACTTTTCAGAGAAAGAGTTTTCAAACAGAATAATGCTGCGAGTCACCCTGTAGATAGGTTTAGGTGCAGTGTTTGTGGGCAACAAGTGCAAAAAAAAAAAAAAAAGAGCTGAAGAGCATGAATGTAGCTGGCAAGGTGCTGACATGTGATTCTAATAAGGAAATTACAGTTTTTCTCAGCCATGCTTTGGGGTAAGGGGTCACTTGATGCAATGAGTGGAATCTCTGTAGTGTTGCATCTTGCACATTGTTCTTGGGAACACAGTGGGCAAAGCTCCCAGGGTATAATTAATTAAAATAGCTACCACATGTTTATCTGTGTATTTATCTCATAGTAGAAACCACGTGTACACACACAGCAATTCTGATCTAAATTTATAGCCAGGTCACTTGCTTTCTAGTGCACTAGTGATTTTAGGAGGTAAAAATCACAGCTGAAAGGAGTAAAGCTCCCTCTCTGTTTATTCTGGAAGGGAATGTGAGCACTAAAGCACAGAGCAGGACAGACCTGGCCTTGAAGGAATCTTGCATTCTAATATTTATTATAATGTCTGTTCGTGGTTTGTGGAGAGAGTAAGACAACAAAAAAAAAAAATTGGGTGCTTAAAACCAGTACCCTGAACAGGGAACAAATTCAGCTTGCCAGCGGGGAGTTGAGAGGAAACTATGTTTTCTGGCTTACCATTCCTTTGTAATTCAGAAAGATACCTTCCCAGACCTTGACTTAAGTAGCTGCCATTTAAAATTCACAGCCTTGAGTATGAAGCTTAGAATTACAATCCCATTTTTCAGAAATAAGGAAAGACTGATGTCTTTTCCAACACATTCTAGAAAAGCGTGTGCTCCCTTTTAATCCAGCAGCCTAAGTCCTACCACTTTTAGGTCCTACCTTGAACCTGTCTTCTGAGAAAGCCTATTGGTGTTAGTGTAGTGAATGGGAATATGAACATTTAAACAGTGAGTCTGGGTGGGCTTAGATACAAGAAAGGCCCTGAATGAGGTCAGCAATCTCAACATCAAGTAGCTTTTTTCATTCTTTGCAGGAGCTTTGACAACATTAGGATCAATGAATTTTATGTGTCTTCAGGGCTAAGTGAAACGGGTTTTTGAGAATCCAAATAGTTTATCAGTTAGACCACATGGTGGAATTACCTTGTCCTCCATTCATTTCATGTTCCCCAATGAGCTTCATAATCACAGAATCACAGAATTTTAGGGGTTGGAAGGGAACTCGAGTCCAACCCCCCTGCTAGAGAAGGACAAAACTAGAGCAGATCACACAGAAATGCATCTAGACAGATCTCAAAAGTCTCCAGAGAAGGAGAAGCTACTATGGTTTCCATAGCTGTATTACTACTTTGTGCACTTATCTTGTAACCAATCTGCTACACTGTAGGTGCCATTTTGAAGCTTTGATCTCAATTGGTATCACTATGAAGTACATGCTTCATGTGCTCCTATGTCAAAAAAGGGCAGGATGCTCCCACATATTTAATCTGATTGCTTTGCGTGCTCCATCACACCACTCACCACCTGAACGCCCATCCTCATTCCTGCAGTTTATAGCAGACAGCATATGCAGACACCTGCAGGACTTATGGGGAAGCAGCCAGCTTCCCCTTGCTGCTAACTGACTTAGAATAAAAGGGGCAATGCATTCCTCCACCAATTATTTAATCAAATAGAAACTGATTTCTAGCAGAGCACATGGACAAGATGACATTTATTAAATGAACAAAAACTCCTGATGAACAAACCATTTTTTTCCCTTCCATTTTCTGACACTGTTGTTGCAAATTAGATGCAGTTAGAGTGTGCTTCCTGGTAACTCATGATGGCTACCTCATCAGATTTTGGTTTTGTAAGTCACCCCTGAGCAGGAATCTATTCCAAATTTGTGAGCATCAGCTGAGATGGTGTGCTTCTGAGGCTCGACATTGGAGAAATATGAATAAGGGCTGTCCCTGGATCTTAGCCTGAGAGATAACTAGTACATTTTTAGAAAGAAAGCACAGCAGTAAAACTTGAATTCAGAAGTTCTCAGCATTAAAAGGTTTGGACATGGTGCATTAGAAAAAAAAAGAGGGTTGAAAAGACTGCTTATGTTAGTGGGATGGGGCTTCACAGCCAGACTTTCAAGGCATTCCAGTACCAGGTGTTATAAATGGAATTTCAGAAGCTGAATATTTTTAGGATCCAGGATTCATATTTGCAGAAGATAATAATTTCACTCTTGAACTTTAGTCTGTATTTTTCCTACAGGAGCATATATGGATGTGGAGAGGGATTGGAATGGTACATTCAGAAGATGGCAGCCAGATGCAGAATGTGTCTGACTTTTGCATTAGGTATTCAGATCAAATACATAGTTTCAGAGCTGTCTCTGGCTAGCTCCCTTTCCACAGGTTAACTGATTTTTCAAGAAGGTGTTCTGGAAAAGATTAATTTGAATCTGTGTGTTGCTACTATCACCTTATGAAAGGCACCTAGTGCAAAGGCCTCTAAATGAGGGACACACATCCATCAGCCAAGAGGCTGATACTCCTAGGTACCAGTCTACAGCACAATGTTTTCTGCCAGATTCCCAATTAAATGGTTTGTTTGAATTAAAAACATATAACCTTCCCCTCCACTCTCCACCAATTTAAGTAATGAATTATTTGAGAGACCTAGGCTGGTGTTCCATATCAGGGATGACAGCTGCACCCTGAATGTTTATATGCAGCAATAAAAAAAATATGTATCTTTTAGAGATACGAGATCTTATTTTAGTTAGTTTTTAAAAGGCACACAGGGTTTCCTGTGATGAGAGATGGTAAAGTGAGAGCCTATAAAACACAAACTAGGAAACAGACAAACAGACTTGCCAAACAACCTAGTGCAACAGTAAAGCAGCCAAGACACCAATGTCATGTCTTCATGATAAATTTGGTCCAAGATCTCAGGATGTTTTTACCAACATTTTCACATAGACCTACTGAACAGACAGCAACAATAGTCTTCCATGAGCAAAACAAAAAAGTATACACGATGGGAAAATCTTCCCCCCCCCAACTTCTCTCCAAAATGTCTACTGACCAGCACAAGACTGTGGCAGTAAACCTCCTGTGGAGCTCTGGAGTGCTCATTGCAAAAGGCTATGGGATTGCCCTTGATGGAAAAGAGAAGAACCTGCTGTTATTTACTCACTCTAAGAACAAGCTCTCCTAGTTGAGATCTGAAGGCCAACAGTCTGATTGCCCTTGAAGGACCTACATTTCAGAATTAGGTGCAGTTTACATTCCAACAGAGGCTGGATCAGGAACAGCACAACTGAGAGTTTCCACATGGCCCCTGCAGCCACACAGTGGGAATAAACTGCAGTGGGTGCTTTGCTGCACTAGATCCATTCCATGAGTTGTTTATGTCGTATTAAAGTAAGGGATTTCTCTTGTGCTGTGCAGGCACAGACCCCTTGGAGGATGTGGACAGTTTTGCAGGCAAGTAGAATATGAATTCACCTGTTTACTTGTTCAGGTTGCATCCAGGCAATCCACAGGGTCCTACCCAGGCTGATGGAAGTGGGTTTTTCCTCTTGCCCCTGAAGAATTCACTCTCTTGACCGTAAAACAAATTTTAAAAAATCATGCTAGTATGACAAAATCTTGGATCCATGGGCATATTACATTTCGGATGACCCCAACTCCATAACCTCTAGGGAGCAAGCCAGCTTGGTAGTAGCCGTTTGTTTCAGCAGTTACACAATGCCATTCAGGCCATGAGGTGCTGGGATTTATCACAGAGGAAAGGCTTAAGACTCTCCTGAACTGAAAGAAACCAAGTTTCAGTTTCTGAAACAGTATTGTGTTCCCAGGCTGTAACAATAACAGTTTTACTGCTGGGGGAATCAGCCTTTCAGATTTGTAATTTATGATAGCAGCAGCATAAAAAGCCAAGCGGTGTGTGAAATGGAGTTAAATTTAGATCTGAAACAAAGGGTGCCCCCCAGCAGAGAGGGGCAGCTGAAACACAGATCGGACGCCCATGGAGAGGTCGAGCAATCTTTTGATCAGGACAAAGGAGCAGGACTCGGGGGAGCTGGGTTCCAATTCCAGCACATTTCCTATAGGACACTGAACAAATGACCTCCCTTCTTTCTGTCTTTAATTCCCCAGCAGTGTCACAGGATGGCTGTGACAAGACCACTTGGGAAGACATTAACATCCTGAAATGATGGACAATATATGAAGTGCAAGATAGCTCTCTTTCAACAGTTGCAGATGAGCCCAACTCCAGATGATACTTGCACATAAACTCACACAAACAGTGTTTCTTTTAATAAGTAATATATTTTAAACCTGTTTTGTCATAAAGATTGTTAATTTTACCTGCTAATGATAATAACACTTTTGTCCAAGTTAAAACATGTTGGAGTCTAGCCATGTCTCCTGGATGCAGTGAGCAGGTCTCAGTTTTCCCTTTTGCAGTGCTCACACATAGTGTGAGTTGCTAGTTTAGTTAATACTTTATGAACAATATCTAATCAGAAATATTTTAGCTGATGATCTTACAAATTCCAAATGAAGCTACAAAATTCAAGTATGAATTGTGACTTTTATGGCTTTACATGATACTCAGATGCTAATACTGGGTTTACAATTTCCTTTTGATGAAAATATGAGTTCCTTTACAAACCTTGGCCTGAGTAAAACCTCTCTTAATGCTGTTAATTGTGAGAAATTAAAAAAAAAATAATAAAATATGACAGAATCCTAGAATAGCTAGGGCTGGAATAAACCTCCAAAGGTCATCTAGCCCAGCCCCCTGCAGTGAGCAGGGATACCCTCAATAGACCAGGCTGCTCAGAGCCTTGTCCAACCTCACCTTGAACATCTCCAGGGATGGGGCCTCAACCACCTTCCTGGGTAGCCTATTCCACTGTTCTACCACCCTCAATGTAAAGAACTTCTTCCTGATATCCAATCTAAATCTACTCTTCTCTAATTTAAACCCATTACCCCTTATCCTTTCACTACAGGCTCTCGTAAACAGGGTCAGTGTCCCATTTCAGAACCATGTCTGTACAGTTTTGTGGGTGAGGGCAGCATTCTGAGACTATGTAGAAAAACTGTACTTAATAATAAAACTTTAGGCAATTAAACCTACCTTTCAACATTTGCCTGGCAAAGAGGTGGAGGGAACAGGAAAAAAAAGACTATTCAAACTCCAGCTAATCCCAGCCATACCACAATGCACAATTTTGTTTTCTGTCCTGAAAGACCTATTAGGACTGGTCATGACTTGAAAGTTAAACTACTGCATGAGAAAGTTATAAACATCACATCAATGTACCTCAGCCTTACACAATACTCCAAAACAGAGGATGCCAAAAATGACCATCGCTTTTCCTAAATATTTAGATCACATATATTAGAAGAAATGATGGACACTGTAACCTCACACTTGCAAGTAAAGTGGCAATTTTGTTTCTCTAAAAATGGTAATGTTACTTTATCAAGGGCAAAAAAAAAACCCCTCAAAGATCTGAAAGAATTAATGCACACTGGTAGTGATTCAGGTGTATTTTCTATTACTTTTTTGTTCTCTAAAGAACAAACCCCACACATATCCATCTTGGGACAAAGGCAGACTTGGACAGCATCTAGCCAATATTCTCATCCAGAAATCACTGCAGACACACACAATGCTCGATTCTTGGGATACGATTATATCCTTACAGTAGTTTCCAACAAAGCACTGAACAAACTCTTTGTTAATTCCCTTAAGACTTCTGCATAATGTAAAGTAACACAGTACATGCTTATTGAAAGTTGAAAAACTAATACAGTCAGAAAATCAATTTTCAGACTACCAAAAAAAAGGCAACATGTGAAAACACCTGCCACAAACATGCCTTTCTATTGCAAGGGCACGATCATTCTGACACAAGGGGAATGTGGGCAGGCCTGACCTATCAATTTGAAAAGGGACTCAAAATGCTAACAGCAGGAAAGCCAGCTTTAAAACCCAATTAACCACACTAAGTTCTAACTTTCCTCCTAGAACATCAAAACATTCATGATAATGTATCATAATGTAAAAACACAATGTTAAAACATAGACATCAGGAAAAAGTCAAGATTTACAGCAACTTTGACTCTTGATTTTGACATGTCCTATATATTTTTAGCCAGACAACAGAGAACAGGAGTTCTATCTGAACAAATTTTTGTTTAAGAATGAACTTCACAATTTTCAAAATTCTTAAAGAGTTTATTTTCTCATCCTTAATGCTGCTTTATAAAGAAAACAATGCAGAAAGATACTGATGCTGCCAGCAGGCAGTGAAAGTGTTAGTTGTTTTGAACATCATGCTTGTTGTAGTCAGATAGTTCCTATTCATCCCCAGGCTGAATGATGTCACCAAGTTTGTGACCTAAACATCTGTCGTTGCTAGGCAATACACAGACACAAGCTCTCCTATAATCCACACCATTTGCTATTTTACTAGATATGTACCATGGTCAGTTTGCTAACATGATACTCACACTAGGCAATAAAACTTGCTAATAGGGATGGTGATTTCAGGTCTTGTAAAAGAAATTGTTACAATGCTTCTCTTAAAAAAAAAATTAAAAACTAATTTTAAAAAAGTCTTAATTTCTACTTCTTGGCATAAGTCTACCCAGCATTGATGGTATGCACCTGGGCCCTTTGTTATACATGACAGTTTTTTGTACTGTAAAGAATATTATTTTTGAAGTAGAAAGGAAGAAGAAAACCTCATCTTCCTTCTTGCAAAGAAAGGCTTGAAAAGGTAATCAAATTGCTAGGGCTGAGCAGACCAGGCAGAGAGACTCCTTACATATGTATAAATTCTTGGATTTATTCTTGGCTTTAAGCAATCAGTCCTGTTTGACATACACCTCAGCAGCCAAAAGGCTATGTTCTGAGCAGAATGGAGTAATCATACTAGACAGAAATGGGTCATGTCTGGGGAAAAGAACAACAAAATATGGTTTCCTGAGCCATTCAGGAATGCCCAGATCACCTCTGCAAGCTTGCAGGCTGACAGGACATTTGAATACATAAAAAAAACCTCAAAACATGCAGCAAAATTATCTGCTACAACACCAGGTCTTGATGGGTTTTATCACAGAACTCAATCCCTTTCCCTTGTTCCTCCTCTCAGGAATGCTTGGAGCATGGTCTGTCCACAGTCTGTTGTTGTAACATGCTGGGACATTGGGACAGTCAGACCAAAGCCTGACTTAGCAGCTTACACAGTTCTCTGACAAGGGACACAGCATGTGCCCTGGAAAGAGCATAATCACAATACAAGCATAGGTAGACACAAATATCTGAAAAACCCAGGTAAACCGTGGTATATTTTCTCAATCTCTAGCACACTGGGTTTCAGAGGATTTCTCAAGCCAAAGGAGTACTTTGCCTTGCACACCTTTGCAGACAGCTCTTACACAAGGAGTTTCTTCCATGGCCATGTAGGGACAGCCAGTCCAGAGGGAGCCAAAACATCTCACAGCAGTGAGACCCACAGCAAAGCTACATTCATGAGAAGGGAGACAGAAAGAAGGACAAGCTGTTGCCCTAAATAAGGGCTGCAAAATCATCAAAACCTATCTGCCTCTATCACTGCCCAACAACTGTTAGAATTTCAGGGGCTTAATTCCTGCAGGGAGTTTAGATTTCTGTGCACAGCAGCAACTCCCTCCCAACCTCCCTAGCAAGAAAGTGGAGGGTCAATCCTCCAGCAACCTGGAAAGGTCTACCAACTTTAAGAAACAAAGAAAGTTTCCTTGATATCCATCATGACAAGGCCTATCAAGAAGTGCTTGGAGGTAGCACTAACAAAAGGTTGAAATCAGCTACTCCTGGGCCACCTCACAGAGGTGGGGGACAAGGTGCAAAAGATGTACAAGGGACAGAAATGAGTGTGTGAGCACCAAAGCTTGTGGAAAGTAGATATAGTGCTAGATAGAGTGGTGCGGATGCTGCTGTCCTGCTCAGGCACCATGAGAGGACTATGATAAGGCAAAAGACACTCCTCTTTTAAAGGCACATAGTTTATCCAGTGCAGATGGTAAAAAAAAAAAAT
>JANVCC010000106.1:4990176-5219966 GCA_025345505.1 Todiramphus chloris collaris | reverse complement strand
GGTAAAAAAAAAAAATCAATAACAGAAACCATATTGAGACTAATTTTTTTTTTTTCCATAATAATTATCCTTTATCACTGCTGTAATAGAAAAACTTAGGCAGCACCCTGGTTAGCCATGCCCTGAGCAGTTCTCAGGAACCAAGTGATGGGTTTTTTTAATATGTGATTTGAAGATGACAAAGTGTCCCAATGATGAGGTGATACATGGTATAGGGACAACCATTTGAAGGGTCAGCCAAATATCCTTCTCTCCTTAGGGCTCGATTCTGCAACTCTAACAGGGTCACATGATCAGTAAGAGTCTCTATCCACAGAAGAGTCACCCAACGAGATTAATGGCTGTGCAGGAGCCTGAGCAGACTGAATGCCATTTTATAGAACTCAATAATTTGTGATACACCGTGAAAGCTAACACTAAGATAATCTTCCAGTCAATTCTATAGGTAGCATGTCTTGCCCTTAAATATCTAAGGGCAATTCAAGTCAACGCACATTGCAGATGATCCATCTTTTCCTAACATACTTTCCAAAGAATTAGTTTTATCCTATGTAATACATAAAGAGTACTAACTTGTTTCACGCTTTACATACTTCCTTTTGTCTCCTAAAATGAACAAACTACTCCTGCAACACCTGTACAAAATGGCATTGCCCAGTCAGCTTGCACACCACCAGTGTTTCTTTTAATTTCTCTGGCATGTAGTGTGGCAAGAGCTGTAGATTTCATAGACACCTTCAGAAAGTGTTATAGAATTGCTCCTCTTGATCTAAAAATGTGAAAACCAAGCATCAGTCATCATAAATGTGATATAGCATAGAGCAGAATAATGGTTCCAGCACATATGGCATTGTGAGGAATGATTTTCTGTGACAGCCAAGCATGACAATGAACAGAAGACAAATGAATTTCCTGCACTGCTTCAGTAAGAGCTGCGTCTCCTGTAAAGACATACAGAACAAACTGACAAGATCACCTGGAATTATCTAATCTGATTGCTATTATATATGACAGATTAAACATCTGTTTAAAGAAAATAAAACATGCTTATCCATGACTCAGATATAGACCAAAAGCAGATCATGTAGTGAGAAACTTTCCTCAAAAAAACCCCACCAAGACAAACACATCTTGCAAAGAGTTCTCAGACAGTTTATGGTAGTTCAGAGACACAGACCTCATCACATTTTCTGTTCTGTTGACGAGCATGCCACAGTTAATTTAAATGTTCTAGTTGTGCAGTAGAGAAAGGATTGGTGGGTAACTTTGAAACTAAAATTATCTGGAAGATAAACAAGTGAAATGAGAGGTAATCATCATAATATCTGTCCAGGCAAAAAACCAAAAAATGATCCATTATGGATCTATCAGGAGGAAAGGTAGTTAAAGAATCATTGTCTTGTCCTCTTTGTCTAAGAGCAAAGTTTCTATCAATGGATTTTAAATTGCCACTTAAAATTCAGAAACAACTTGTTCTCTACAAAACAAAACATCATTGATTTCAATACCTTGTGGTTGTAAACAGCGGGAAAATATCAGGCATACACATAGGAGAAAACCTGAATTTTGAGTGAGAAAAGATGCTCATCAATGAGATTCCACTGACACATTGACTGTTGTTAGTAAAACTTCTCAGACCAACCCAAAACTCATGGATCTTCCCAAAATACACATTATATCTTGAATCATCTTTGTTATAGAAGTCTGAATATCCCCTTCTCTTTCAGAATTTGTTGCCTGTACCTTAAAATATTATAAAAAGTTACTTCATGTTTAGTGACAGAAAGCAGAAATGTTTAAGCTGTGGATGCAGACAGGAAGTTTAGAGGGAGAGGACAGAGCAGAGCATGTGGAATGGGCTGGCTGCAAAGTGTTGAAAACCGAGATGGAGAATCAATCTGGTGATAAGGATGACATAGTAGATGATTGTAAGGTGCTTCAATTAGTGTGTGGGAGTGACAGCATCAGGGTGATGAGAGGAAAATTACTTTACCAGAGATTCTTGCAGTCAGAACAAGGCTCATATTTTGCAGTCACACAGGGACTCTGTTTTCCTAACTGAGTACAGCAAGCACAGCATCCAGGCAGCTGAAACACATCTTCCATAGGAGGCAGCATGGGAAGCTAGGGGCCTACACAGCCACAAGTTGCCTGAACCCCCTCCAGCTGCAAGCCGAGGAGTTTTCCAAGAGGATCACAAATCACAATTCTGCCTACTGTGCAATGGTTATAGTTTGGGAGGCAGTGTGATTGCAGGGCACTTTGGTATCTGCTCTCGTTGCCTTAAAAATCAGCTCCAAGTGATTTAACCAGAATCTGTTAACATGAATCTAGCAGCTCCCTTTTTGTTAAAAAAAAACAAAATTAATAATGCCCTCTTCTTAAGAGCATATCATGAAGCTTTTACTTTTGGCGAGTTAGTGCCTTCAGCAGGACCATGAGGTACAACGCGTCGGTCATGCAAACGTCCTTTAACCAGGACCTCTCTCAGGCAGCAGGCCTCCCTTCACCCACTAGCATGGCTACAGCCCCACAGACACAGACCAAACACCTCTGCAACTGTGGCTTATTGGCTCCTTACCAGATAGAGCTGTTCCAGAGGTTCCTCACTGCAATTAGGCATGGGGACTTCAAAGACTCATCACCTTACCAACTAATGAAAGAATTCCCTGTGTTTTCTTTTCAGACTACATAGGCTCATTCCCACAGATATCACCATCTATAGTTGGAAAGATGCAGTTAAATCAATTTATAAGAAAGCAAACCTAAAATTGCATCAGATGAAAAAAAATTTTGCCAGGAAAGAGACAACTTTATTTTTTTTCCAACACAAGTTTTACATGCTACCTATAATGAGTGGAAGATACTAGTCTCTGGAGAGGGTGATTTAGAAGAAAAGGGTCATTTAGCTGCTTTGAATTTCCCCTCTGGAAAAGCTTCTCTCTCTACATTAACTGACTAAGAAGCCTTGAGAGGCCAGGGAACAAAAACACAACAACAAACTCTCTCCTCAGAGAGAAGTATCAGAAAAATAATCATAAGAATTTGGCCAAACAGGGTAGTCTCAGGAGGCAGACCAAAATTTGAACAATAATTACACTTAACTTTCCTCAATAATTTCCCTGAAACTTTTTAACAGCAAAATAAAGTAGACAAATGAGTTCATACATTGCACTTCTCAGTAAATAACATGCCAGAGAGAGGAGGGAACCTGGATTAAATTATTTAGGAACAATGAAAATTCTTTTTGGGGTAAAATCTAAAAGAAAAATGTATGCTCTGCTCCACTTGGGAGGATCTGCTTCATGTCACGTATGGCATGAGTTTGCCAGGGTGCTTCTTTACTTTTGTAACAAAATAGCTTTGTGAGTATCTTGGTCTCCAGAGGCAGACGTGAGAAGGAACCTGGAATCCTCCAGTTCAGAGCTTGACCCATCTGATCAAACCCATACACTTCTCTTCCACAGGAGAAAAGCATTCTCGCTGTATTGTCTCAGGCCCTGTACATCAACCCTAATCTTCCTCCTGTTTCATCTTTCCCTGGATTTTTAGTCTGGACAGATCATTCTGTTGTACTTGAAGATTCACACACTCTAATGCAACTGTTTTATTTCACTCCTCGCTCAGCAAGCCGTGTAACGAAAGCCAGAGAAGAGTGAGCTCTGTGTACTGTCAATGCTACATAGTTCTGACTATTATTTCCGCTTGATGGCTATGGTTTTATCCAAGGATTATTCAGTTTGGGAATAATAGGAGATTTACATGCTTGCACACAGGTCAAATGACAGTCAGAATGCACATGTGTTGCAACTTCTTCACCTGCAGATCATTCCTGGTGACTGTTATTTTAAAGCTTCCCTAACTGGCAGTGGCAGAAATTACTGTTTGAATCCTTCTGTTTGCAAATGGGTGCTGAATGTTCTCCTGGTGTTGTAGTGGGATATTTCTTAAACCAATACTGTTACCATGCTACTAGGAGTTTTAGACAAACTCAAACAATTGAACATCAACTATAAAGACTTCCCCTCTGACCACAGGAACAACTACCAATGCTTTGCCATTATTCCTGGTATGCCTAAAGGTTTCAGTAATCACTTGGACATATTAAGGAGGAAATAAACAGAGAACTACGCTGAATTTTGCTCCATAAAAAATGCAGAATAAAAAGAATGTGAATTTCACCACCTGTCCTGTAACAAAGCAGGGAAAGTAATGACAGATTTGCGGCTAAGTAGTTACTGTGACTGGCTGAAACACAGATGAGAATTCTGTATGTAAATAATGAGAAGACAATGTAGGAAAAAACCCACAAACCATTGTCTTATTGATCAGTTTATTAATGTTTAGTGATGATATACACACATGCAGGCTAAGGAAGCTTACTGGCAAATACTTCAATTTTCAGGTTTGTCTGAGTTTCCTAGAACCATATACTACTACACAGTCAAAGACAAAGGTATGCAAAGAATTCTACATCACTTCTTTGGCATTGAGTATCTCCTTAAAGGTATTCATGCTCACAATGTGTTTAAGCCTAGCACCCACAACACCAACAAAACTCTCCAGAGTGGGCTACACAAGGATAAAAATTAAAGGAGTAAAATGGTCTCTTCCATCTCCTTAACATGTAGCAATGGATGTGTGGGGAGAGGAGAGAAAATTGCTGATAAGCCCAAAATGAAGCCCCTACATGCACTTACCAGAAGCAATGGGACTCCATGCTCCAATGCACTCCAGCTCCATCAGCTGCACACCAGCGGGGAGCAACCCTTCAACTCACTTCGGGATCTCACCACTTTGTCCTTCCTGAGTAAAGTATTTTAGTCACAGCATAAAGGTAGGTCTCACTTCTGGAATCCTCCCCTCAGTTCTTAAACCCTTCTGAGACTTTCTAGGGATGCAGGACACATGCTGAGGTACAAGTCGTTGGAACAGGAGCTTTAAAACAGAGGCCTACTCAGTGACCATAATAGATCAGATGGCTTTTTTGTTTGCTTAATTTTAACAAAGAAGAGCTCCATCATAAATCTTCACTTCAAATTTGATTGCTTTATAATACATCATTCTCTGATGTAACTGGCATCTGCGCTTGGCTCTTATTAGGTGATGCCATATGGTACAATTAGAAGTGGAGACAGAGAGCACCATTTAAATAACTTAAACTTCATTCATCTATGATTAAACCATCCTCATTCATCTGCATGCATTCAAAATTCTAATCTAACTTCTAAAGAGATTCCCGTTTGATGATGCTGTATATATCTTCTGTACTTTTGAAACTCTAAAGCACAAAGCTGGACTTCTATTACAATTTGTGTACGTTGCTCTCTTGTTTCCTTACTGTGGTTTCAGGGACTATGGCAGGGTTAACCAGGTCAGGATGTTGTGTGCAGTTTCCAAAGCTTCATGTTCTCAAAGCAAGCAATGGCTCTTTTACACATCACTTTCCTCCCACTGGGAGATCTACAGAATTGAATTAAACTTTGCCTTGTGATACCCACATTCCAGCTATGGCAAAAAATAAATCTGCAGGTTATCAATAAAGGATTTTTAATTGGCAAGACTGTTTTATTTATTCATGGGAAGATAAGTGAGTCCTAGAATGCCTTCTTTCCCAGAAGGTTAGGGGGCTGCATACAACTCACAAATCTTTCTTGATAATCCTTTACTTGAACCAGAAATTATATTATGCTTTTGTTCTTTCATGCCTAAAACTGACCAAGCGGGCAATGATTTATTAAGCTAGAGTCTTGAGTCTCCTGCCACACAACCCACTTAGTCACAGTAATGGCTATGAAACAGATCATGCATTCTAAGATGGGCTATAATTTCTCTAAAAGAAACTTGTCTGTTTCAATTACCAAATTTAATTTGCAAAGCCTCATAAAAGGTTATGACGTAAAAAGAAACAAAGCAGCTAAACTTCAGGTTGTAATGTTATGTGTTATGCATACATACAGAGATAAAGAGAAAATAAGAATTTGGAATGGACCCAAAAGATAAAAAACAATTGCTTTCACATAACTAAACACTAAGCAAACCCTTGTAAACACGTAGCATACTTCCAGTCTACAGTTGTGTATACCGAGTCTTTAGTTACAATAATCAGAGGTAAAGCCAATCGTATGCTTTTGTACATTTCCTCAGTGGAAGACTGAAATTGGAGCCCATTTAGAGAAGATGCTTTTCTTGAAGGATAATCTCTGGGTTGTAAACAAAATACCACACATTTTTAAATGATAACACATCTTAAATGTGAATTTTAGTCTCATTCATTTCAACTTACATCCAGACTTATATGCATTAGAGTTAATGAAGTTGGTTCTAAAAAATGGGATTGGTTTTTTTGTGATTTTTTGTTGTTGTTGTTTGTTTTGGGGTTTTGTTTTGTGTTTGAGAACGCACACAAAAAACCAAACAGTCTTCATCATTTTCAAATAAAAGTAGTTTCACCAGCTACTCTGAATTATTTAGAATATATCAGCTTACTTTAGTGATATATCTGGAAAAGACTAAGACAACATTAAGGTTCCTTTTAATAGATTAAGAATCCAATCTTTTGCTTTGAAACAATGGATAATAGAAGATATTACCCGTTATGACCATTGCAATAAAATCCACCAGCTACTTATTACAGAGATGAAAAAGGAGCTGCAGAGTAACTTTTTCAAGATTCTCCAACATAAAGCTGTACATTGACCTTAAATATCACAATGGCTTTAAGCTTTTCTTTTCTGGTGTAAATGTGCAGTTAGGAGGAGGGGAATTTTAAATAGGAGAAAACAAATGAAAAGGCAGAAAGATAGGGAGTGAAAGAACCAATCAGATCAAAATGGAAGATGGAGGGGACAGGCATGGCTGAAATGCAGATGGTGAGGAGAAAGCTCAGCAAGTTCATACCTAGCAGAGGCTGGCACTGGACAGAAACAGGGTCAGAGGTACTGTGCCAGCCAGAAGCTAATGTCCTCATGACAAGGGACACTTCCCAGGCTAATTTGGCTGATTTTAAGTGTGAAGGGGCCACTTACTTCCTGACACAGAAATTGATCAAGTTTCATCACATTATTTCAATAGGTAGAATCAAGACTTTCCATCCAAGTTTAATCTTTATATAACACCTGTTTGTTCAGGAAAATGAGAGAACTAGATTTAAATTTCAGTCACACATGTATCACACCAGCATGTCAGGTGGGAATTTCTTTAATTTGCAACTTTGCAGATACAATACATACCTAAAGAAATGAGAGATGTGGTACATTCCTATCCCTGCCCACAAGCTCCTTCTGTGCTAACTCCAAGCAAACCACTTCAGCTACCTCTATTTTGGCTTGTTCTGTAAAGCAATTACAGCAATATTTGCTCACTCTGAAGGTATTGATACACGGAAATCATCTAGTCTCTGTCTCCACCCCGATTCAGTATTGTATTGTGAACACTAGCAGTACCTTAACAAATTTTGATCCCTGGACTGCAGGTGTTATTTGTTGAAATTATTATTACACAGGAATTGATTTAGACCTAAAAGTTTCTATAAAAAAACTGAGAGGCTGCCAAGCCATTTTAGTCACCTTTGAAGTATTTGTGAGGGATAGATACAGATCTACTATAAATGAAGAGAGATGAAGGAAAGGAAGAGGTAGGAGGTAAGGCAGCTGTGACCACAGCCCAACACACAGCACTGCACGCATCGCTGACTGGTATTGCTCATGGGTGACAGGAGCCCCACAGGATGATACACACAGACAGGGGTTTGAACAGAGATACATACACTTGCACCCACTTAGCAACTACCCACTTAAAATACTGACATTCTTTTCCTATATCATCTCCACTGCTCATTCAATACCCTGAAATGAGATACAGTTTCAATACATCTTATAGTTCCTACTTTCTAGAAATTGGCTTGCATTCTTCTTCACATATTATTTCTAAGTGGCACTCCAAAATGCAGAGGTTGCTGGATAAGATTAAATGTCTTTGCCAAGATAAAGAAAAAAAAATTTACTCTCCATTTTAGACCGAGTAATCTTGTTTCTTTTAATGATTGATGAGAGATCCCTATTGAAACCTTCAAGTGAGTCAGCAGTGCATGCAGCACAGATGAAGTGTTGCAAATGTAGAAAAGCATACAGAAGAAAAAGCCTTAAGATTTCCCATTAAAATATATCCCCTTGCACCTGAAGAGAAGAGGCACAAAGCAATCACCTGAGGCTTTCATAAAGTATTTCTACCACAAGAATTGCAACACTGCTATTAAAAGATATAAACAAAGTATTACATTATCATGTTTAGTGAAATTAATGCATTAAAACCTCTAGGGTCTCTACAATACAAAGAACCTTTAGCATTGTAATACATAGAGATTACTAATCATATTCAGCTGGCCAAGCTGTGAGGGAAATTTCTGTAATTCAATAGCAACTGTTTGGAAAAAATTCAGATAAAGACAATGCTGTATTATCCAAGGGCTCACTGTTGACTGAAGTCTAAGCCACATATACCACTGGGAAATTGGCATACATATACACCTGGCAACTATTCAGGGCAGTATTGTGTCAGGAACTGCAAGATAGGGAACTATATTTTTAAATACAGGTGGTTTTTTTCTGCAGATATGGTTTTGCAAATATGATTCCAACAACACTACGTGAAAATGGTAGCGCTTCACAGGAACAAAGAAGCCTATATGCAAAAAAAACCCCAAAAAAACCCCAAAACAAACAAACAAAAAAACAAACCCAAAAAAACCCCAAGGGCTTTTACTAGCCATCAACTTTTACTTTGTTTCAGTTTATTTTCCTTATACAAACTAAGTCAAAAAAAAAGGGGACAGTTCCCATGAATTGACAACTTGAATGTCAATGAACAAACAGCTTTCCAAGTTATTTAGACAATATTTTCAAATAATAAAATATTGTAGAAATGAGAATCCATTTTTAAGCAAAAAATTCTAGTTTTGGTTGGCTTTTTTTTTTTTTTTACAGGGAATTATTCTGCCATTTTTATGAAGGTCTCTTTCAGTTGGTCAGAACACTTTTGATGCTGAAAAGGACATAATTTGTGCTGTACAAGTTTTTCCTTGACAATCTCTTGCATGTCAGGTCAACCAAAACCAAATTGTTTATTTCAAGCTTTACCCATACTTGACTCCTGAATACTAGTCTCGCAGGATCTCATGGAGGGAAAAGGCTTATTTCCCTAAACAGACAAGGCACCCACACAAGTTAGTGTGGGGCCAACTTTCCACTGAAATTTTTCCTTGGAAGTTGATCTTATTTAAAGTGACTATTGAAGTGAGAAAACGGACATGCTTTTTGACTGGTTGTTCGGAATCACTCTAGAGATTTTACAGAAGCATAGTTGCAAGTCATGCTACCCTTAAAATCTGTTCACTGTCATCTTAAACCAGTACCAAACTATTTTTTAAAAGAAAGCTGAAAGTCCTGACAGAATGGTTAGAGAACCTCAGGCAAATACATGATAGGAAATGATGCCTGAATATTAGCTGGAACAAATGGGCACGCATGAGTGGAGATGGCAAAGTTAAAGGTGCTCAAAAATGGCAGCAGTCCTAAGCAACAACAAAGGCTGAAACACTGACTCTCTATCTCCTTGGTCCTATCATTTGCTAGGTGTCTACCAAAGTTGGACAAGTTACATTCATTTCCTACTTCCTACTGATTTGGTAGCACAGGTTTAGAAAGGGGTTGAATGCATAAGGAAACAGACCTGTGTGAACATAACCTTTCAGATACTGTGAGTGAGATGGACTTTCTAGTTCTGCCTTGAAAAAAAGTGATGTTTCGCTTTGCTATAATGCTCCCAGACTGCAAAGGAAAAAAAATTTTTCAGCCACTTGGAACCTGTGCTTTGGATGATCAAAGAGACTCTCTCAAACGCTGTCAGGAGGAGAAGCTAAGAGTGCACACGAAAGAAATTGTTAGAGGACACTTGACTAATTGTCCAAGATAGAACACATGCAGAGGAGAGCCCTTTGGTCTCTGGAACCCAGCACAAATAAACAGCAAAAACAATAGAACCTGAATGGTGCTGATCAGTTCTGAGGTACTAAGGACTCCCAGAGTCCAAGGTAACTTTTTTTCCTAATCGCTAACTGCTTAGACAATGCTGGTTAATCCTGAGGAACTGGAGGAGCAGGAGTGAAAAGGAGTTGAGTGGTGAAGGGGGAGAAAAAAATCCAGACTACAGAGATGAGAAAATTGAGTCATAAAAACACAAAACAAGTGAAACAGTGATCCAAGTCAATATAATGGTTTGGGGGAATGTTGGGTGGGTTGAATTCTTTTTTCCAAAAACTTGCCCTGTTGATAGTTCCACTTCCATGTATTCAGTAAGAGCTGCTTAGCATTCGTGAATTTTCCGTGTTACAATTTTTGCTTGCTTTTAGGTGTTTCAAGTAAAATACTCAGAATGCAAAGGTTTAACAATACATTGTTAGATTCTTAAAAATATAAGTATCAAGACATGGTTAATACTGGGACTCATGAATAGCCAGCAGTACCACAGCCATTATCATCAAAGGATCTCAAAGCACATAGTAAACCACCATTAGGTATTGTGGAACCTTTAAGATTCAAGCAAAAAGGTGTAAAGAAACAACCATTAATAATGTGCAAGGATAGTTTCAGGATAGGGAAAGATATCTGTGTATATCACACTTGTGCTCGGAGTTGAGCTGATTTCACACTTCTGCCCTTGTTCATCAAGATACAACAGAAGTGACAAACCAGGGGAGAGGTCAGCTCAGAGGGTAACAGCAAACTGATATAGATAAGTAGGCTGAATAAATATTCAGCCAGTTATTAATTAATATAATAACCATTTATTCTTGGGCTATTCAGAACAATTTAACATAATTTTAAGAAACCTTTATTCAGCTATGCCAGCCCAAAGAAAATACAGAGAAAGGGAGGGTGGTAATGTATAACTGTGTTTTCAGTAGCACTTTTCAAGCATTTCCTTAGGTAGTTTTTAGCATTAAATAATAAAATCACGCAGTTAAAATGTCATGAGCAGAAATGTGATAAATGTAAATCTCCTAGACTATACAGTTTCTGCTGTGGGCCTTTAAGTGGGAAGGGGAGTGCCATAACAGCTAAGGGAAACACACAGAAAAGTACAGAAGAAAAAAAGTGCCTGAAATTTAGTTACAATACAGGGGAGACAGAAAGAGCAAGTCTCTTTGCACCTTATATAAAGGTCTAGTAGCAGCCTTTTTCACACAAGCTTGTTTTAGTCTAGTGTACTTCTTAGAAAAGAACCCTTCTGGAACAAAAATATACCAGACCTGTCTCACGGGTCTTCAGAGGTGGGCAAGCAGTCAGGCAGACCAGCTCCTCTGTGAAAGGAATATGAGCTCCTGATACTGCCTTGCCCACTGGTGGTCAGCAGAAAAGGCTTTCCCTCTTCCTCACTTTCATTTTAGTGCTATAGTGCCGATTTTTATTGCGATTGCAGAGGAACAAGGAAGATGGAACACTGTAAACATTCAAATTTTTACCTAGTTAAGACTATCCCTGGGTGACTCCCTTCTGCCTTCTCCTGCCAACACGGGTGATAGAATTGATACAGAAACTTTTCAAAATTAAAGTTAATTTGTACGAGCTACCTTCAAAAGGCCTCAACAATAACTCATATTCTAAATCACGCTTTGATGTACTATAAACTGCTCCATGTCAATTAAACATTCTGCACTAACAATCTGCTATTCTTTAGTGAACAGTTATGTGCAGATTCTTCCTTGACTTGTGCAGACTCAGTTGTGTACAGAAAGCTAACTCTGAATAGGTCTCTGCAAACTTAATGATCTAGTCTGATTAGGATATTGATTATATATTACTATTTTTGGAGTTCTGAACAAGCAAACTGAAAATTTTAAAGGTAACTGGTTATGAAAAGGACTATCACTACAGCTTTCAACAGCCTCTGGATAAGAGACATCAGTCCAATAAACAAAATGGATTTAATTGTACAGTTGTTAGACATCACTAGATTTTCAGCCAAATGCCTTTTAAGTGCAACAGTGTAGAAAACTTTATTATGAAGGGAATGGTCTAGAAAAAAAAGAAAGCAAAATAAAAACGCCAGTATGATTTCTAACAGTTATCCAGTAATGTAAATTGATGCTAGATGAGCTCATTACATTTTACAAGCATGAAGTGTAAGTTGGGGTGAAAGCAAGTGGTGTCAGAACTCCAACACAAAGACCAATGTGGAATTTCTATGGGAGAAAACACCACAAGAATATAAGAGGGTCAGTTCCACAGCATGACACTGTAACCCTCAATTTCGACCATGTGTCATGAAGCTTAAGTTTCTTAGTACGTGTACAGACTTCAGGATGATTTAAAATCAGAGATTAGTAAGCAGCAAATGAAACATAGCTAGCATATCTCTGGTATAAATTTCTAGAGATGTTCAAGACTATCCACCTTGCAAAAAGGCACAGTTCTCAATAGGTACAAAAGCAGCCCGAGTTGCTAGGGATACATAAACTCCAGGAGTTACAAATCAGCAACAAAGGAAGGATATTAATTTATGAGATTTCTCACTTTTAATAATAATACAACATATACTTATTACTCTGTTATTGTGTAATTGATGCAGAAGTTGCATCCAAGCTGACATCCTAACAGAATGTAAGACATACTGAAAAATACCATTTAATCATAGTAAAATAAATATCCTATTTCTGTTGCTCTCTACAGTAATTTCCATGTTACCCATTTTAAAACTGTATTTGGATCCAATACTGCTTAACAGTTGGGTGTGGGGTGTAATCCCAAAGAATAATTCTTATCAAATTCAACATGAAATAGTCACATTCAGGAAAAAAAGTGTACGAAAATCCTTCCAAGTCTGCTTCAAGGTAAAGGGTTTTACTTGTACAATATTTTCAAGTGCAGTCCTATTGTCCAAACTCAGTGCTGGGAATGGAGGATACCAACAGATGTAGAAAATGGCTGCTTCTGCTATTTTTATTTATTATTTTATTAAGAAATCAATGTAAAAGAGAAATGAGACTGAAGTATGAAAGGGAAACTTGTAAATGAGACATTTTCCATCTGAAACCCCCATCCCTCTGATGTTTTCCAACACCAGGGGGGAATGCAATGCCTGAAACAGTAAGATGCTGAGTGGCCTCAGCTTCTGCAAATACTAGAGGGAAAGAAGGATGCTCAGCCTTCAACAGGTGTTGTTCAAAGCTTGATGAGACCTAATCCCCACATTTCACATGGTATTCCTGAGCTGCAGATGGATCCTTGACAGCGTTGTTGTCCCAGCAGCAACAAATATTAGATGCAAGGCAGCATTGTGCAGCTTCAAAACTGAGCATGTGCTCTGTAGCCCTTCAGAACATTAGCCACAACTTTGGTTTTATCCACAGAACTGCACAAGTCTTTGTCAAATTTAGCTTCTACTATCCAAACCCTCCTGTTTCTAGAACATCACTTCACACTAAGGTTTATTTACAAGAGCACAGTTGATTAGGTGAGCAAAAGGTTTAATTCGGTATGGTAAGCACATCAAAAGGACAAAAGTACAAAGCACGATAAATTTGCTGAGTACAAGCCTGACTTAATTCAATCCCTCTCCTCCAGAATATCCTCCATACTCAAAACAAAGACCAACAATAGTATTTAAAAGGAAGGGATGGGGAAGAGGTTTTGCTAGCTGAAGGAGGTATGCCACCTCAAGAAGAGAAACTGCAATCAGCTGAAGTGATTTCAGAATCTAGTTACTTAGAGTCTCTTTGGATGATGACAGTATTTCCAAGGTGTTGAAAAAGAATCCTTATAAGGGTATTTAGAAAGAGCATTCAAATTGCACATGACTGGATTTAGTATTCACAGACTTAATTTATTATGGTATTATAGCAATTTGGCATAAAATAACACCCAATACTATCATTTGTTTAATATTTACTCTTCCAGCAATCCTGGAGGAATGAAATTAAATGGTTCCAGCTTTCTGATGTTTACAATACACTTGAATGCACTGGAGTGCTTTTCACTTCCAAAACAAGTGATGCACACCATTCCTGAGGAATGCAAGTATGCTCTCACGTGGCTGTGCTAGCACAACAATACAATTGAATGAGAATTGGAGGCCAGAATAACCAGAGGCAGAACACCATTTGGGGGAATTCTTTCACCTATTTCAGTTCTGGTACTTAAATTGTTTTGGTACCAAGGGCTTGGGCAATGCCATCTCACTGACAAAAGTCAAATCGTCTTCTCCAATACTTAACTGGGTAATCGGTAATCCTACACAGAAATGGTTTGGATTACTACCACAACTTGGTTTTTGCTTTTATCTTTACTTCTAAAATTGAAATCCAGGAGATCTTCAGAGAAGATTTCATTGTGACAGATAAAAGGAATGTGATGTTTCCCTGTCAGAGCACGTGGATTAAAAAAAACCATGATAACATTAGGAAGCATCTCTGAACATAGAGCAACCCACCAAGACAGAAATCTGCATCCATACATTGTCATTAAGGAAAATTGTGGCAATGCATCACCATGAAAAATCAAATATTGATGGAAAATGCATCTCTCATGTTCAAAATAAAAGTCGCCTGTTTCAGAGGAAGGAGATGTATTATCCTGCAGTCTCAAAGCCCAAAGTAGTATGAATGCACATACACTCACAGACAGATACATGTAAATCATAACTCTCATATTTGAGGTGGTTGAGTCCCCATCCCTGGATGTGTTTAAACATCGCTTGGATGTGGTGTTGGGGCACATGATCTAGGGGTGAACTTGTAGAGTAGGACAAATGCTTGGACACGATGATCCCAAGGGTCTTTTCCAACCTGAGTGATTCTGTGATATTTTAGCCCTTATCTCTCATGTAACAAATTTCATCAAAGAAACACACATATTTTGAAGAAAAAGTGGTTTACAACATACCTAACAGAAGCAGTCAACACCAGGTGACATACAGCATCTTCCATCATGAGAACATTACTTTTTCATGTGATTAATTATAAGGCATTTCAAAGGTTGACGTATTTTAAATTCCAGGTTAGGAACTGATAAAACTTTGTGTACAAAGTAGGTCTCTGGTCTCAGAATAACCAATTTGTTTCTTAATACAGTTTACCTGACTTCTCCACTGGGATAGCAGGCAGCAAGAAAACAAAGATGAAGGTGTGTTTACTTCTGTGATTTTTGTCTGTTCTTTTCCTGGTAGGCATATAATTTTAGAGAGAAGACATACAGAACACCATAATTATTACAGAGTGAAGGGGCAGGATAGCAACTGTGCTCTCTGAAAGCCCAAAATTCCTTTAATGTACTATATTTGGGGCTTCTTCCTTCTTTTTCCTACAGTACTTTCTGAACCAT
Source organism: Todiramphus chloris collaris (assembly GCA_025345505.1). Lineage (NCBI taxonomy): Eukaryota > Metazoa > Chordata > Aves > Coraciiformes > Alcedinidae > Todiramphus > Todiramphus chloris. The sequence continues at coordinate 5,204,589 of JANVCC010000106.1, read as the reverse complement.
CACTTCCAAGGCTGTTTAGCTTATATGATAAACATAATTTTCTCTTGCCCTCAAGACACCGTAAATCCAAGGGAAGATACACCAGCATGCTGTTGTCAGGAACACAGATGGTTGAAATCTGCACATCAACTCCACTGAATAGTTTTAATGTGGGATGAAGTAACTTAGCCCAGAATGAACTACATGTAAATGAGAAACCAAAGAGCAATCCTTTCTATGCAGATTGAAGTAGCACCTGATACGAGCAATAATCTTAAGTCACAAGAAGCACATTCCTTCAGAGGATCCATCTGGGATGGGAGCACTCATAAAAAATATCAATTCAATGCCAGAATTGCAGAAATCTTATGGAGATGCTGCATATGAAAAGCTAAGCAGGGTTTTAGGAGGGCTGCAGGGCTGATACCTGCTGTTGGGTCCACACAATTTATTCTAGCATTGACAGTAAAATGTTTGAAAAGAAAAGGTGTAGAGCTGGGCTCAAGGACAAGCTAAAGTTAACAGTGTCACAGAGGACAGAACAGACATAAAACATGCGTGTTCTTATACCAAGGAGCCTTTCCTAGAGGAGGGCAGCTTTAAACCCTTCCCTCCTCCTATGCACCAGGATCTTTGTCCTTTTTATGGCATTAACCGCCTCACTAAACAGTTATTTCTCCTGTCTTTGGTAACTCTGGAATACAAATGAGAGCCAGAGGAAGAGATATATAAGAGCCAGGAGAGATACATAGAGTGAGACCAAGAGGAAGCAGAGAAAAGAACAGGGAAAGCCAAATGACACAGATGCAGTATTGACCTACAGCAATTGCACGTGATAATTAAACTTTAAAAAAAGGAAGACACAAGAGATACTGGTAGGAGACCTAAATGCTGCCAATATAAAAATCTATCTTCAGCACTCGGAAGAATTTAACAGAAATGTGAAGTCAATGCTACAAGGACCCACAAGCATGACCACTATCTACCTTTCTCTGAGGAGAAAAAGGAGCACACTAAAATGGGGACTCTGGAAGAGAAACATGAATGACTTTGATAGTTAATCCTTCATTTAACTCTGTGACTTAATGAGAGAAAGAGAAATGACACAGAAGGGAAAAACAATAGGACAAAAAGGAAATGGCTTGGGTCCCTTATACAGACAGGCTATTAACTTAGCGGGAAGCTAAATACCCTCCGTGATGCTCTGCTGTTGCTCCTACTTCCAATTACTGTACAAACCCTCTCTTCACATAAGCAGTCCCACAAAAACATCAGCTGACTTGTCATAGATGTGGTCCATTCATCTATTCCACATGAGGCTGTATAGTGAACAAAACTTCTCTGGCCAAGCGGCATCACAAAGAACAGTAGACCACAAACAACAGTGGAGCTGAATAGGAAACACAGAAATATTTATATTGAAAACAATCTTTGGATAAATAATGTAGTCTATAAACATGTAATGCTGTGACTAGAGGCAGGCACAGATGTGTGACATACATGAAGAAGGGTCAGATCTTCTAGTGCAGTAAGTTACACTACCCCAATCTTATACTCTAAGAATGTGACTTACATATTTTTACTTTCATATTTGGGGAGCTCAAATCACAGCCAGATAAGGAGCTCCAGCACGCTGCCATGCCAGCAGGACATGGTCAGCCAGTCATGGTCAGAGAAGAAACGCATGGTGCTGTAGCCACACTAACAGAGCCATGAGCTGAATTGTAAGCATGCCTCTAGGCATGGGATGTTCAAGTGCAAACTTCCTCTGCAGGAAAGACATGCTGATTTATGGATAGCAGGGACTGCAACACAGCCCTATCCTCCCAGAAGCAGGATAGAAATTTTAATACTTTTACACAGTTTTAAACCATGTATGTTTTCCAAGTATCACTACATTTGACTTGATTGCGTTCCTGCTTTTTGAGCCTTTGGTACAGTCATTCAGTGTGTTAAATAATCCAGACATGGGTTTCTAAAACCACACAGGCACTTTCTGTACAGATGAGCTGCAAACTTTGGAAACAGGCCCATCTGGCCACGTAAACCCACATCTAAGACCAAGTCTGTGTCCTGCCTCCCTGAATATCTCATACCTCTTGGCTTGAGGAAAGCCACAATCCAGGCAGATCTTTAGAGAGGTGGAAAAACAAAAGACAAATAGTCATCTAAGTTTCTTCTTAAAGAGGCATCACCTGACAGGAGTAGTCTGAGACTGTAATCAGCTAAATCCATGTAGACACACAATAATAACAACAGGTTTGTCTGAAATATCCATTAATTAAAAGCCCATTAATAATCAGGGCCCACCATACTTTCCTGACATTGTACTGCCTTATGCTCCAAGTCACTCATTTAGATCCACATCTGTTGATCTACTGGTATGCCCTAAATATCAATTTGAAACCATCAGATCCAGAGCCTCTGGCAATTATGCTCCACCATCATTATAATTAATCTTTCTTAGTTTGCATAACATCTTTACAGTAAAAGGCTTTCTAGAGAAGAGACATTTCTGGATGGAAAGAGAACTGGCATACTGTTATTTATAATGAATAGAAGTTATTACAAATTAAACCCTCCAAAAAAAAAGAAAACCATCTGAAACCACAAAATAAGACTAAGAAAATCAAACCCAACTTTATATATGACTTCAGAAAAACTATAATTCAGAAAAATACAGCAAACAAACAAATGTGTGAATACACACATAAAAAAAAAGTAATACATAGATAATGATTCTTCAGCTTTATCACATTTTTATAGCAGAGCCACTGCACATCTGTGGATAACATTCCACGTCATATTTCGCGATACTAAAGGACAGAAAAGTCAAAGGTCAAACATCAAATCCATGGCAGGGTTGCTTTTCCATCTCTCATCTAACCCTCAAATCTGTTAAGGAAAACCCTGATATCCTACTATGATATCACAAATGTTTCAGATCATGTTCATGATCATCTCGGAGAGATTTGAATCCCAAATCAACAAGGGAGAATTTTAAAAGGAAACAAGGTGAGACAACAGTTGTAAGGCTTTCTGTATGCTTGTATCCTTACCTTGAAACACGGCCAATTTCCATATGAACTGTATGTCAGTGTAGGGATTCTCAGGTATTTAGCCAATTATTTTATAATGACATGAATAATTTCTCATGTATATATTAGTTTTGGTACATAAACTGTGTATACTAGTTGTATATGTACTCACTACACAACAAAATTAGTTTTGGTAGTATAGTAACAGAGTTGCACTGCTTGAAAACTGCAGTTTTCACACTTATCAAAATTTGCTGGGAGGTGCCAATGGTCTATTTACTTTCCAGTTTGCCCTGGAAACTCAGTTGTCTGTAAATCAGCATAGCACTTTTGGCTTCCATAGTTCTTGCTGATTTATAGCTGACCCCTTTACACAATAAGGAAAAAAAAACCAAACCCCAAAACCCAGAGCAGGGCATAGAAGACCATAATTTAGGTTTCTACAGCAGCACTCAGAGAAAGGACGCACCAGTTTTACAGCTACTTCTGCAAATCAAATTGTGCTGTATTGCGTGTTCACCCCTACACGCTATCCAAAGTGGGGTCCTATAGAGGAAAAATGACACTTTATAATTGTAAAGCAGATAGTAATGCATTAATAGCAACAAACAAAAGGAAACAAGATAAAAGGAGCCTCTTTCCTCACACAGCGTATCTACTTTATGGTACATGTAGAACAGTCTCTAGAAGCCAGCCCTTCTTCTGCAGCTCCTAGTGCTAGAGCAGGAACAGGGTTGAAGAAGACCTGAGCGCAGGTGTTACTTTGACTGTCTCCCAGCATCACATGGAGGTCCACAGCTAAAAGAAGGGAGATGCCAGTACTTCAAAAAACTGAAAAATATTCCAAAGGAGATACTTCACACTGAAGCTCTTACACATCCATAATCATTTTTAAATTTCTCTGTTCTCCCATAAGCCCACAGTGTCTCTTTAAGCTTACTACTTCTCGCAATAAAACTGATTTGCAAAAATTTGTGACAATGGAAATTGCACAATGTAAGTACCACTAGTTCTTGGTGACATTAAGCAAACTGCATTGGAAACTGGAGAACAAATCTTGAAAGTTCCAAGTTTTACAACTCAAAATCTGCAGCAGCCGAAGTAGTAGCAATCAAGAGAGCTTTTGTTTTCATTTATGGGGGAGGGAAATTTATTCTTTTGATTTGAAAGTGCTGAAGGGAGAAAATTAGATTTTTTTTTCCTTGAAGCATCTTTGCCACTCCACTGTTTCACAGAAATCTGCTGGACTCCAGGAAATGTTTAATCTGCTCTTTTGGAAGACAGGCAGATGTGACTGCCAGCAGCGAGTCGGACAAATCTAACTAACTACCGTAAATCTATAGAGGTCCATTGATTTTATTAGAGTTAGATGTACAGAATAACTCATCCTATATACTGTCTCAGTAGAGACCCCAGAGTACATACGCTGCTGGAAGTGTTCCATGCTAAACACTGACCGCACTAAAAAGCATCAGGATGCCTATATTGTTCCTGAGGGCTAATGGAAATAAGCAACCAGCACTTAACATGCTTCTCATATTTTCGCACCTAAAAAGTCAATTGTGCCCTTTAAATCAGTAAAAAGTAAACTTATTAACCAACCTGAACTGAAATAAATAGCAAAATGATTTACATGAAAGCTGTTCCAGGCACAAATTTGTGAATAAATGGAGGCTATTTAAAAGAAAAAAAGAAGCCTTCTGTTTTCTTCACTCCTGGCCACATGCATTCAAGATGTGATCAAGGTGCATTGTAGCTGGCTGTCTCCAAGCAAATAACAGTAGGGGCTTTAGGGTCCTACTTACAGCTGGCATGTAACTCCATCAATCACATTTGTTTTCGTCATAAATTACTGAAATCCCAAGATGCTTCATGGTTCACCATACTTTACACATTCCTGTTCCCCTTTTCTAAAATTTCTTTGGTAATAGAATATACATGAGGAAGAGAAAAGTTTAATCTATATTGGTTTAAATGCATAGCTTGTCAAAACAAGTATTTCTTCCAAGTGACATTGAACTTAGTAATTATTCCTGAACATTGTGTTTTAGATACTGTCTCCGTGCTAATTGTATGGAGCTCTTGCTTTCTACATCTTGACTACACACCTGCCTTTCACTGAAGAAACTGGAAAATAGTGGGGTTTAAAAGATGCATCTCTCCCCTCCGTCTTCCTTCCCTTACATTTTTTTGTTCAGGTATTTTTGTGGAATCAAACTGCCATTTGACTTTGAGGAGAAAACCTCAAGGATAAAGACAAAAGCACAAGGGGAAATACTCATGCACGTCCTGAGTTTGACAACCATGCTCTGCTTCTGCACTCTAGTACACAAACCAGGTGAGAGTTAAGTGAAGCAGGGGTTCAGGGAGAATGGAAATGTTCTGGTCTCTAAAGCTCTTGGGCATCATTTTCCTTCCACCCTGAGCACAAACACCTGAAACAGCTACTTACAAAATAGCCCTATGGATGAAGCACTCACCAAGGAAGTCAGAGACCAAGGTTCAAACCCACACCTTACTCCTAGGAAACTGTTCTGCGTACCAGGCTGTTGAAGCGTCTTAAGTGGGACAATACCTCCACCTGACAGTGTACTACTGCTTAGCCAAACACACAGGAGGTGGCAAGAAAACAAAGACAACAAAGCCTGTTATAGGCTAGTGTTCAGGGCTCACACCCACTTGAGATGGGAGAGGGTGAAGCATAAGTATAAATTAAAACAACTGACCAAAATTACAAATATTTGACTCCTGCAAATAAGAGGCCTAAATCCTCCTGCAGAGTTTATTACAGAACGTGTGCCAAGTCTGCGCAAATTCAGTACACATGTAACTATACCTAGACTCAAAAAAGTTAAAACTTCAAAATTAATATATTTTTTCTTTAGAGGAAAAAACAAAAGGGCATCCAAGATGTCTCTCTGATTGAAAGTATATTATGAGTGTGTAATTCAACATGCAAGATAGAAGGATAAAACTGGGCTGCAAATTATTGAATATGTTGTGAAGGGTGCTCTTGGAAAACTCAGATATAATGAAAAAAATGTATTAGCTCATGTATAATCCCCATTAGAAGCCATCATCTCTGTGCTACAGGGCTGCACTGCAGCTTTTGTGATATCTGTGTTAGTCAAGCAGGTGAAAGGTCATCAATAAGAATGATCCTAGTATAATATTCACATTTAATATTGCAAAATTAACATTCTTAAAGGCTAGGCAAGATAAGCTGATTACAGTAAATGGCTTTTCCTCTTGCACGTTTGTAGAGAGAATGAAGAGAAGTCACACCAGAAGAGGAAAGAGGTGATTTACAGAAGAGACCGCTGGCTGGCTGAAAGGAAGAGCAGAAATACGTGTGAACTATTTTCTGCAATGGCACACTCTTCTTTCAATTTAAAGGTATGGGGGTTTTTTTGTCAAGCTGGGAAGAAAGGGTCCACAAGGTATCAATACATCAGCATTTCATTCTCTTCATGACCTTTCAGAGGTAAGCCCATCTACCCAACTAGGCAATTTCCCCTCTCCCCTCGTATTCCCCAAGAGGCAACTGTTGGGATAATCACCTCCTTCAAGATCCCAGAGACACAGAAAACACAAATAATGCACTAGGCCAGCAGTTCAGCACTCTCCTTCAATTACCAATATACGTAAGTCAGGAGAAGCAGGCAATAAAATATCCACTTTAAAGTAGACTTTAAGAGGCAGGAAAAACAAACTCGCACATACCACCCCCCCCCCCCCTTTCTCCCCCACCACGTAAAAGTACAAATTTGTTCTCCCCCCACCTTCCTCAAAACATCATCTAGCAAGGAAAACTTTTTAAAAGGAACAAAACATATATTCCTCCTTAGACTCTCCTGTATCAGAAGGGAAATTTATCATTCTGTGTGCCTCAGCAATATTTTCTGCTTCAGCCTATATGCTTTCAAATTCCCTTCCAAACATAAAAGCAAAGCATCGATGAAAAGAAAATTGATGTCCCAACGAGCAAGAGCTCTTGCAGTGATTACAACCAAACAGCAATTGGCATGAACAGAACCAACATTTAATACCATTTTAAGGTATAATTAAAAAGGAGAGCTGCTCAGTAAGGGCTCTTTACTATAAAATATGGCAGGTACAAACTACAAATACTCCACCAGCTTCTTCCCGTGCAGTGAAAGCCTAAAAACCTTCAGATTAAAATGTATGGTGGGTCTGCAGAAGCCCTTTACAATAACACTTAGGGGCCTTTCAGCACATAATAGGCTTTGGCACTCTGCTCTCCATGTCATCAAGGGTGGCACCGGGAAGATTTAGAGCTGGAGTTTGCCTCCACCCTATCTCACAGAGCTAGGGCTATAAAAGGTTGGGATACTTCCACTCTACGTCTGGCCGCAGTCTGATTTAGGAGAATTTGATAGGAGGACAAATAAAACCAGATTTGTCGTTAGATGTCTTGTCTCCTGCAGTAGAGCTTGAGTAATACTGCAGTTTAAGAGGAGCTGTGGAGCAGAGGGGAGAACCACAGTAGTTCAGCAGCAGAGCACGGTAACCGCAAAAGGTATGAACTATTTCACTGAATGAAATAGTAACTTCATTGCCAGGAATTTACCGGTGCAAGGCAGGGAGGTATTCAGTCGTCTGGGTTTTGGTACAGCTCTTTATTTACACAAGAGCCAGCTGCAGCTGGAACTGAACCCAATTTTCCCTGCAAACACTAGGATCTAAGTATAATCTCAGTGCATGTGAGTACCTGACTGCACAGCTAGTGAAAACAGGCATCACAGCTAACTGTCAAGAGTGAAGGTGTGGATTGGGTACAAGACTGTGAGATGTGCCCACACATCTGATGGCTGGGTCTTAATGCTGAACTGACAACCCCCTCAGGCGCTCCAAGTCCTTTTCTTCTTTCAGGACAAACATTAATTTCAAAGTGCAGAAGCCAGGAACAGCTTCTGCCGTGTGAAAAAGCCCTTTTTACAACATATCAAGGCCTTTCAGCTTTGGCAGCCGGCTCTCCCAGTCATGACATGTAACACCCAAATTTATAATGGTCTTCATCTTTCACAGGGACTGCAGAAAATTTGTAGCTAGTTAGTAGCTGTTGTCTCTCAAATCTATTTGCTGCAACTGGCCTGCAAGGGACAGAAATTTTCCAACTCATCCCTAACCCTTAAAATACAAATAATGTGGCTTTCTATGCTAGAAGCCCAAGATAAAATTCACCACCATATTCAATGGCAGTGTTAAGTGAGATACAAAGCAGGACAGTTGCATCACAATTGCTGGAGCATACCGGTAAGGTGGAGTTCCAACACCTCAGTGAAAACTAACTTCCTGCCAATCAGCAAATTAAAATGCCACATATTAAAACCCTAGATCTCTTTTGGCTAGGGATTGGCGCTGCAAGATTACGTAGGAGTTTTTAAAAATAAAATTATCTTGTCTGATGTGCAATCACAGGCTTTCTACCCAGTTTCACAGAAGACCTGCAGGAAAAGATCCTTTCAAAATCCCTTCTTACTCTATTCAGGCTAAGTAACTCTCCTCCCAAGGAACTGGTGGCTTTAGTGGCATCTGTTGGAAACCCTTTTTCTGGAAAGCTCAGAAAGTCATCTACATACAGCCTGCAGGAGCAGACAGAGCAAACTTTCATACTTGTTTTACTCCCAGACATATGTTTAAGAGCCATGCTAATGCAAAACAGTGTAATCTCAACAAACTCCTGCTACTTCCGAAAATTATCACTTCCCTCCTTACAAAGCATGCACAGTAATACCCCAGTTTATTCATTCTATTTGCTAGCCAGCATTTTGGGGCATCAGATGAAACTGGGTCAAGAGAATATTCTAAACTTAAGTACAGTTCTGGTTGGAAAACCAGCAACACCTGAGTCAATATTTTACCGTTTTAGAGAATATCAAAATCTAGGCTGTAAACAAGATGGGCACTACCATCGGACGTCCCGGTCCACACATCAGTGGAAAGCATACGAGAAAAACGTCTACAAAAACCATCTAAGTATAGGAACAATTGCTTCAATAATCTCAGCTAACAAATGACACCAGTTCCTTCCAAGAACCAGGCCTAAAAATGTATTTATTGATCCACAAGAGGGAGACAAATCCACACACGGACAGCGTTTCACGCGCTACGCTGAGCTTTCACTGGCAGAAACTTCCATGGAAAACATGGATGTGGTCAAGAAGCACAAACGTAATTTTCATCCTGTAAATTCATTTCCCATGCATTGAATGTAAAGGGTACCTGGATGTAGTAACATTCAAACGCAAACCAGGTTAGCTGCATTGATGCTTGCAGGAACATGACACTTCTTTGCATACTACAGTTCCAGCACAGTAAGAGAATATCAAGACCAGAGAGAAAATTCAATTTTCATTTTAAGCGTCTTTTCTAGAAGAAGGATCTTGTTGCAGTGATAAAACAGTTTGGCCATAAAAATCAAACTTTTCTGAAACATCAGGGTTAAACAGAGTTCACAGCATTCTCAAGATACACTTTTATGACATCTATAAGCCTATCATATGTTATAAATTAATGGCAGATACAGCACATTCTAATTATACCACCCATGTCTATATCATTTAAGTAATAGCTCTAAAGGGTGGATTAAAATGATAAAAATCTAAGGAATGGCTGCAGATAATTGTGTGAGGTGCTACACCTCCCAGATTTACAACCTACTGTACAATATCACCCTCTGCTGGGCGTCAGTGAAGAGAATTTGCATGGCAGCATCTTAAGAGATTCCCACAAGGCACCAGGGGCAGAACAGACTGGTGATGCTTTATTTAATTGAAGCTCATCATCGGATGCACGATTTAAAGCATTCAAGCTGTAAGATTTCTTTACAGCCCAGCATGAACGGACTGACTTGACAGAACAAAATGGCAAAAGTGCATTCAAAGTATGGCAAATAAAACAATCCAGGCACTTGGTCTTACAAGGCTCTACTTCCCCCTCACCTGCTACAGCTAACTTTGAAAGCTCAGATAACCCCATACAACCAGGATTAGGCTCAAACTGCCTTTTACTTTCAAATCTTAAAGTAAAAAGATATTTTTTTTTTCAAGGAGCGGAACTGTTTGTTTCATGAACCAGTGAAAACAACAGAGAAATTAGCCCTTACTTGATGTAATACATATAAATATGGTATTTGCAACATCAGGCTACTCAGTGTCAAACTACAGAGTTTGAGTTGCACATCTGGCATTCCATCTGTAACACTACTGCAGCAATACCACTATGAGAAAGTCCAATGGTGCAAATTAAAACTAATGAAATATTTGAAACTATTGCCTCACCCATATTTCACAGGTAGACAAATATTCAGACCTAATACTACAGAATGTCATCCTGTGGATTAATTCACATTAAGAGAAACACTCATTCATGCCATACAATGCCAAGGAAGAGAAGGCTACAAATCCCACCCTGTTGGGACAAGCCTGACCCCAGCTGTGGACAGGGGGAGGAGAAGAGGCAGCTACCATTTGTCCAGTGCCTCACCCACTGAAGCTGTCCCTAAAGCAAGCTGAAGTCCCCCCCAGGCAACACCATGTCTTTAGCTAGTTGCAGTGACTTCCTATGAGACCATTTAGCAGAGTAACGAGAAGGCAGCATCATTCACTCACAGCGCATTCTTCCCACATCTCTATGGGGGCTTTAACCACTGGGGAAATCATCTTTACACCAAGTGTGGTTCCACTAGCTCTCCAGCCACAACATTTCCCTGGAGGCAGGCGTCAATTAGAGGCCTTATCTTCATTATTTGTTAATTTTATTTTAAAATTTTTATTCTGACACAGGACCAAGAATGCCAGAAGCTGCTGTGCTTAACTCATTTTAGAAAGAACCATCCCATAAGTCTTTTCTGAGCAAATCCATACAGGCTACAATTTTCCAAACTCCAGTGCACACTGGAGACAGCACACAAGGATATGCTAGAGGTTGACAGCCTCTCCAGAACTCCAAACTGCTTCCACACTGCACTGTGGAAACCAGATGCTCTAATCTCCCCAAAATCTTAGATACCAAAGAAAGATATCATATAAATGACACAAAAATATTCACTTGAAACAGTAAGTTTAAAAATTACTTTTATTTCATTGAAAGATTAATTACTGTGGACTACATGCCATAGCAACACTTAGAAAAGCATTAAATGATGAATACTGCTAGAAGAAAACACATGGACTTTTTAGACAAGTCTAGATTTCAGATTTGTTTTTTAGGTTTAGGCAATCAAGACTATTTGTGACCTTCTTTTTAATCCATTATGAATGGGAGACACATAGGTCAAATGTTTTACAAACTTGCTTCCAAATAAAGACTATTTACTGTTTCAGGTTAAACAAGCATAAATCAAACACATTATCTCAGTTTGTATCATTTGAGTTTAAAAACGTATCTATTAAAACAAACAAGTATACATTTGCAAACACATGTATGAATTGATCCAAAGTGTCAGAAAATACATATGCTCTCTTTAAAGCTCTTACAGGCAAGCCAGGTAGGACAGAATACAGACCGTTCATTCCCCAAAGAAAGAGGTACAAGCACATTTTTAAGCTTATACTTATTTTTCTTATCCTCAATGTCTATTTAACGTAGGAAAAAGTCATTCTTTATCACTCTCATATGGCTCAGGGTCTAAGAATCTGTTTGTCTAGCAACAGACTGAAAACAAAATAACCATCACCTTTATATGACCCCTAATTGTGCAAGGAACCTCACTGGTGCTAGAGGGGTGGCTCATATGCACAAGGATGGCAGAATCAGGACCACATAATTTTCCTAATGAGCAAAAAGATATCCCCAGTCTACAGATTTTCTTTCTAGGCTGCATAGAAGTCAGTAACTTCTGCAGTGTGAACTGTGGAGTAAATCCCTGCATCATCAAAGTCTTGTAAGTGAACCCAATTTGCTTGTGTTTGAATTCCCCATGAACAGTATAACTCATCTCTGCCTAGAAGAAACTAAGCCAACAGCAGCACCAATCTCAATTTTATTCAAAACCACAAGTCATGCCTTGAGGATATAAATTTATCCCCTCCCTTTCCCATCAACACACACGTTTTGCCACTCGCCTTGGGAAGCATGTTATTAAAAAAAAATTCATTTCCCCCTTGGATACATTTTTATATTGTACACTAAATTATGCATTTAAAATCAAATAAAAAGAATTTACTGCCTTAAGATTACTGCACACATCAGAAAGCTCTCTGTTTCTAAATTTTGGAAGAATTTTCCACCTTCCCACCCAAGCCAAGCAAACATCCAGTGTTGTTACAGCTGAAGCAGTGGGGGGAAAAAAAGACAGAAATATTTTTCACATTAGAAAGCTGTGATTCAAATAGTAAGGAAGAAAATAGCCCATCTCAGAAAAGGTACTGCTCAGTGCCTCCAAGAGGGAAAGGGAACTTATATTTTGAGGGCATATCTGAAAAGTTCACAGTTTAGGTCAGTCTTGGATAATAATCCTCTGATCCTCTCCTAAACAATGTGAAACTTCTAGTCTGATTAATTGGCAGCCTAATGCAGAAGTTTATCTTTCAGCATTTCACTCCTTTCAGTCATAGTTCTCCTTGTTGACAGGAAACCAGGTTAAACAATACACAGAGATGGTTCAGACATAGAAAATGTTATTCTAGGGTTTTGTTTTGAGGAGGGCAGATGATGGAGGTGAGAGGTGACTTTTTTCTGGTATTAACACAGGCTGAAACCTACACAGAAGAGCAAAACCTCAAAACAAAAGATAAAAGCACCCTAGTCCTTATTTAGAGACTTAAATAAAAGTGCCCTGATTTCCTGTCCCATCCCTTTCACATGAAGTTGTAATTGCTCAAATCTTAGAAAAATTAGGAGACTTAGATGCTTAATTATAATTTTGTGACATTATCTGCAGGTAGTCATGTTTGGACGAGTTTAACTTGAGTTTCTGCAAGGAGCAACTGCAGTCTGTGTTAGTCTCTGAATAACTTCAGGTTTGTTCTTCATAAATTAAGGTAAATAGGACAATAAACAGGCAAAGAGACTTAGTTTAACTATAAATTAGGGGTTTTTTCCAATGAACTGCAGTTAAATGAGAAACCTCAGCTGGACAGGGATGGAAAACCACTGTGTAAACACTGCTGAAATTCTCCTGTAGAACTCTACCAAATCAAGTGAGACCAGCTGCCCCCAAGCTTGTCAGCAGATGGTAACTACAACTGAAAAGAAGTTATGAATGAGAACAGCAAAAGAAATGGGAGATAGAGGCACAGGCACATTCTTGGCTAGAGGAGGCAAAAGACCAAGTCAAAGCAGAGCAGACAGTGCACCAAAAAAACCATAGAGGTTGAGGACACAAAGGTACATACATGTAGATAATTGTCCCTGGCAGAATAGCTGCAAAAAAGAGGTGCTATAAGGAGGGGAATAAAAAAGGTAAAGGAAACAGCATAATATAGACCCAAAGATGGTCTAGGAGCAGGGAGATGAACATGGCCCAGCTCAAGATACAGATAGACAAACCTGCCAGAGATGAGAAGTTTGGCACCAGTTACATTAGGTGCCCCAAAACAGACTTCCAACTGAGAAAACCAAGAACAGTGCACAAGCAAACACCTCAACCTAATCAGTAACCTATTTTTATTATTATTATTTTTAACAAACATTCTCCCCTTCTGCAAACTCTGCAAGAAGAGGTGTCAAAGATGACGACATCTGGAACAGCAGGAACCCAGTAGCAGGCTACAGCATATTTATTGGAAAGGTTTAGTCGTACTTGAACTGTCAGGAAGAGTTTATTCAAAACTTTCACAGAATTCTACTGCTTCCTCAACCTTACGCTTCAACCAGACAAAATGTGTATTGGATACTGTCACTGAAATGGGTTTAACATTCTTACAGTCTTCCACAGCTTTAAACTCCAGGACTCTGGGTTGCACGTAAAGGATACCATCATAATTTAACTCAGCTCATGGACACTGAAACAGGTCAAACATTTGTCAACTCCCTTGAAATGTCTTTTAAAATATTTCCGGAACCACTAAATAAGCCCTTAGAGAAGAATGAACAAATAGTCAGAGTCTGCTAAAGAGAAGCGGAAGGATTGCTCTCTCCCAAAAGGAATAGTCAGGACATCTGTTGAACACTCCAAGTTTTTTTCCTTTCCTAAGGTAATTGTTGACACAGTCCCATGGTCCCACTTATGCTTTCAACTGGAAAACTAGAATTTGGGTAGCATCATAATTCATTGTTGTACCTTCCTACCCCTCAGTTAGATGAGTAATTAACATGGCTCCTGGGACACTGGTTGGACTTATTGGCACTGCACATTTGGTTGAACTGGAAGTCTCCATAGCCTGCAGCAAGGAAGTCATTCCTTACCAGGCTTGATGTAACATGGCTACCAGCTAACAAAAAGGCATCAGATTTGTACCATTAGAGGTGCTGAATGAGAATACCATGAATCCACCAGACTGCACAGGTCTCTTCTAAGGAGGAAAAAAACCAAACCAAACTCAAAAAAAACCCAAACAACCCCAAATGAAGAAAAACAACCAAACAACAAAAAAGAAACAAACAAAAGCAAACAAAAAAACAACCCCAAAACCAAGCAACAAAGAACACCAAAAAACCCGAAACCAAACAACAACCAAAACACACACACAAAAGAACCCCAAACACAAAACACACCACCTTTGTCACGGCCACATCTGCTGCAGTTCCACATTCAATGTTCTGGATGTGACAAGGATGTGATAGGCTGGGAGGTCTACAACTGTGGGGATGCACCATGGCAAAGCGGCAGAAATCTCAGAACAAACAAAGCTGGTTGGGAAGAGCATTTCTTTTCCTGTGTCTCACTTGTGCTGAAAACAAAAAATTTAACATTTCTACCTCAGAAAACTGCTGCCTTCTGTGAAGACAGTAGTTGTTGTTCTGCACCCAAGACAAAAAAAACCCCAAAACTTTGTGTGTTCCCCAGTCACTGAATTTAACAGTAGTAACAGCTGCCACACAATGAAACAGGAAAGGTGTTTTCTGCTGTAGTAGAAAAGCTTTGCACAATCTTCCCTCTGCACTTGGTGTTCTCTCCCTTCTCTAGCACTCAGCCACACGAAGGGATTGCACAGAAAAAACAGAGCGCACAGAAATAACGGCGGCATTTGGGGTTCAGATCTCAAAGGAGTTGATCTGAGCAAACAAATTCCTTTCAGTCACACCATGGCACAGGTGGCTCAAAGTCACACATGAATGACCCTACTTCTCATGTTATCTGTGTAAAAGACTGACTCTGCTAGCCCAAACAGCTTTGCTAAGAAATGAGGACCTAGCTGATGCACGCTCTGAACTTCAAATAAACTCACAGACTTCATTGAGTGGAACCCATATTCTTGACCAGTTCCTCTCACTAAAGTAAATGAAAGTCCTGTGCTTCAGCAGGACCAGGACTTGATGCACAAGCCCTTAGTGTAGTTCTATGTAAAACCTGATGCCGAGCACGCAAGTAAAATACCAAACTACTCAAATATTTGTGAGTGTTTGTGACAACATGTCAGCTTGTCTTGTAGGGATTCTGTCAAGTGAAAAATCACTGCTGCACTGTAGGTGGTAGAAAAATCTAGCCTCATGCCAGCAGGCAGTCACCAAAAATGAATACTTCTAAAGAAACACAGAACCACCCAAAAACTTCCCTGGTACGTTCATGGTCAATAAAAGAATTTAAAATGTGCTGTAAACTTACTCCTTGTAAACTCCTTGTGCATTCATACGAGGAATCCAAATCTAGCCTTTGGTGGCTAGCTGCATCCCCCTTCCAGATCCCGGAGCAAACAAACACCCGCTCCATCTAAGAAGCAAAGACAGTACAGTGAGGACTGTAATGAAAATTCTGCTGCTTGCTTAGCTGTCAACTCCAGTGCCAACCTGCAAAACGCAACTTGAATGACTTCTGCTATGTGAAAG
Source organism: Todiramphus chloris collaris (assembly GCA_025345505.1). Classification (NCBI taxonomy): domain Eukaryota; kingdom Metazoa; phylum Chordata; class Aves; order Coraciiformes; family Alcedinidae; genus Todiramphus; species Todiramphus chloris. The sequence continues at coordinate 5,188,618 of JANVCC010000106.1, read as the reverse complement.
TACTTCTGTACGTGGTGGGAGATCATCATGGTGTTCACCAGGGGTTGATCCTGGGTGCAGTACTGTTGAATATATTCATCCGTGACCTGGATGAAGGGATAGAGCGTACCCTCAGCAAGGTTGCTGATGATACAAAATTGGGAGGAGTGGCTGACACACCAGAAGTCTGCACTGCCATTCAGCATAACCTAGACAGGCTGGAAAGCTGGGTGGGGAGAAATGTAATGAAGTTCAATAAGGGCAAGTGTAAAGTGCTGCATCTGGGGAACAACAACCCCATGTATCAGGACAGGTTGGGGGCTGATCTCTTGGAAAGCAGCTCTGGTAGTCATGGTGGACAAGAGGATGGCCATGACCCAACAATGATCCCTCATGGCCAAGAAGGCCAAGGGCTTCCTAGGATGCATTAAGAAAAGTGTGTCCAGCGGGTCGAGGGAGGTTCTCCTCCCCCTCTATTCTGTGCTGGCGAGGCCCCACACAGAGTACTGTATCCAGTTCTGGGCACCGCAGGTCAGGAAGGACAGAGAGCTACTGGAGAGAGTCCAGCGCAGAACCAGTAGGATGATGAAGGGAATGGAGCATCTCCCTTATGAGGAGAGGCTGAGAGAGCTGGGTCTTTTTAGCCTTGAGAAAAGGAGACTGAGAGGTGACCTTACTAATGTCTATAAATGTGTAAAGGGCAAGTGTTGGGAGGATGGAGCCAGGCTCTTCTCAGTGACATCCAGTGATAGGACAAGGGGTAATGGGTACAAGCTGGAGCATGGGAGGTTCTGGGTAAACATGAGGAAAAACTTCTTCACAGGGAGGGTGACAGAGCAGTGGAACAGGCTGCCCAGAGAGGTTGTGGAGTCTCCTTCTCTGAGACATTCAAAACCCTCGTGGATGTGTTCCTGTGTGACCTGATCTAGGTGACCCTGCTCCAGCAGGGGTGTTGGACTAGATGATCTTTTGAGGTGCCTTCCAAACCCTAACATGCCGTGATTTAAGGCCCTCCAGTTTTGAGCTGTGTGACAAAGCACACATCAGTGCTAATCCAAGAGAAGGAGCTGATTGTCAGTAAAAAGCAACCAACATTTCACACTGAATGTTTCACGTATGCGACATAAATTGATACTTGTGTATTTCTGTCCAGGTTTTTTCAACTGCTCCCTAATGACGTGTAGCCAAGTGTTGTATTTTGATTTGCATGTTTCACATGAATCATTAATACAACAATACAGAACATAATGCTGTTCCCACCAAAGCCACATTATGTTCCTGGAGATGGAGTATACCCACGTAATGCTTATACAAGGGGGGTGGGGGAGGATAAAAAAAAAAAATTCACAAAACAAAAGAATGGGCATGGGCACATGACAGCTTGGCTTCCACAAGCCACTGTGGGCAAAGGTCTCTCTTGCTTTTTTTTGCATTTACCTATTTTCATTTGTTTGGAGTTTTTTTGAAGGGGTTGTGCAATGGTTTCTTTACAGTTACATTTGTTTTGATTTTTTTAATTATTATTTTTTAAGAGTTACAGGATGTTAAGTGCACTGGCTTAAATTAAGCGGAGCTGGTAAGTGTTAGGTGATCTCTACAAGATTGTTGCCATGTGAATCACAGACTGTAGGTTTTTGTCTCCAAAGATGTTGACGCATGCTGGCACAACTGAGCTAACACTTCACAACATATCCCCAAGCACCAGCTGGTCCTAGCTTTTAAGACAGACCTGCACATATTTTCTACGTATCTCATTTCCCAAACTCATTGCTAATGCTACAAATAAGACAACTCCACCAGCCAGGAAGGCCAACCAACTGGTCAGGAAGATAATTTACAGTTAATGTAAACCTACTCAGCAGGATTACCAGCACATTTATACACTTACAAGCATTCATGAGTGGCATATGATGCTAATGGACATTAAAAGGAAGGCTGCATGATGAATGATGGTAATTAATGATGAAAACATTACACAACACATTTCTCTGGGAGTGCCATGTTAGTGTCACTAAGTTAAGATCCATCAACCTGCAGCTAAAGAGGTCTCAGGGTTGCCAATCACTATTAGGAAAAGAAGAAAAAAAAAAGGAAGGTGTTTTACTCTTACACTTTTACTCTTGTGACCACATGAAGGGATTTTAATACAAGAATGAGAACATATCCAGTTTGATAAACTTATATTAAATATGAGCATGGGGGGCAAAAATGCACCCCTTTTCTGAAAGCTTTAGCATTTCCTAGCTCCCAACAAATCCTGCCTTCCACTCCATCTAAAATGTTCCATTAAGAAGTGCATTACATTAAGGTATTTCTTACATCAGTAATTTTTAATAAGCAGATAGGCTAAGTTGACTGGGACAGACAGGCATCCTGTTTACTCCTGTTCATGGTTACATATTATGGTAGAATCAGCAAGATAAATAAAATAAAAATACTTTTTCAAAACAGGATTCCTTAACGACCATTCTCTGGAACAATTTTCATGCATACAACACACACAGCCTTTCCCTGGAAGGCAGGCCCACTGTAGTCTGGTCATTGTTCAGTTAGTGAAAGGTGTTAATTATGGATACATCAGAGCACTAGTAACAGTGAGTGTGATACTAATGTCTGGCCACTGAAGCAGCAGAGCATGAGTCAACTTATCCTCCAAGCAGGTCTGGGGGACTGGACACAGCACCAAGGAAGTGGCTGCTGCCTTATAATCTTGCAGCACACCATGGCTGGACAAGCTGCTATCACACATGGCTCCAGCTGCTGCTCACCCAGACATTGGTCGCTCCAGATAAACACGTGTCTGCACACCCAGTCTGTTACTGGTCCTGGAGAAGAGTCAGCAGAGGAGAGGCACAGGCCCATGTCTCAGCCAACCCCCTTTAGCATCTGCTCTCTTAGCCCAAACACATGGTGTTCTGTGCTTGAATTTAGTGGTATCAGTTGCCAAATGGAACAGCTAACATTTAAGTACACGTGGCAGCCTGCCAAAACTGCTGTGAAGGCAAGAATCCTCGAGCAGTGGAAGGAGATGGACAGATGGACATGGTAACACCTTAAAATGCAGCAAAAAGACAACCTCGGAACTGGTCTGTCAGACCTATTGCTTGACATAAGATACCCAGGTGATAACTAATGGCCTGCTTAAGGGAACTGAGGTGTGGGAGGCTTTTTGTTGTCTGTTTTGGGTTCATTTTTATTTTTTTTTCTTAGGCAGGTTCAGTCTCATCCCCACCGCAGGTCTTAACAGACCTATTTCTTGCAGTTTTTAAATTACATCTATCCAACCTGTTTCTAGGAAGATTATGGTGCTGAAGAGGCAAGCACATGTAAGATGCAGGTCAGCATTAGAGCTCCCTAATGCAGTAAAGATGTGAGCTAGTCTTACAGGAATCAGTTCTTAGACCAAGAAATCAATTCTCCCAGTCTCATGCACTAACTGGACAGACCCAGTACTTCAGATGAGTATCTACTGGAATGATGTTGACTCTGCTAATCTGAGTAAAGCTAGCTACTATAGAAAGAGATGCAGGTATTGGAAAAGTTGCCTTGGCTCTGCAATTGAAGTTATTACCTGTATTAAACTTCCTTTAAAAATAACAGAATTTATAATCCATACAAATTCAGAGAACACCACAGTATGCATCTGGAAAGGATAAAAGATGCATACAAATTTCTCTAGCTCTACCATCAATCAGGTTTATTTCATCAGCCATCTATAGCATGAACATACTTTTCCATTCTCAGTACAAACACAGCACATTTTCAGAGCATGAGAAGCAGCCAGTTAGAAAAGAATGAGAAGCTTGAAGTGATCACTTGATCCTCATAAATGCCGCTCAAGCTGATTTCAGAAGTGGGCCTTTGTCTTCCTAATCCCAGTAATTCCTTTAATTGAAATGGCAGAAGTTGTCTTTTTCAACCAGGAAATGCTAGGTCTTCACTCTTAAAGTGACCAAAAGGTTTTGGGTGGTGGGTTTTTTTTTTTTTTTTTTATTATGAAGCCTGGGGGGTAGGTAAGGTTCAAACAGAGCACCCTAGCTGAAGAACTAAGAAAGAGCAATGATCAAACAAAAAAAAAAAATTACATTAAATGATCAGACACTTCATTTTCACATGTTGAAAAGCAGAGAAAATGCTGTGAAGTCTAAAAGAAAGGGGGGGGGGGGCAGGGAGGCTAGTGGGGATTTCTCCTTCCACATTATTTTCCAAGAATTTAATCTGGAAAACTACAGGTGATGAGTTATGAAGAACTGAAGAGGAATTATGCTTAGTAGTTATGTTCTAGTTAAAAGAAAAGTAGAGGACAATTAGGAGTCACAGGTTCTACGTTGTGTTCATACTCCTCTAAGTGACTTTGAATACTTTGGGCCTGATTCAAGAGAATAAATCTATGCGGGTCTACTGAAGGACACAGAAACAGTGGCACTCCCATATGGGATCCTTAATCATTCTAGGGCCAGATTAAACAATCCAAGAAACCATCATTAATCTGATGGTTCACAAACACCATACAGAGGTTAAAAAAGTAAAACAAAATCCACCGTTTCCAGATAAAATCTGCTCAAGTCCAACAGTAGGAATCTTTATTTCTGATTTTCAAAGGAATCCTAGCACATACACTTTCCCAATAAGGAATGTCACTTTATCCTGGAGCAGGAGGAGCTAAAAAAAAACCAAAACAAACCAAACAACAGCATCATTGTCTGTGTGCCAGGACACCAGCCAAAGGGCAACTATGGAACTGATATTTATGATATTTGTAGTGGTACCTTTAAGAACTGGTTCTATGAAAAAGAAAGGGTTCTCTAAAGAGCCTTTCCAATAATTTCTGCATCCCAAAAATAGGTAAAAAGAGACCTGAAGAATGAAAGCTGGCAGACTTGCACTACCAAGAAGTCAAGCCACAATCTACCTGCTTTAAAGAATATTTGATCGTAATTTAATTGCAGTCTGGTGTTTGTAGAGCCCAATTGATGATGATACCTAACAGACTGTATTTGTTTTACATGAAAAAAAATTAATTAAGCCTTCAGATATAGAGAAGTCAATGGACTTGCATGGCAACGAGTGTATCAATACCACTTGTAAAAGAGGCTTCAGAAAGAGAAGTCAGAAAAAGAATGAGCTAGTTTAAAATGAAAAGACAGTTGTTTCCATCCACAAAAAGGAGAGAGATTGCAGATGCTTAAGAAATTACAATGATACATATACCAGTATACTACATTAAAAGTACCTAGATATCAGCTGTACAGATGAAGATGAAGCTCAGCTTTACAGGTTTCAGTAGCACTACTCTAGATTTCAGCTGGTATAACTGAGACCAGAATCTGGCCTGCTGCCATTAAACTGCAGAAAGCAATACTTGATGATTATTTTGCAAGTAGAAATATAGAGCAAATAGAATGCTTTCCATGTACAGCACTCTAAAGTGAAGTATTTTTCATCAAGAAAACTTTGGAAAGTTGAGCAAGAACAGTATTGCAAGCCCAACTTTAAGAACAGAAAAGTCCATCAAAGTGAGGATGAGAAAAAGGAAACGAGCACTGTCTCCACAGATATCACAGGACCGTAATTCATAAAGCCCCTGTGAAAAGATCTTCCACTCTTTAGTGTTCAGGCTCTTTCACTGTGGTCTCTTCTTGCTCAGTTTTCTATCAGCTAGAGGAGACATAGTTGGTCATGTTAATTGGGTGAATACGAGCAATTGCATCCTTTTCAGGTTTGAGTCATCAAAACCCAAAGTAAACAGCGCAGTTCAAATTGTTAGCACTGCTTTTCCATTCCTGTATACTGTGATAAGCATTTAAGTATGTAACAAAGTTGTTAACAAAAGTGATTATTTTAGTTGATATACACACACACATTAAACTAAGACAGTCCTCATCCCAGAACTACTACATGACCCTATATGGAAACTCTTGCAGGCATGACACAACACGAACAACCAGTTCACTCACTGATTTTCTCTTACAACTTACTAGTTTAAAAGCAAAAAGTTACCAGTATTAAAGAAATGGAAGGTAAATGACACTTGAAAACAACATCACTTCTTGGACAGTGAGTGCTACACATGTGAACCTAATAGCATTTAGCCTTGTCAAACCTGAAACAAGAGACTCAGTACATGGGCAACTTCAAGCAGACAGAGGCTTTTTTGTTTTCATCTAGAGATGTGAAATCAGCCACACAGTCATGCTCAGTAAATTCCTGTCTTCAATGGTAGTTATCAGAGTAGTCATTCTTGAGCTTTTTTTCTCCCTCTTAAGATGTCTTATTTCATAGGAAATTAAAATGTCCTTTTTTTTTTAACTTTTGGATCACATCATCTCCATGTTCAGTGTCAAAACAGAACCTATTCACTTGTACTTGTGCATGACCTCCTCCTGTATGAGGAAACCAAAATACTTTTAAGAGTATTTGCTCATTAAATTCTCCCCTAAAGAGAAGACTCCATTCTACCATCACCAGTGCCCTGAGCCATCCAGAACTGGGACTGAAGAATGACCAATGTACAGAATACAAAGCTGGATGACCAAAAGTTTATATAAACTGCTTCTACAGCCTTTTCTTCTATCAAAAAAAAGTTTAAACAATTCAGGTGTTCAGTAGAATTTCACATCCTTATGAAACTAGGATAACAATGGAGAAGCCATGAAATAATACTGTCTCCTCAGAGCACACACATAACCTTGTGCTTTTGGTTGGCAAGAAAACTAGCTGAATGATGGAGAATTTAAAATAATTTGGTGGCACGAGAGTCAAGCACAAGCAACCTGTGCTACTTAGTGAGTATTACTGGTGATATAGCTCAAACATGATTCTTTTCTTCAGATGCAAGTAGTTTAATCTAGCCCTAACTATAGTAAAAATTAAAAGCATAGCAGCAACACAAAAAGTTTGGGTACTCTTTTTAAAAGAAACAAACAAAATGCCCCAATGGGATACACCTGCAAGTGGTGAGGGAGATGGTAGAGGTTATTGCTAGGCTGCTCTTCATAATCTTTGAGAAGTCCTGGAGATTGGGAGAGGTTCCTGAGGACTGGAAGAAGGCCAATGGCATTCCAATATTCAGAACAGACAAAAAGGAGGACCCAGGTAACTATAGGCCAGTCATCCCCACCTCCCTCCCTGGAAAGGTGATGGAACAGCTTGTTCTTGCCACTGTCTCAAAGAATGTGGAGGAAAGGAGGCTTATCATGAGTAGTCAACATGGATTCCTTAAGGGGAAATCATGCTTGACTAATCTGATAGCCTATTGTGATGGCACAAGTAGTTGTATAGACGAGGGGAGAGCAGTGGATGTGGTATTTCTTGACTTCAGCAAGGCTTTCGATACTGTCTCCCATGGTATCCTCACAGCCAAGCTTAAGAAGTGTGGATCGGGTGATTGTGCAGTGAGGTGGATTGGGAACTGGCTGAAGGACAGAGCCCGAAGATTTGTGGTCAGTGGAGCAGAGTCCAGCTGGACACCTGTGGGTAGTGGTGTCCCCCAAGGGTCAGTGCTGGGTCCAATACTGTTCAATATATTCATCAGTGACCTGGACAAAGGGATAGAGCGTACCCTCAGCAGGTTTGCTGATGATACAAAACTGGGAGGAGTGGCTGACACTCCAGAAGGCTGTGCTGCCACTCAGCGTGACCTGGACAACCTGGAGAGCTGGGCAGGGAGAAATTTAATGCAATTTAACAAGAGCAAGTGTCAAGTGCTGCATCTGGGGAAGAACAACCCCATGTATCAGTACAGGCTGGGGGCTGATCTGTTGGAAAGCAGCTCTGGGGAAAAAGACCTAGGGGTCCTGGTGGACAAGAGGATGGCCATGACCCAACAATGTTCCCTCATGGCCAAGGCGGCCAAGGGCTTTCTGGGATGCGTTAAGAAGAGCATGGCCAGTGGGTCGAGGGAGGTTCTCCTCCCCCTCTACTCTGCACTGGTGAGGCCCCACCTGGAGTACTGTGTCCAGTTCTGGGCACACCAGTTCAAGAAAGACAGAGCTACTGGAGAGAGTCAAGTGCAGGGCCACCAAGATGATTAAAGGAGTGGAGCATCTCCCTTATGAGGAGAAGCTGAGAGAGCCGGGTGTCTTTAGCCTGGAGAAGAGGAGATGGACAGGGGACTTTATTAATGTCTATAATTATGTTAAGGGCAAGTGCAAGGAGGATCAGCCAGACTCTTCTCATTGTCATCCAATGTTAGGACAAGAGGCAATGGGAGTAAGTTGGAGCACAAGAGGTTTAGGGTAAACATAGGGAAAATCATCTTCACAGCGAGGATGACGGAGCACTGGAACAGGCTGCCCAGGGGGGTTGTGGAGTCTCCTTCTCTGGAGGCATTCAAAACCCACCTGGACATGTTCCTGTGTGACTTGTTCTGGGTGATCCTGCTCTGGCAGGGGGGTTGGACTAGATGATCTTTCTAGGTCCCTTCCAACCCCTAACATTCTATAATTCTATGAACCCACAACAACAAAAACAAAAGCCCAAATGACAGAAAAATCCCAACATAAAGGAAAAGCTGAAGAACAATAATTATACACACTTCAAAAGGTATTATATTAATGTATACCCCATTAACTACCTTTGATTATTTTTTTTGTTTTATTTTAGATACATGAATATTACTCCTTTCCTACAGAACAGGGAGGACTGTGAAGTGACAAGAGCATGATTTGAACATCTTGAATGAGTGAACTTGTACCGCATCAATAAGGTCATGATATAGGTCACTAGCAACATCATTTTCACTACACTGGCAATAAGATCTCAGATCTGACATATGACTTCACTGTCACAAGATGTTAATTATCCCCACTGAGGTAATATGCAGGCAAACACAGAGAAGTGCACATTCTCTTTAGATTTATTAGAAACTGTATTAATTTACAAGAATAAACACAGAACTCATTAATTTCAAATAATGCACTTTAGCTACACTGAATTACACCTGTTCTTTAGCTGCACCACAGAACAGAAAGGCATCAGGTATAATAAAAACCTGAAAAGGATTAAAATACTGAGTCAGGCCAGGGACTATTGCCTTTTTTATTTAACGCAGGCATTGTCTATTACAAGCAATTTTCTGAAGGCTATTGCTCTTGCATAATCTGCTGCATGAACATGCAGAGGGTGGGGTCCCAACAGCCCAATTCTTTTAATTCACTGAAGTGGAAACAGTCAAGAACAAATGGAAAGCAGAGATCAATTGCTCCCACTGGCGATGTCACCAATTATGAATTTTGTGGAATTAAAATGAATTTACCATCTTGGCTATGTTATTATGGTTACATTGTGTAACATTATGAAAAGCACATTCATCTCATATATAGGATTAGCTGAAATAAATGTATGAATTTTCTCCTTTTGAAATACTGTACATGGTAATGATACTTGATCTGTTCTAGCAACATGTCTCAGGCTCACTTTTTAACTAGTCACAAAGCAGCTGCCAGCAGTATCAGGAAGCAAATGCAGCAAAAAAAGGTAAAATTAATTTAGCAACACATCAGCAACATCTGGTACAAACTCAGATAGCCACCGAGGAATCTGACAGCCATATTCTCTCACACTAGTCTACTTACAAAGGTGAATTCCCTTGACTTCAGAAGGGTTGCTTTCAATATATATAGAGAGAAGGGACATTAATTTGGTCTTCAACTTCAAATGCAGGTTACATAATTCGGTGGTCTACATATCAAGCAAGCAGCAGCACCCTACAGCATGCAGGTGTCCAAATGAGAAAAACAAACATTTTGTTATTCTTGATCCAACCAAGTTCATAGCCTCACGTTGTATGGTAACAACTAGACCATGAGTGGCTGCAGCTGAGGGCTAGACACAGGGCAATCTCCATTGTACAACAAGGACTTAGAGTAGGGGTAAAGAGTAACCTGTTTGACCATTTCAAGGAATTTCAGCAACACTTACTCACCACAGCTTCTAGTAAGCTCCAAAGTAATTTTGTCTTTTGGGTTTGTGGAAAGAAAAATGCTTCTTATAGACAACTGACACGCCAAATTTGCCAAGTTTGTTTGGAAATGAAACAAGGAGAAAGTATTTAATTACATTTAACAAGACTTGGAAATGGAAGTCAGAAAACACAATGATATGACTATTTTTGCAAGCTAACATGGAAAAAAATGCTTACATGCATCACTAGCTCCTAGCAGGGAAATGATTGCTAAGGCACACGGCAGGCAGTTTAAGTCACAAGGGTCTCTCTCATATTATGTTGATGCCAGGCAAATATCAGACTTATTAAGGAACAGCATTACAAAGGGAATAGGAACTGGGAGACAAAAGGAAATAAAAGCTCTACAAAACTTTATATTCAAACAGAAACTACAGCTGCTAATAGCATGGGGGAAGTAAGGCAGCTGCAACAAATCAGAAGGAAAAAGTTTTTATAGGGTGGAAAGAGAGGTTGTAGGGGACAAAATGTTGGAGAGGGAACTGACATGATCAGAACAACACTGTGCAACACCTTGCACAGCCTGGACCACAAAGAAAAGCACGTAAGATTTGGCTAGAAAAAGGACTTTTGCCCTGTCTGCTGAGAGCACTGATCCACAGCACTTAAATGGAAGTGACTGTATTATCTGCTGAAGTTCCGGAGTTCAGTAAATTATATCAAATATACTACAGTCATTGATGGGTGCCTAGAGCAGCAGTGAAAGTCTGCTTCCCATAGTAGCTTTTCATTCTATCAGGTGATGTACAGATTGTGGTGCTCAAATACATTTATAGCTAGTACTTTGCACAAATGACAAGTGAGCCAGGAAAATGTTTCGGCTTGGATCTCATCTAGCTCACGATCTGCATGTTTTGTTGCACTCTTTCACTCCAGAGTTTAAGGACAGAAGCCTCCTGTGGACAGGTTTTTTGCAAGGCTGATATTCTCCTTTCAACTTCTATTATTATTTATATTGTTCTAAGAACCAAGAATCAAACTATCAAGCTAAACACATGCTGAGACAGCATTTTAGCCAAGAGCTGAAAACCTTAATACAGCAGTTAGACAAAGAGTGGAAAGAAAAAGGTGATGCAATACATGTCAAGAGATGAAATAACTTATTCAGTGCCCATGTCAAAAGAAGAACCAAGGAAACAATTATTACAGCCTACAACTCTCACGTCTGTGCTGTCTTCTGCTCCTGAACTGGTCAGGAATATCTCTGAAGAAATACATAACTGTGCAAAGAAATTATGTTAACCTTCCCTAATCTAGATCAACCAGCCATATTGCTAATAATAATATTCTTAGGAACTGAGAAGAATATTCTGTTGAGTATAAATATGAACTGCCCTCTCCTGGACAGAGCTGGAATATTTGACTATCTCATTAACCCAATTTCACATCTGTACACTTCCAAAAAGTTTAACACTATTTTAACCATCTGGAAATCCTTTCAGGGTGGAAACTGTAATCTCTCAATAGCATCCCAAAATTACAGGTGTCTCTACGCAAAGGCCAATGTCAGAGTTCAAGTTCTCTCTTATCCAATCCAAGACATTGTCAAGGAACAGCTATGAGTTCATGGTAGTACTCAGCAATGCCTTTTGAGCTATAAGTTTCAAGTAGGTGATGGACTATCACAAATGCAAGACACCAGAGCTCAAAACAGCAACAAGAACACCACCACCCCACCCTTCCACCCCCAACACAAACCCCAACCAAACAACACACTCACCACTGCCACCTAGTAAAATGGGTCGGGGGGGGGGAAGTTTGGGGAAAACCCTGCTACAGAATACCTAGCTCCCCTTTGTTTTCCCAACAGCAGTGTCACACAAAACAAATAAGGAGACCAGAGAAAGGATATTCAGAAATATCCTGCAACAAGGCCAAACCCAGCAAGCTGCTGAGTAAGTACCTCCCACAAGGTGCCGAGTGCCCCTGACTCCTACTTGAAGTTATATTGCAGAAGCCTTGACACATTCGGACGTGTGGAGGACACCCATTATTTCAGCCATTTGAAAGGAAGCCTGATTGATATAAGACACCCACAGGGGCAGTACAGGATGGCTGCAGTCTGCACAGTGACATAGGAAGGTCAGAGGCAGGTAGAGGGACTACACTACATCATATTTGAAAAAAATAAAAATAAAAATACAATCCCCCCCTCCCCCCAGCTTTGGAAATGACCTACAATACGGGCCAATACAATAGTTATGACAGCAGCCCTGTGTGGGGCTGCACAACAGACACAGCTTGCTTCTTCCAGTGCCCAGTTCCTGAGCTCACAGCAGCCAAATGTTGTACTCGGGACCAGAGTAACACCTTCCTTTCTACTACACTTTAGAAACATTAAGCAGCTTCCATCAATTAGTAAGTTTAACACACAAATACCCTATTAGACCCTATTAGTACCATATAGTTCATGTGATGTATGGAGTGAAAGAAGGATTGCATTCCACTAGTTAGTAAACATAACTGAAGATATATTTTTACACTGTGGTTTAAGAAGGTGAGGATGGGTAAATTACAGAAACAATCCTATAATATACATTTTCTGCCTAGAAAACCTAGTTCCAGAGTCAGTATTTCTAGAAATCTAAGTACTGAAACTGCACTTTAGTTGTCAGTAAATTCATTATCACATTAACTAGGTCTAAATTATTAAACCTTAATGATGTAGGTTCTCAAAATGTGTTGGGCTTTATTTTCCCACACAGAATCAATGTTAAACATTAGCAGTATAAATTAAGTAATACTTTACCATGGCATGCTGCTGCTTTGAATTGAGTTACCCTAGGAAGATGTATATTCATGGCTACAGGCTCTCTTTGGCCTCCTAGTGAGGATGATATAGTTTATTGTAACAAATGAGCAGTCGACCTGTAATGACTTAAATGATGTATACATTTTTGCCAGTGAAAATGTACCAGTGAGGACCTTTCTGCTTAAGGGAATGAGAAGAAAACAGGAACGTGTACTATAAACCTAATTTCCATGAAAGCCTAGGGGAGCATCTCCCTTTACACAGTTTAGAAGCATGGCGCATATCACAAAACATTTTAGGATAGTTAAATGAATAGAATATAGACTCAGGCAAATTTGAGAAGGATTATTTTTTAAAAACAGTATTTTGGCTTTAATCCTGTGCTGCCTTTTTTTTTCCTGTGGCCTTCAATCTGAATTGTGCAAAAGATAAGTTAAGAGACTATACAGTCATTATCTTGATACAATTTATGGGTCTTCAAAAGAGGAAAGTATTTATATTGCAAAGTCATCATAACTATTGTCACATATTATTGCTGGGCTTCAATTTCATCTGTAGCTATTTCTTTTACTCACCCAGAGGGCTTTAAAAGTGCAATGAGTAGTTTATCTCATAGTCTAAAGGTTACAGCAGTCCACATTTTGCAGTGATATTTGACTTAGAGAAAGCAAGGTAAAATATACATCTTGTATAATGCTTTTCCGGGATGCCTAAAATCAGACTGAATAGTCATGGATGCTAACTTGTCAAAATCGTCAGCAACTACCACCAACACACACTAACAGGTTGAGAAGAACAAATTAAAGACTGTGATAATCCAGGCTATTTGCTACAGATCCCTTGACTGAGCTGCCATACCCAAAGACTCTCTCACCTCATTCAGAAGTGCAAAATGAATGCTGATTCTGCCCAGATACAGAATCAGAGACTACTCAACTGAAATAAAGGTATGTGACAAATGCAGAGGTGAGAGACTGCAGTGTTAGTGTGACAGAGAGCCACTGTCTCCTCAACTGTTTGAGTACTAGGAGGCAAGAGATATTTCCTCTATCATGAAGTATAAGAAACAAGTTACCAGATACAGAGGACAAAAACTTGGGCCTGATCCAGAAGGTCAAGAGATGAAAAAGGAGAAGACAAACTTAATGTTAGCAGCACGGCACATAAATGGCATGCGGAGATCCAGATGTCTCCTACCTCTGACAATGCTTAAGTTATCCAACATTCTCTTACATTTTTATAATAATTACAAAATTATTTTAAAAAAAATCTTGCTAAGAAACATCTTTTGACACTGAAAAGACAGCATATCTCCTACATTCTTGCCAGGGTGAAGAATAAATAGATACGCAGGGCAAGTTCCACCCCCATTCTATTTGGGGACAAGACCACCAATGCCACTGGTCAGGGCATAAAGAGGATCACACCACTACTTTACACAGTGGCCCACAGTACTCTCTTCCCCTGCTGGGATTGCATGTGGGATGGACCTTTGTATACAACAACTGCAGTTCCTAACTGCATTCAAGTAGGTCAATGGAAAAGATGCACCTCAGCCTTCCTGGGAAAGTAAAACACCATCAACACAGTGCAACTAGTTAGGCATTCACACAGTGGTTTGAGTCAAAATGACCACACACACACATAGGGCAAAACCACAGCCTGAAACTCAGGAAGGCAAAAGGAAGACAAAACTGCATTTTTAGCTACTATCTAAAACATTTTTACCTCCTCTGCAAAATCTCGTATTTGCATTCACTTATTCGGAAGCTACTTACGGGTAGCCAGTATTTCACAAATGTGCATCGATGCCTTCAGTCATTTCACACCTGCTTTCCCTTTTTCTATCCATTGTCAAACTTACAAATCCAAATGGTATTTCAAAGTAAGGATAGAAGGCTTGACCTTAGCTATCATCCATACTAGAAAGTTGACAAATTTAAAAAAAAAAATGAAACCAATCACCCCCCCCCCCCCCCCAAAAAAAAAAGTGTCACTGGTGAGTTTTCCTCTCACACTTCAGTATGAGTTCTACAGGCAAAATTTCAGATTCACCTTTCGTTTTGAAACAGGTTCACTTCAGCTAGAGATCCATTTTAGCACATTTTATTGGTCTAAAGGTTCCTAGAAAGCCAACAGTGAAACATAGCCTAGTTTCAACAGTATTATCTTGCCTGCAATAAAAGATTACAGTTTATGGTATCTCCAGCTGGCTTCTAAGGACTTAGTTTTATGAGTCTTTTGAAAAGTTTGATTACATAAGGATGCTGGCCTATAAGATGGGCATTAGCTCTCAAAACTAAGGTATCCACAAACATCCTGGAATGGTACCATACTAAACATTGCTGGTACCCATCAAGTAAGTCCAGGAAAGTTTCCACAGTAGTCTGTTTATAGCACCTTTGCTACAGTCTCTCCCAAAAATTCACGTGTAACAGTTTCAGCTTGAGCTGAGTGCTCTCTCATTCACATAACATCAGAAACAGTTTGAGTTAAAGGCTTAACAGAATTATGAATCCATCTACTTCTATATTAAAAATACTTACTTAAAAAGGAAAGAAAATTATATGGTGCTTTAAGAGCCTTCTACTAGCAACTAATGTATGTTGTACTAAAAACATACTTGCTTGAGCTGTGGAAATTACCGTAATAGCAATTGTGGTTAGTAAGACATACAATAAAACCAAACCTGGATTTCCATTTAAATAGTATGCTTACAGTTGGAATTATTTGTATTTATGCATTTCCTCTTGGGTTTTATTCTTGACACAGGGGATTTTCAGGTCCCGTAACCCTATTGCAGAATTTTTATACAACAGCAATTCAGGTACACGCTATGGTTTAGAGCACATTTTCTCCCCATGGGAATGAGTTTTCCACTCACATAACTTTAAGTATATGGAGTGCTATTGCCAGCAAAGTAGTAATAAAGCCCTTTCTTGACTCATTTGGTTCAACCTCTCATTGGTTCAACTACAGCTCTCAAGTCTATCTGTTCCACTTGTTTAGTAAACCCAGAAAACGCAGCAAATTGCTTCCCTGCTCCTTCTATCTGAACACTATTCAGAGGACCTCAGAAAGGGTCCGGTTTCATATTAAAACTGCTCCATCAGTGACAGCACCACAACCAGTAACAGCAGAATTAGGCTGTGCATCTCTTGAATGTTTTTAGGTACCATGGCAACATAACTACAGCATTACTGGGTCTGAAGGTGTAACATTACCATCTATTTACACAACTTCTGATAAACAACGGCTTTGTGTTTTCTGTAAAAAGGAAATTAACCTAAAGAATGAGAAAGGGGTTTAATCTATATGTAAAAAAGACCAAAGGATACAGAACTTCATCATGCTGAGGCTGTTTCTGGACATGCTTCATGTGCATTCCACTGAGAGGGATAAATTCAGAGTTTAAAAAATAAATAAACAAACACAACGAATGTTCAGTCATTAATCTCTAACACTACTATCATCCCCACACCACCTATTCCATAGAAATTAAACAATAAGTCCAAATGCAAACAATTAGCATGTACCAATAGCCTTCATTTCCCTAACAGCCGCGTCTCAGGGTCTCCAGCATAAAGCCAGGATCCTCTTACATGATAAAAAACCCAGAAAGACTGTATCAGTAAGAACCAACTGACCACTTCAAAAACTTAACGGACACCTCAGGAAACAGTGGGTTCAAAAAGAGGTACTGCAGAAACATCAGGGCAACCAGAGTAAGAGGCTACAGTGGGCACCCCAGGAAATGAAATACTGACAGGAGAACAGTGACATGTCTGATATACTAGCAAATGCAAGAGTTGTATTTGGCTGGCTCAGCTCTTATGCTGCTCACAGTCTGGATGAATTCATCGCACACACGGAAGCTGAACTGCTGAAGAAGTGAGAGTGCTGTAATACCCAAGCATTTGAAAGGTCTCAGAGGAAGGAGATTTAGATAGCTGAGCATTTCAGACTGGGAAACATGCATGACATGATCATGATGGACCAGACAGACAAATGCAAAAACTCCAAACCTGTTCATCATTGCATCACCACATTACAGTGTATTTCAAGTAGTCCCATTTTCACCTGTCTAAAAGCAGACACCTACAGAAATTACAATATTACATTCATCCTTATTTAACAAGCAATTTGAAGATTTAGTGCAACTCTGAAATATATATATAATATTTTTTTAAAGACATTTCATTACATGGCTATATGGTAAGTTACAGATCTTCACATAAGATGAAGGAAAGATAAACCTACTAATATAGCCATAGCTGCTGGCTCCTACTCTGAAGCCCACCATTATGTGCAAGGTGCAGTGCCAAACTGTAGCAGGTTTTTTAGGTTACTCTGAGCCAAGCAGAAACTCATTAGAGACCTCTTCAAAGATAAGCTCCTCTGAAAGCAAAATTAAATTATCCTGGATGTTTTGGCTACTCACAGCAGCACCTTTACATTATGTATGGTTCTTGATTGCTCTTAGTGCGGGCAAATTGCAGAGCACACTATTAGGGATTTTTACTTTTATGTGAAGGATGGGAATTTATTGCTGGTTTTATGCTAACACATTGGTGTTCTGAGTATTTATAACATATTGTTGCATTTGTTATTAATAGAGTAGTGTACTGGGGAGGGAGTAAGAATCAATAAAACTCTCTCGCATCTGCATTTACAGTATTTAAAAACAAGACAGAACATACATAGTCCACAGGGTTTACTGGAGATGTGCTTCCTGAGCAATTTCATCATTCTACCTTGGGTGGGTGGGGTTGGATAACTAGTATCATTGGGATGTAATTGTGAAAATAAAAGAAATTGAGAAGTGGTTATTTCTACATGTTGGAAAATGCTAAGATTGGAAGTAAAGACCCCAAGTTACGTCCCAGATCTTTATATGCCATGTGATATACTCTGGGACAATTTTTAAGATCATTTAACTGCCTAAAGATGGCATCTCATGGGATTCCCAAAAGGAGCCTCACACTCAATCACCTTGAACTTCTCTCTGCTCATGAAATAGAAGTAGCTACACCACAGACTGAAACCATAAGCAGTCTGAGGAGCTCTGAGGGGCAATACATTTCAAGCAAGTCTAATATAAGACCTCAGCGGGTGCAGAACATGATTCCTAGGCAGCCTGTGTGGACAGCATAGGTATGGGAATGTTTTAAGTGAAGAGAAGGATATACGAACCCACTGCTCTGACTAGCTCTGAATTTTCCCAAATTTCACACCAAACTTTCCTTTTATTACCTGCAGGACTTTGCCGAGATCTGTGCTTCACTTATCCTGACAAAACCAGAACTGGCCTCTCCTGAAGTTTTTTTTATGTACCAGGAACTCCACACAATCAACAGGGTAGAGACTACTGCCTATCCTTCCCGATGGGCTATCTGTCCTCTTGTTTCCTACTGAACTGTCACACATCCTCCCTGTGCATAGCATTCATGCCCCCTCTTTCTACATTCTGGGAAGGCAAAGCAGCCACAAGACAGCAGCATTTGCTCTATGTTTTTTCAGGTTTCCAAATTCTATCAGGAAAGGTGATAAAAATACCCCTGAGCAACACACAAGGGGCAGAATCTGCCAAAGGATTGTTCACAAATTCACACACTAGTAGTCACCAGGGAGTATTAAAGTTTTTTGCATATTCTGTCTAAAGGCATTTTGATGGATGAAAGGTAGGTAGGACAAAGACCTAAGGAAAAGAGAAAGAAAAGGCATATCATATTCCATCTGTACCCAAGTAATAAAGCACACTGCTGCAATGCCCATGCAGCTGTGTCTGGTTCCTCTCTCATGTCTCAACTTCCCACCCTGCAAAAAATTTTATTTCCAGATGCAGTCCTCCCGTTTCTTTAATACCATATGAAAGACACTTTCCAAAACCTCTACCCTTATCCACTCCCCCCCAGCCATCGTGCAGCCCTCCAGTCTTCTTAGCTCCATTTCTAAAACAGTTATATTAACATGTTTCATTTCATATGCATAGGTAATTTTTAACCTCACACAGCTGCTGCAGTGAACCTGGCCTAAGGACTTAAGTTAGTCTGCAGGAACAGGTGATTTAAATAATAAAATTATTTACTGAGAATTAGCACAAAGAGAAGAATACAATATCAAAAAAAGCACACTTGTGTTTAACTGGATGAACAGGGTCTAAATTTATGTGGCTTTTAGATGCCCAGATGTGGTAGAAATCAACAGCTCTAGACCCCAAAACTCAGGAATATGAGTATATCACAAGAACCAGAAGACCAACAGTTCAGTGCCTTCGATCAGATGTATTCATTTGTGAAGGTGTGGTAGCAAACAGACTATATGATACGTTCAGCTCCTTGAGCGTCATTTCCCTTAGAGCCATTTTTTTGTCATGGAGACACATCACTTCCTGCAGGTGCCAGATTGGTTTCAAGCAGTTGTGGATGTAAACACTAAACTATGCAGATAAATTTCAAAAGATGAATGAGCATCTTCACTCCAATATAATTTATATGCAATAATGCATGGTATCTATACACTCTGAATGCTCTGCGAGCCAAAACATCACCATTTTATCTATTTTCTGAATGTATAAATAAGACATAGGATTGTAGAGAAATTAAATTGGAGTGCAAAGGCTCATTTATCTTTTGAAATTTATTTGCATATGCTTTGCACTAGGAAAAATAACATCATCCAGAATTTACACAGAAATAAAATCAGTCAGATAAAAGGTTCTTTATAAAGTGTTATGGTAACACACTCAAATTAAGGAAATTCAGCCTTATTCAATTTTATTAACACCCACCATAAACTAAAAATACTTCAAACTCTCCACAAGTAGAAAATGATGCAAAGGTAGGTCAAGTTAGTGGAAAACTAGGAATGACTCTTGCAAGGAAGAACAAATTTTGCTTTCACTTACACTGAGGTAACAGCCCTGAGTTGCAAGCTATTATTCTAGCTTTGCACAGATAGAAGCGACAGCATAATTTACTCTACGGAAAGAAACATTGCTCAAGCTTTAAGAATTTATAAAAACTCTAGCACATGTAAATTGAAATATTGCTCCTAACTCCATAGCTCATCTCTGCTATGCGTAACGAACTCTTGCTCAGAAAGAACTTATGTAATATGCTTGTTTATTAACACTAATTAAAAATTCACTCTTCTAAATGTCAACTGATCAGAATTTACATCCTCTAGATACAGTATTCCGAAGAAAATCTTTCAAAACCACTTTCCCAGTCTTTTTTTTTATATCAACCTCAATTTTTCTTTAAAATAATAAATCTGATAGCAGGTCAGATTCCTCTTGTCCTTTTCAAAACTACTGCTCTGTTCCTTCTTAAACAGACAAACCCACAATTTTATAATGATTCCAGTAGGGTTACAGCTTCCATATGAGCTGAGAGTCCACATCAAAACCTATCCTACAGCTATACCTGCTTCTCCTTTCTAGCTGTCTCTTGTGGATGAAACATACAGTGCTCTGAAATTCACTTCTAAATGCTTCCACGTATCTCAGTTTTTCAGTATTAAAAAACAAAACCAAAACATACACACACAAAAACCAACCATAAAACAAAACAAAAAAAGACACAAAACCATCAGCATTTAGTACATCCTGTAGGAGAGTTCAGACTCTGACAAAAACCACCAAAACACAGAAAACCTGATCCAAACCCACGGAGGTTAAAGGAGAAATCTCATTCCCAATATCAACAACTAAGCAAGGAGTTAAGCTTCAGGCTCCCTGAGCTGCTCTCTCTGCTCACACATTTTAGCCTTTGACATGTCACACCTGAACTTAATGGCACCATTACCTTTAATGCAGAAATAGCACTGGGATTTCTTTCTTTCATAAGCAAAGATTTGCTAAGCTCTTTGAAAAAAAATACACTAAACCCCACAACAAAATGATACGGTTTTGATTACTTTGCCCCTTTAATTGAAGAAAAAAAAAGGGGGGGGGGGAGGAGAAGAAAAAAAGAAGATCCAAATCAGAGAAGACCCAAGTACTTCCCAAATAGTATTCTTGTTATTTCCACTATACACACATACCAAACTTCTGCACAAAGCAAAGAATCTTAGAAGGATAAATCAAGAGAACTCAAAATTCCCTTAGCCTGAAAAAGTCCCTGTTTCAACAGAGCCAATTTTGAAGGAATCAAAACTAGAACCTAGGTTTGCTGTTTCTTCACTCACAAAAATAATTGCTGGCTATACTTTCTTCCATGTGATGCACTCCTCTAGCTTCCAGTTCTGGTCTAGTTAAATATGGTATGGTATGCTAAAAGTTATGCTGCAAACTGCACAAATAAATAACTGATGTTTAAGTGCATTCTGGGATGAAAGCTTTATAGATCCAGAGACATTTTTCATCTGCTCAGTTCTGCAGTACATACCTGCTTAAGGCCTTCTGGCAACATCACATGCAGCTGTAGTCAGGGAGTTCTCAATCCACCAGCCTACTCCTGTATCTATCTTTTTCTGCAGATGCCATAATGTTTTGGGGTTTTTTTTCTCCTCTACACACATTCCTAGTACCAAACAGCAGAAACAAAACTTTGATAAAGTGACAACAGAAGATAAAGCGTTTTGTAAAATCTAAATGGCCAGAAGCAAACAATCACAATATTTCTATACCTCTTGTTGGAAGGCAGGACATAAATACAGGAATACCTCATTTAAACTACAGAATTGAGCTTGGCATCCAGGTCTGGGCAAGTTGTCTTCTAAGAGTGGTTTGGATTTTTTTCCAACCATAGAAAAAGAACATTTACAAGTTCACAACGAGTATTTTAGATGTTTATTTTGCACTAAAACTATCAAAAATCAAAAACTATCAAATAGTGCATCTGATGCAGCTTAAAAGTGGTGGTCTGTGCCACATGGTGCTGTTTCTTCTCTTGGACTGGGTGGTTTCTAAACTAGCTGTGTCTGAACCAGGTCTACAAACAATTTCAGCAGGCAAATGCATTCAGTCTCATGCAAGCACAGGCACTAGCAATGCCCACTCTCAGCTAAGTGATCATAGGAAACAATATCAGAAATTTTGACCCTCAGAAAAGAAACACAAAGTATGACAGACATAAGATAGATTAAAACTACAATACCATGATTTTTAGAGATTGATAAAATGAGATGCCAATACAGATTTACACCGGGTATCAGTAACAAAGTAGAATTGGCTTAGAGTCTCCTGGAAAACCTCAGTGCCATGAAGAAATGAGGCGCTAAGATGTCTCCTGTAGGCTACCTTGAAGCCATACCTCACTACCAAATTCTTCTGGGAATATTCAAGCACTAAACCCTCCTACAATTAATCAGTTATAAGGAGAGAAAGACAAAACAGGTCACATGGGAAAATCATCTTCGTGCATCTCACCTAAGCAGATTTTAACTCTTAAGTATGTCAGCTTGGAAAAAAGTTGCCCAGCATCCATTCATGAGTGTTGCCATCCCCAGGCTGCAGGAGGGCAGGTAACTGTCAGCAGACAGTAAGGAGATTCCAGTTGTTACAAATGCATTATCTAGAGTTTCCTTGCTAGAGTCCATTCAAGCATACCACAGAAATAGATTCTTTCATCCCGCCCTTGCCAAGCAAGCAAGCACTTCTTTGGACTAGAATATTAACCTACATCTAAGCAATGAAATGTAAAACAGAATTTCTTCTCTAGGTGCTTGCTGAGACAGACCAGATAACCTCTTGAGCATATCTATCTAATACCTGTTAAGACTGTAGCACATTGTCCTGACACTCCAACAACCAGGAATCCATGGAATGGAACAGTCAAGGCTCCTGCCACCACTCAGATGTCCCAACTGGACAGGACATCCCAGGTAAAGAACACCAAGCCAGACAGGTTTGGTTGGGATCAGTGATAGAGGTAAGGGAAAGTCCTTTAGAGCAAGATCAACACACAAGATAGCTTTTGCAGATACCTCAGGAAAAGTGAGCATAGCAGAGTTACAAAGGTCATATTAAAATATATCTTAATTATTTCTTTTGAAATTTGGGAAAAGGATGTTGGTTGTGGTTTTTTTTTTGTCTTTAGTCCTACACCCATGAGAGAGAAGAGGAGATGACAGAAGATGTACATAGCTCCTCACACAACTGCCAGCCCTGTCAGGAATTTCCTTTCTAGTTTTTCAAGAGATGAAAAGATTACTGCCTGCATTTCAGTTCAGAAACTGAACGCAGCAGCAAGAAAGACTCCAATCCAGCAAAACCATGATTTTTATTATTGTATCATGTAGGGATTTCTAGTGTGGGAACACTAGGAGCGTAAAGTCAGTATCGACTATCCCTCTAAGTGCTACCATTTAGATAAACATACACTTAAAAGATAATACATGCTGAATTGGATCCGTGACTTCTTGCCACTATACTTCAGTCACCCACACATATCTTTGCCTCTAGTTTCCAAGCTTGGGAACAATGCTACATGCTTCGCATGTAGACACGAGTAATTTCTCTGGAGCAGAGCGTGCACAGCTGAGCACCCACTGAAGTCACTGCATCCTCGCACCCTCTGGGCGCAGTTACAAGACAGATATGTCTGTGGAAAGCTAGACTTGAACTAATCTAAGAACAGACTTGTTTTAGCAGTACGAGGGCTAATTTACTCTGGTTTGCTAGCAGGTTTCACATCCAATGCCAAGCTTAGGGCTGCCATGGTTAGATTACAAGTGCTTCAGCTTGCTGCTTTGAAGCCTGCTAATGCAAGTAGCTCTTCATCACCATGCTCTCAGACAGCCTTCCCACTCAGCCACCTCACACCCTGACCCTCTGACAAGTACTTCACCACGAAGAGGGGACATTACCCAGGAGCTCCTAGGAGCACACTGAAGGAATGTGCTAATGAAATGACAGTTCAGATAGCCCAGTGGGTAGAAGACGAAGATCCACTGAGCCAGCTTAACCCAGGAAAGGTGCAGACAGAGCAGACAGAAGTGACACTTCCAGCAGCCTGACACATCACTGCAGGGGGCATTCTGGCAATCCCACGTTCTTGCCATCCCCGCTCCCCAGGCAGCCTGCCCTTTTCTGAGGCCAGAACATCCTCAGCCTTTCTCCCTGTTCTCCAATGCAGTGGTGCTGCCAATCCTCACCACCCTTTCCTTTCTTCGCAGATACAACCCACACCCCATCTCTCCTTTTGAGGATGCTTTCATTTGTTTATGCAGTCTTTTGGGCAAAGATGATCTTTCATTATGTGTTGGTACAGTGCCCAGAAAAATGGGGTTCTGATTTCAGGCACTACTGTAATATAAATAACAATAACTCACTATTACTAGCCTTCAGTAACTCCAGGAGTTTCACTGGGAAATGGTGAGTCATGCTAACATGCCTTTCTACAGAACAGAAATAAATCATTCTTTCACATTCCAATGTTTTGGGGAGAAGGAGAGAGAAAATGCAAAATGAATCTAAACCACATTTGATTCTTTTAATTTATAATAAATCCAAACGATTTACCAGAACATAAAATTCTCACATGCAGAGTCAAGGACAATATTCTATTCATGTGCAAGAGTCATTCATTCATTTATAATTAGATAAAATGAACTGCAATTTTTAAAGAAAAAATTTGCATGTAGCAACAGTAACGTATTACGGAAGGGTGGCACTTTGTTACATCCATTTGTTAGTCAGGACACTGGAGCTGCAATTTAATAGACAAGAAATAAGTACAGTAGAGGAAGGGAAAAAAATTAAATTCCGCGTGATCAGCAAGGTTTCGAACAATCGCTAGCCAACTGAAGTGGGTGCCATATCTATAAGTCATTTTGTTTTATAGGCCATTAGGATCTCCTGAGAGAGGCTGCATGGAGACCGCTGCTTTTTGTTGAAATTAAAATGTCAGGGAAAAAGAAATAGAACAAAACAGGGAATCTGCAATTAATTACAAGGCCATAAAAATTCAATAATCAGGAGGCAGTGCTGCTGTAGGCACAGCGGTATCTGATTCAGGCTAACAGGAATGGAATACATTAATCTTTTCAAATTAGTTTTTTAATCTGACAGGGATATATAGTGACGTGTTCTTTTACTGTTTGAGCAGAGCTCCTGTCTAATATATAATGCTGAGTGTCTGGAATTAGGACATCTATAGCCATTTTGTGACTACAACATTTTCACGGCATTTATTCACCCCTATCCGTACACCTGTCCTACAGTAATCAGGCAAAACATGTTCAAAGTTCACATCCTAGATACTGCTTATGTAAAAGAATTAAAATGCTGGGATTAAGACAAAATAACAGGTCCCCGAACAAGCTTGGCACAAGGCTGCTTAAAATGACGTCTGCTCTTCAGGATATATCACTAGGCTCTGATGCTGGGTTCCCATTCCTTGTCTAGAAGGAGTTCTCTATTGCTTTTTTTTCCAAAGGTGATATGCAATAAGACCATCTTCATGCTTTCATGCTTTACATGCATTGTGAAC
Source organism: Todiramphus chloris collaris (assembly GCA_025345505.1). Taxonomy (NCBI): domain Eukaryota; kingdom Metazoa; phylum Chordata; class Aves; order Coraciiformes; family Alcedinidae; genus Todiramphus; species Todiramphus chloris. Next base: position 5,163,486 of record JANVCC010000106.1, on the reverse strand, counting down.
TTTTGTACATCCTAGGGTTATTTAACACTGTTCTTCTTTTCTAAACAAATCTTTTCCTCTCCTTTGCTAGGATTTACCCTTCAATTCTAGTGAAGTTACACTAATTACATTTTCATTTGTGACATCATGTGGCCATCAGAGAAAATTTACTATTGAGTGGTAAAACAGGAGTTCAGGAATTTGTTCCCTCTTTCTCCACCTGTCCAAATATCTCTCTCTTTTTAAAATTATTTTAAAAAACCAACCTGAAAGACTGCTTCTACATCACCTTCCACATGATACACAGGAAAAGAGGCACACTTTTTTTGATTTGTACATAGATCGCATGTTTTACAAGAAGTGTATTTTTAAACAAGCTTACTCATTAACTTTGTACTATTGAAATCAGCAATATGATAATCAAAGCCTACTGGCTCAAAACTTTCCTGTAGGTGAGTAAAATCATCACCATCCCATTTGTCCTAAGTGCACTGGGCATGCTTATTTTGCTCCATTTGAGGTTTCAATCCCATAACCACATCTCCTAAGAAAACAAACAAACAAACCACCAAAACTACACACACACACACAAAAGAACCAAAACCCACCAAACAAACATAAACCACACCTCCCCAAGTGAGCACTGAACGTCTAAGTTCAGGTTTGAATTAAAAATTTACACCTCCTTTGGCTAATTCCATTTTTAGTTTACAGATTTGTTTGTTTGTTTTTTTGGGGGGTTTTTTTTACACCCCCCACCCCCCCAATCAAATTCTAGTGCACTCAGTTGAAAAGCCACTTTTCAATTCTTCACAGTGTCAGATGTAGAGTATTTATGCAGTCATTGCTTTTTCCTGCAAGGCAGAATAGATGGGCATGGAGGTATTCTTTTCATAGATCCTTCAAAAGGATAAATAATATGTTGGTGTAGAGGGGTAGATGAAAGAAAAGAAGAGGGAGTGGGAGAGCAAGTAAGCAAGACCAATACTTTGAGACTGCCTTTACAGGTTAAAAGAAATAACAGGTTCATTTAGGGAAAATACTCCAAGCCTGGGAAAGGGTACAAAAAGCTTCCTGCAATAGGCAATCATAATTTACTATATATCACTTCTCTTTTAAATCAGGATGACAGCAAGATTTTATTTGCTGTGGTTAATTTATCACTTTAACACTCTCATCCCATAAGTGTGTCCCTCACACACACACAAGCACATCCACACTTAACAACAGAGGGTACAAACTTACCTCTACTGTGGTTAATTATTAGCAATATAACTGTATCAAGAATCTGCCCCTAAGATCTCCTTAATGAATCAATCTGTCCAAGCTGTCAACTATCCCTCCAGGTTTAAACAACAAACTTGCTTTAGTAGTTTCAATGCAAGATAACCACATTCTCTCATCATAATCTTCCATGTGAAATTCCCCTTATCAGAATAGGTTCAAAGATGTAGTTTCATGACTACAAAAGCCATGTATAGTGCTAATATAGAGGTTCAAAGATGTAGTTTCATGACTACAAAAGCCATGTATAGTGCTAATATAGCCATGACAACACAGCACCCATACCATGTAACATCATTTGAATCCACAACTTGGACAGGGAAGACAGAAGTTTCAAGGGGAATTTAGGCAGATGTCATTTCCTGATTTGTAGTACAGCTACTACACTGTGGTGCTTACCTCTACTACACCCTTATGTTGTCACACTGTGTACGCAACAGGCCAGGAAGCATTAACTCTCATTCTCACATCCTAAATATAGCCTCATCGTCTAAGAGGTGAAACCAGAGCTGTGAAAATTGGCTTAAAATGAACACACTAAAATGTTTCCCTGTTTGTAAAATATAATGAGCATCTTGAGAAGAATATTATTTCCATAAATGTTAATGGTTCAAAGTTATTTGTAACATCATTATTGCAAGTTGCCCACCACAAACATTGAATACTCAGAACTACTCAAGTTTCCCCACTTACTCAGTTTAGTTTTCACTCTTAACTAGGCAAGCATAAGCAGCGATACCAAAAAAAGGTAATTTTTGCCAGATTTAAAGTAAACAGTACCATTGCTGTTTCAATAAAAACAAAGCATGCACAAAGATGGAAGGGGCTTGAACACAATAGAAATTAATTTAAAATTTTGAAAAAAAAATTTAAACCCCGAACTTTTTGCATAATTGTACAGACCTCCTTGAGAAAGTGTGATTTTTTTCTACACTGCACCTTCACCATTTTGAACACTGATTCACATCCATGTAGCTTTATTTGGAGTCAGCAGCACTACCAGCACTAAAAGTCAGGCCACTGGCATTTAAATAGCAAAGATACCTCACCCTGAAGTGAATAAAGCTTGAGGGAGAGTGGCTGTAAGCTCTGCCACTATCCTTATGCCTCTGCTAACACTAAAGTTGCACAAGTGATAGCAACTGGGACCAGAATTTAAAAAAATAAAATAAAAATCTAGCTTACATACAGCATCCATGGGAAAGCTTAGAACAGTTTCCTTGGCTCTTTTTTCTACTGTCCAGGCTCTGAGGATAAACAGATGTCTCTTGCCAATAGAACATGTTTCAAGAGACAGCAGTCTTAAATTCATTTAGGACAATGACACATTCCAGGGTAAAGATTCATTGCAACTTATGGGGAAAATTAACCATGCAACTCTGATTAGCAATAATAAAGAGATAAACATCAGCCAATATCTACAACTCACAATGAATAGTAACCATATACCATCCTCTTTTGTAGTTCCTATATTTTAACAGGAAAAAACACATCCTAGAAACTACCAAAAAGGGAGAAAGTAATACTTTGCAGTTATCTTGTATTCTGTTCAGATGAGAAAGAAAACACTGTTTAAACCCTACTATGTCCATAAGACTTACTATATTTATATATAGATGGTAACCCGGGCCATCTATTACATCATAAGGAAAAAATACAAGTTTGGAAGTCTAGACAGTTAGTATTCCAGTTGCAAAACACATCCTTGGTGTTATCAAGATATTTTTTTTTATATATAATAGTCTTCAAAATAACACTTATGTTCACAATAAGATAAAATAAGATATCAAAAAATAGGATATTATTTCAAGTTGATAAGATAATAAGGTATTGAAAAAATGCTTAACCAATCTGGAAGCCCTCTACAACAAAATCACTAGCTCAGTGGATGCAGGAAGAGCAGCAGATTTTGTTTCTTGACTTTTGCAAGCCTTCTGACACCATGTGCTCTAACATGCTCATAGATAAACTGAAGAGGGGATAAATAAATTTACAGTGAAGATGACTGAAATCTGGCTGAACTGACAGGCTCAAAGGATTGTGATCAGTGCATGAAGTCCAGCTAGAGAGCAGTCACTGATGGTGTAAGCCCAGAAATCAATACTGGCACACCGCTACTGTCCAACATCTTCATTAATGACCTGAATGACAGGACAGAGCACACACTCAGCAAGTTTGCAGGTGATAAACTGGTCAACAAGAATGGCATCAAATTCAACAATGGGAGATGAAAAGTCGTGCATCTGGAGAAGAATAACCCCATGCATCACGACAACACAGGGTTTGACTGGTTGGAAAGCAGCTTTACAAAAAATGGACCTCTATGTTGTCCAGTTGGTAGACAACAAGTTGACCATAAGCCAGCAATATGCCTTTGTGCTCAACACTGGTGAGACACAACTGGAGTTCTGTGCTCAGTGTTGACCTCGCCAGTGGCAGGGGGAGGAGGAGGAGGGAGAAGACCTTAACAGACAAGAGCAAGTCCAGCAAATGCCACAAAGTTGATTAAGGGACAGGAGCACATCTCATATAAGGAAAAGCTGAGAGAGCTTAAACTGTTCAGCCTAGATAAGAGGATCTTATCCATGTTTATAAACACATGACAGAAGTGAATTAAGATGATAGTCAGAGTCGGTATTCAGTGAGAGGACAAGAGACAAAAGGCACAAATTGAAACACAGTGTAGTCCATTTAGCCATTAAAACAAAACAAACAAACCCCACCTTTTTACTGTAAGGTTGATTAAACGCTGTAAAAGACTATGTAAAGAGATTATGAACTTCTCATCCTTGGGGTTACTCAAAACCTGAGTGAAAATGAATGAACCTGAGCGAACATGAATGAACCTGAGTGAACATGAACGTTGTTTCAGCAGGGAGATAGATCACTTCCAACCTCAATTACTCTGGATTTCCATAAATAATTCTTCATATACATGTACCATAAGGATGACTATTTGCTCTATGATATCCAACACAGAGTCCAGCCATGATTGCAAGATGAACATTAATGCGCATATGTTAGGGTGAGGAAACGGGAAGAAAATCCAAGTCTCTCTCTCTTCAAGACATTTCTCAGATTCTTCTCAAAAAATTATACATTTAATAAATCGGTCCTGTGCTCTGACAGTCTCACAGAAGCATGATCAGGCAACAAATTACCTTTCCTAAGCATTCTTTAGGATATGAAGATGTATATTTCAGTCTCTAGTCTATATGGATTCAATTCCAGCATTCCCTGGACATTCAGGTACCTAGAAATTGCATTAGATATTATAGACAGGTATCCTGCTGCATCAAAAAAGAAGCCCATCCTCACCTCTAAGTAATGCCTCCTACAAAAGTATTTATTTTTAGATAATAACATAAATGTGTGCTTTTAATATAAATAGCCTCACGTACTCAGCTGATGTGCCATCATCGATTCTTCCAGTAGGCAAATGGAAAACCAAAGAGTAGATGAGGATGAAAGCTAAGCAGGCCAGAAGTCAGGTTTTGCAAATTAGCGGACAAAGGGAAGGGGAATAGTAGCGAAAACAGAATTTGGACCTTCTGGGATAGGAAGAAACAGTCAGAAAAACAACAGGTAAAAAAACCCCAGTTCATTAGTTGTGTAGAAAGGCCAGCTATGCACACTATATAAGAATGCACCATATAAGTCTAGATCTCCCAAAGTGCTTCTGTTCTGGGCATCCAACTTAAGCCTGCAGAACTGAGGAACCTCAAAAACCCATGACTAGAGAGGGGGGAAAAGCACCCAAAAAAACAACAACAAAAACCCACACAAAAACCACATCCAAACTACAGGACAAAGGTAGAGCAAGAAATAACCATCTAAAGGAAATGAATGATAACATGAGATAAGCAAGCTCAGCCCCCTGAGAAATGCAGGTTTGAGCTGAGGATAGAAGGAAAGTGAATAAAAGAAAAGATAGTGCTCCAATACTTGAATAACTCTGGGAATCCAGCTCTGCCCAGCATGGCAGCCATTAGGTGTCATTCTGACACTCTGCTTAAATCCAGAAATCTTGTAAAAAACCAAACCAAACAAAAAACCATTAGCTTCACCCTACTGAAAATTAATTTAAAATGCAGCCCATGTTTTAGCATCCCATACTGACAGAGCATGCCCTGTCTATCTGTTTTACTCTCACATGTGTGATAGCAACACCAACCTTTCAACAATACACCAAAATAACAGATGGCACAGGAAAAAAGAAGCAAAAAAAGCAGCATGGGACCTTACTCTGACTGGCTTATGGTGTCAAGAGATAAAGTAGTAAAAGGACATCATTTACTATAAGAAGGGGAAAAAAAAAAAAAGGATTTGGTTGTGCAAGCCAGAAGACTTGATGATTTAATAGAAAGCTTGTGACTAATCTATTGTCCTTTGAGCCTCTTCTAGGCTGTCATTAAATCTTTGGAGTCTCAGAGTCCTAAAGATTCTGAAGACACCTTGGCTGCCATTCGTCACCCCCACCACTTCTTAGGCTTTATTTGCAACACCCTCCAGAAATCTGACAAGAATTACACCCACCTCCACAACAGCATTGTGAGCCCAGAACTGCCAGTGATAAAATATTCCCAGCTGCAAAGAACAACCACCATGTGGGCAGAGTGAAAGCTCCAGGTACTAGTTGTTTTCTGCATAGGTGTATCTATAGTCTGTCTGGAAGCACTTAAATATGATACAAATGCTTTTTTTAAATTGTGTGCCTAGAACTGAACAAATCCCCTTCATTATTTGGCCATTTCTGTCATACCTAGCAATAAAAAAAACCCAAACAACAAACCAACCAAAAACCTGTGTGTTTCATAGCTCTCTCTTTTGTCTCCAGCAGCAAGAAAAGGAAAACGTTGCAATCCAGCAGCCCAGGATCAACGACCCACCATCTCTGTGCAACATGACCTTAATGCTATACCTACTAGAATCACAGGGAAAAAAAATCCTCATTGATTTCACATGACACAACATAGTGACTCAGCCCTCCAAACACAACATACATATTTCCTAAAGGGTAATGTAGCATTCAAAAAAAAAAGAATTTAAATTATTTAGAAAACAAAGAGGTAGAAAGGATGAAGGCAGTGTTTTGCAGTCTTCTCAGATTAGAGAACCTGCTTTGTCAAGCAAGCCAATGTTAACGTAGTTTTGCTATTAGAGTTAAGGCAAAGCATAAAAATTATAGCTATGAGAACAGTCCTACAAATGCAAAATTTATGTTTCAAGAAGCTGACAGAATATTTGGCCTTGGAAGTAATGAAGCAAGAGCAAGATTTTCTTTGTACTAATCTGAAATCAAATTTTCAATGCTTGGAAAACCTCAAACATCTTTTGAAACCTACCATTTCCCCTCTAATAACAGCAAACACTCCCAACTGAGAGACAGCATACTTTGATATAATGCCTTTGAGAATCAAGGGAACTGGATTCAATTCTCAACGCACGGACTGCAGCTTTGGCTCTGGGAAAGTCACTTAGCATACCTACACTTCAATTCCTCATCCTGAAAAGAAAGATACTATTTTACTTTGCTGTGTGTGGCAAATGGTTGAACATCCATTGATGACTTTGCCATTAAGAACAACTTGAGTCATGAACATATTTAGAAGAGGGAAAAGCTTTGACTGTGTAGATATAATTTTTCTAGGATATTCACGTTTGGGTTTCAATTTAACCCTAGATTCTATATTTATTAATTACCAATATTTATGTCATTGAATTCTACTGGCAGGAAATTTTCTCTCAACATTTGTATGCAATTCATTGCAGAAGTTCTTTCAGCATCCACAGGAGTTCACAAGTTGCATGCTACTCAATAACTCTTTGCATTTCTGATCCAGAAGCCAAATACACATTACTAAAGCGAATGTATTTGAAAGATATATTAAAGTGAACATACTAGCAAATAAACAATGAGGAAATGTCAAAGACCTGCATGTATAGAATACAAATCAAGTTAGTCATTAAGACTCATTTTCACTGTTTCCTACTCCTTCAGGATGATGGTCAATGCTAAGATCATTTGTTGTGTCTCTGATGTAACTACAGCTCATCTGCACCCCTACATTAGCATCATAATGCCTCATTAATGGAACAAAACTGATAAATTGAAGGGAGATCAGGTATGAGCCACAGAAATGATTAAGAAACCAGAAGGGATTGGTTTATAGGTAAAAGTTAAAAGACTAGTACAAATACTTCGGTTTACTGACATTTGGGGGATTGGGGCAGGGGGCAGGAAGGGCTGAAAATAATTAGGTCTACAATTAGCGGATAGGTATAAGCATCAGGAAGGAAGAATAATTATTTAGTTTAATACTAGGTAGTGTAAAACAAGGAGTAATGAGATGAAATCAACAGAGACCATTTAGCCCAGGCATCAGGGAGAAGCTTCCAGAGCAAGAACTGTCTGGCTGCTAGAAGGATATGGTAGCTACAACCCATGGCAAGTTCCACAGCAATGAGGAGGCCAGGCTCAGAGAGGTCCCCATGCCACAGCTGCTTTTACAGCACTTTCCTCAGTCTGTTCAGGTCCATACTAGGCAAGCTCAAACACTCAACACAGGCACTTACAGGCACTGTTAGAAGAATGCTGCAGGGCCTTACTTTTTGCACAGTCACTCCTACCTTATTCCCATGCTACATACCCATGGAGAAGCAAGCCTCATCATGTGAGGTGTTTCAAAATAGATTAGACAAGCATTGGAAACTGTACCGCAGGGGACTGGCCCCAGGAGACAGATTAGGTGACCTCATGAGATTGGTTTTTTCTTCTCTCTAATTTATGCAGTCTGATTAAATACTCAGCTCTTACTGAAGGTTCATCAAGGGTGCAATGACAGCAATAATCATGATTTGATACAACAGTTTTCTTCCAAATTAGATGGCTAATACAGTATTTGCCTCATTCCCTCCTTCCTCCCCCCATCTCTAATTAACTCCTCTGTGCAGTGGCTCAGGAATGCATGTAATCCCTCCTGAAAGGGATTTTTCCTCATCCTCCATGACAGGACTCACAGAATGCTGATATGGACTCCAAAGACAGAGGATCTGTGCAACTAGAGAAGCATGCAGCAGGCTTGCTACAAAAACCTACCACAGCGTCCTTTGTAGCAATTATGAATTAAGGACCATCATTTTATGGGGTTTTTTGACTTTTTTTCTGTTGTTTGTATGTTTTTGTTGGTTTTATCCTGCGTTGTTTGGGTTTCTTCGGAAGGAGGAGTTTGAGAGGGTTTTTTGTGTTTGTTTCTTGGGGTTTTTTTAAACACTGGCAAACAATTGACTTCTGAGTTCTTCACTAAAGAAACCAGTCAGGAACAGTCTGGTTGTGTAGGATTAAGAGCAAGCAGGTGAAGAACATTAAAGGCATTAACTACTTCGTGTTTTATGGGTCATAATCTGAACTGTCATCTTTTTGTATATTGAGTGCCTGAGTCTTGTGAAGAATCCTATGACTCTGACCACAGCAGTCAGGCTTTCAGAAAAGCTGTTAGCAGTAGTATGAAGCAGCACAGAAACTAATCGGAACTCCAGTCTGGTTGCTAACAGTTAATTTCACACAATATTTTCCTGCAATGATTTTGAGAAACAAGAAACTAATCTGAGTTAAAAACAAGCAGAAACATTCATACTGTAGAACCACAACAGCCTGAACTGTGTTCAGTTTTGGGCCCTTCACTACAAGAAGAAGATTGAGGTGCTGGATTTTGTTCAAAGACAGGCAATGAAGCCAGTGAACATTCTGGAGAACAAGTCTTACAAGGAGCACCTGAGGGAACTGGGGTGGTTTAGTCGGGAGACAGGGAGGCTCAGAGGAGACCTTACTTCTCTCTACAACTACCTGAAAGGAGGTTGCAGCAAGGTGGGGTTCAGTATCTTCTCCCAAGTAACAAGCAATACGACAAGAGGAAATGGCCTCAAGTTGTGCCAGGGGAAATTTAGGTTGGATATTGGGAAAATTTTCTTCACTGAAAGGGCTGTCAAACATTGGAAGAGGCTGCCCAGCAAAGTGGTTGAGTCACCATCCCTGGAGGTATTAAAAAGACATGCAGATGTGGTGCTGAGGGACAAGGATTAGTGGTGACTGGCAGCACTGGGTTAAGAGCTGAGCTCTATGATCTTCCAACCAGAACAATTCTATGATTCTATAAAGAAAAAAATAGAATCAGAGTGTAAGTCAACTACCTTCAGACTACAAGGGAGTGTCACAGATAGACAAATCAGAAAAAAAAAAAACAGCTACATCAACTCAAATACTGAAAATGAACCTTGAATATTTTCAGGTATCTTAGAAAATATATAAATTATGCAATAATACAGAATTCAACATAAAGCAATGTATGTACATATACACACATATATATAAAAATATTTGGTCAGGTGGATGAAAGAATCACACTTAAGGAGTTTAACATATTGTAGATCAGTACGTGTCTCTGTCCATTTATAATGATCTCTTGTTCTGCTGAAATGCCTTCTTTCCTAATTTACAATATGTGATGTAAAAGGTGAGAAGCAGCTAGTCAGCTGAAAGAATAATCAATTCTAGGAAAACTGTGTCAAGCAACTATAATGATGATATATTGGGGAGAAAACCACTCCTGAGATATACGTTTGTGTGTGTATACACACACACACTCTCTACTTCTAAATACAAGTAAATACTCTTCTCTCGCTGATAGCATTTGCTTGCAAGCAAAAAGCAATGTAATTTTATTGCACAATATTTTTCAAAAAGGATGTGTGGTAAAGTGTCCATGTTTGGGGACACCCTCCCCACTCTCTCTCTCACACACACACTCTTTTAGCTTCAGCTTTTAAGGACATATACAGTGGAGAATTAGGCTTCTTCCTCTTGGGGGGTCTTCAGGTAGGTATTGATCAATTATATATAGGCCACGCCTTTGGTCTCCAATGCAGGATCCAGCCAATTATCTATTCCATCAATTGGTCACATCTATATTGCAAAGCAGCATAGATATTCAATATAGCTTTCAACTTAGACTGACAATTGGAGTTAGCATGGACATGCCATTGTAGAGCATCACAAAGTGTTTATTCTGATTTCCCTGTACTGCTTCCGGTACACAAGAAAGCCCTGATACTGCACTACAGCATATTCTGTATAACTCCAGATGAAAGAATCGCCACCCTCAGTGGCTGTTCAGATTCATTTTTTTTAGGCCTAAAGAAATGTCCACTACTGTCAAAAGACAAATATTGGATCCTGACTTAATAATTGCTCTTTGTTGTTTTTAACTAAAGAGCTTATTTTAAAAGAATGAGATAAAGTAGATGGAGGAAAGACTTCAGATGACTGCAAACTAAATCTAAAAGTTGTAATTTTAAATGTTAATTAAAAACAAATCACGCAGGAACATTTTTTCCTGAGAAACAAATCCAACAAAACAACAACAACAACAGTTCTCAACAGAAAGTAGGTGATTAGCAAGATGAAGCCTGCTGAACCTCAAATATTAAATAGGATAGCAGAACATACTAGTAATAAATTAAGACTGTAGGTGAACAACAACAAAAATCACACTATACAGTAAGTTTCAGGAATCCAAAAAGAGTCATTACAAGTAATAAAGGAAGTCACATAACATTCCTAAGTAAGTGATGTTAAAAAAAAAGTTAAAAAGTGAAAAAAAATAGCAGATTTCCCTAGTTTGTTCAAATGATTGACTAAGCAGTGAGAATCACTAGTTCTAGACTTAACAGGATGCTGTATCTAGAACTATAGTGGGTCAGGACTTAGGGGTTTTTTGAAGGTTGGTTTGGAAGTGGGGGAGTTGTCACATTTTTAAGGTACATATTGGACAGTTCTCCAACTGTTCCCTATGAGCTACCTAAACCATTGTGCCACTAATTAAATAACAATCGTGAAAAGTTTAATCTGAAGTTTCCAATATTCTGTCATATATAGCACCACTATCATCCTTATCTGCAGCCCATTAGAAACAGCACTCATAGAAGTTACCATAGCAAAGAAAAGCGTGTACCACACTTTCAAGTTGGTAGGACTCTAAATGGATGATCTCAGGAACGTTACATGACTCTTTTTTTCCCCAGGAAAGCATTGGATGAAAAGCATGATGGCTAAATATACACACACCACACCAGATCAAATTCCCTGACATCAAGCCAAGCACGATGACTGATCTCATTCATCAAAGGATCTGAGTTTCATTCACAGTGACTCTCACCACATCTGAAAGATGATGGCAACTTCCTAGGAGATGCTCAAAGGCTTCAGTGTGGAAAGCAGACAGACAGTGACAAGATGCTTCAGAATGCAGGAGAAAGCTGTGATACAACCTGACTGCTTTTGGTTTGGTGTAAAAAAATTCCTATTTTAGTATAGAATGTTACAATTCAATTAATGTGTGCTCATTAGAAGATCTGACAAAGCAATTTTGGTCCATTATACAGTTACAAAAAAAAGAGAATCAAAATAACTGATAAAGATAAATATATATATATAAATATAGCTTCAAATGAAAACAACCATTCCCATCTGTACTCTGCTGCTGTCCATTGCAAAATCACAACTCCTCCAGAAGATGAAGCTGAGCTGTGTCTTCAGTGGTTCAAATCAGGGTCTTGCTTCCAGCATCAGAAGAACCAAATTTAATTATCAGTCTCATTTATGATAATTCCATGAGCATGAATATTAATATTTATTTCTTTTCCATTCACCCAGGTATCCTAACTTTCTAGTCATCTAAAGAAACAAAAACTGTAAAAAGAAAGTGACCGATACAAGCATGTCAATTTGACATCATTTAGCATGAAAGAGTGAAACCATTAGAGATTTAATACAGACTACCATGAAGAACGAAGCTAAACAAATTAATTCCACTAGATCTGCCAAAATAACTTTTCTTAAAAGATGACAACAACACTAAGATACATCCTCCTCAGATAGTCAAAAATCCCCAGATTTAATAAGAGTTTATCACAAGAAACCACCAAAGAGATGAACAAATCATGAAGTGTACACATACAGGAGAGATGTTCTCAGTGATAGAAGTGGGGAGAGAAAGAATTGGAGAGTAGAGTAGTCTGAACTATCAGCATTTTTAAAATGCCTTGTTTCTTCTTAAAGCGGCCCAGATGGGTCACTTACACAAGAGTAGATTATATCACATAGTACTATAGAATAGTAACTATATGCTGTATAGAAACTAAAATTCTTTAAAAAAAACCAAACAAAAAAACCCACCCAAAACTAACGAAACAACAAACAAAACCCCACCACACCTAAATTCCCACCCCACCCAAATCCCCACTCCTACAACATGAGAAGAGACAGAGGAAAAATTAAACTGTCAGACAAATTAAGTTTGCAGGTTAAGATGATCCTAATCAACTTAATACCTGGGACTGAAGAGTGCAAAAGAAAGCAAATATTAAATTCATCTTCTAAAGGCCCATGACAACATAAACATATGATTTAAAAGTCAGGTAAAGATACAATAGCCATTTCATGGACACGGAAAGAAATCCAGTGATTCCAGAGTTACTCTGGATTTGTAGTAGTGAAGCTTAGATTAGAATCCACCCTTCACTATATTGGCTGTTCAGGCATAAATCTAAATGAAATGAAAAATATTTATCTTCAGAAAACCACAAAGCGATCCTTAGAACCAAGGGTGAATTTTTAAAGCTCTATGCAGGATATAAGCAACATTGCTTCCTTAAATGATTTGCCATGTCAGTCTGCTCTGCAAAGTTACTGTAAAAAAGCCATTGTGATGTTCCAGATCTCACATCTTTCAGTAACTTTAGATCAAACATAACAGATTTCCAAAGACAAGAAAAATACTTTTCTCCCAGCCAGTAGTTATGAACACTCCAAACTGAGTTTACTCTTTCCCTCCCAGCCCCTTAACTCCTCCTCTTTAGTAATGAAGGTCCCACAGAGCAAGCCAGGACTCTGCAGTACATTCCCTTTGTCCCCTCTGGGTTTGCCCAGGTGAAAAAGATCCACGTAAACATATTAAGTCATTCAACAGAGACACATGAGAAACCATTAGCTTGTATTCCAAAATACTTCAATGTGTCACTGAGAAACAATTGCTTTACTTGTCAGTTGGAGTAGAACCAGACTAACTTTCCAAAGAGGCTTTTGGTATATTTTGATGACACTGAAACAGAGTAGAATGTTTTAGTGAGTTTACAAAGGAGAGAACTTGGAAAGGAAGATACTTTTTGCTTCTAGCAAATTGTATATTCCTACATGAACTCCGATGAAACAACATTTCTGCACCTATCTTCATTTATTTTTTTGGTACATGAACTGTCCAGAGATAAAATTTTCTTGAGAAGTGCAATTTATAACAGAGAACTTCTCCCAGGAAATACGGGGAAAAAGAAAGCCTCCCTTAATCCTAAATAAAGGGTTGTCCAATGATGATGTTGTTTGAGGACAGTATGCTATGAATACAACTAATAACTTGTGCTATAAGATGAAGAGTTATGAGTTAGAAAATGAGCTGGAAGGTGTAAAAAAGAAAAAAAAAAATTGGGAAGCGACTGTTTAGCTTGACACGATTCTACTGTATCTTAAATATGTAGAATTCCCTGGGTTCCTGCAGAGGAAAACTCTTAAAGGATTAAGAAGTAGTGTCAAAGACAACATAATTTGCTCAAATTTATTTTCTTTTCAACTTATTTAGCCTTTCAGGTGTAACATTTCAAAAAATAACTCATTACTGCTGCAAAGTACTGTCAATATGATAAATGAGAACAGAAAGACGAGAGCAGGGGAAACTAGTATGAAAGTACATCGCTTATATAACACGGGCTTTATCAGTAGTAAGAAATAATTTTCATGAATCAAAAGTTACTTAAAACTTTCCTGCTAATCCTGTGACTTTGTAATCCGCCTCAGTATGGCAATTGATTTATAGGAAGAGACAGAGGGCCTTGTCTCATAGTGCTGTCTGGTTAGATCCATCTTCTAGCTTCTCAGTAGTGTGATAGCACAGCTAACGTCGATGAGGGAATGAAATACTTTCAAATATAAGACAGACCTTCAGTCAAATAGGTCTTTACTTGCATGATATAAATATGAACAGTTGAGTAATGAAGCATACAGTATAATTTATGCCAGTGTGAATGACACAGCATCAAAAATACCGTTAGAAATGTCAATGAGCACCTTTAATAAGAAAAGAAAAAGTGGCTCTAGTTTGAGTGTAAATATTTCTCAGCAGCCACATTGCTGTTTCTCATCCAAAATATTTGGACATGAGATACAGCAATCAAACCTCAGTACAGATTCCCTGGACTAATTATCCCAGACAACCTGTACATCCAACCAGACTATGAATTTCACTGCAATAGAGGCTGATAACAGATTTAACAATAAAATTAGTTTTTCTTTCATAGACACTAATCTAGGTCCTATAAACAGATCTAAGGTAGTATTTAAGATGTGCAAACAGTTGTGCGTCATTGCAACAGATATTTCAGCAAAATGTTCATGAAAAATGGGTCATAATTCATTTTATTAAGGCAAGAAGCCAACACTGATCAGTGTTTCAGAAAGGCTAATATTTTTCTTTCATTAAACAATGCACGCTGGTGCAAAGCTCTAAAATAGATGGTGACTGACCTAACACTACAGGACAAGGTAATGCAAACAAACTTTGGTATTCTTGCCAAACATAAATATTTTTATTCTTGGGGTTGACTTTGTACAGAATGCTGGTCCTATAATAAATTCAGCTTCAGGACATTACTATTTGAATGAAGCCCAAATCTACTGTTTGCATTGGAGGATTCTAACGAGACCAGTCATCTAAATGGATATGATTCAGAACTGAGACCCAGAAAAAACATTACTTTTGGTTAAAAGCCACGTCATCACTTGGAGTTCCAACCAAATCAACCCAAAAACTAGTTTAAAGAAAGCTGCCTTGCACTATCCAGTGAACTGAAAAGTATCAAAATAATCAGCTACACCATCATGACTGGAGCATTGACAGTGGTTTCTGTGATCTAGAGCAATATCCATCACTTCACACGTAGACAAGGAAAAACTTCTGGTAAGCATCACTAGCATTATTTTTGAAACAGCTATAAAATAAACTAACCAAAAAAAATCCCCAAAAAACCACCACAACACACACTCTTATAGGGAACCAAATTGTCACCTACAGAATGGTCTGTTTGGATTCAGTGGAAACTGGGCCTGAGTAAAGACTGCAGGAAGAAAAATATGATATTACAGTGAAGAGCAGAGAAAACAAAGGAAAACTTCAAAGAACTCTAGCAGAGACTTTCCAAAGTATAAGAGGGAGTTGGAAGTTGAATGTGCAAGTCCCCTTTACTGACTTTGAAATGCTATCCCTTAAGCAAACAATGACCTAGATAGGACTCCAAACTTGACATACATTAATAATGGAGAAACTTGGGAGCTTACAATCCATGCTAAATGGGAAAGTAACTTCAGCTTGACAACTTTTTTGAGGAGTGGCTAAATCGTGACAAAGTAGTCAAGATCTTTTTCATGTGACAAAGAATGGATGTTTTCCAAGGTGCCAGATTCTTGAGTAACTCTGTTAAATCAGAAAATATTTTGAGAAGCCCCTAGTAGAATCTGGTACTATTTTTATATTACCTCCCCCCTCATACATCTTTTACATGTAGTTGGAGTTCTAAAAATTAACCTTCCTCTCCTGAGACCTTGAAAAACTGGCAAGAATTTCTCAAACATGAGAAAAATGGTGAGTGGGGAATAGTCAATGCAAAAGATGCCTTGCCTGTTTTGCTCATCTGGTCTTCTAAGTTCTAAATGTCATTTAACTCATTGTTTCTGAGCTGAGTAAAGTAGGGCCCCCTCTCAAATAAACGGAAGCAATCTGTAACATTAATTGTCAGAGCTTAACAGTTCACTATGTAAACCTCACCATTACATCAGTTCTTAACAGTAATGATCCTTTATTAAAATTCTGGTCTGTTTACGGTTTGCAAAGTAATTTGAATTTTGAAATCTCTGAAATTAAAGCTACTTACAATATTTCAGAACAACTTCAGTTAATTCACTACATAAAAGAAATTGATGCATTATGATTTTTAACCAAGAACCAAAATAAAAATCTTAAAGTTCCCACTAATGGAGCCTTTTGTATAGTAACAGGAACATAAAGAAGCCCTTAAACTTGTGCACAGGTAACAAAGTACAAAGGGAGACTTCAACCCAGAGACAAGCTTGCCTGAAGACACTAGCTGGCAGATCTCAGTCTTTGCCATTATTCCGTGATGACTTGTTTCTCGTCTATCAAGCAAGGGAACCTCTGCTTCCTCCATTCTTGTGGTTTATACACTGCCTAAATCCATCTGTAACATGTGGAACAATTCTATTCTCATTAATTATAGCCTGAAGAGGATTACACTTATCTGTCCTAGTGAAAAGTAAAGCATGACTCAGAATAAAGTAGAAATTTGATGCTGGGTACAAAGCAATTCTCTTCTAAATCAGTATTTCAAATCAAATTCAGTACATAACTGATGCAGACTCATCATCATCTAGTAGCTTTTCATTGCTTTTCTTGAAACGCATTCATAGGCTTGAACACAAGATTCAGCAATTCACAATTAGATCCACTTAAGATATCAGCTCGATGGGAAAAAAGATTTTCAGATCACAAATGTAAATTTTGTCAACAATGCAACCTTTTGAAGTATTGATTTTGATTATGGAAGATTTAAATGGAATATTTAGCTTCTTGGTTTTGGCTGTCAGATTATTTCATTCTGACTTATAATTTTGTATTGCATTTTATTAAAATACTGGCATATATAATTTTATGTGATATTTGAATGTTCCACAATGAAAGCATTCTGACATTTCTAAAATGAGGTATTTCTGACTTTCCATGCCCCGTTTAA
The DNA here is from genome assembly GCA_025345505.1 of Todiramphus chloris collaris. Lineage (NCBI taxonomy): Eukaryota > Metazoa > Chordata > Aves > Coraciiformes > Alcedinidae > Todiramphus > Todiramphus chloris. Next base: position 5,146,314 of record JANVCC010000106.1, on the reverse strand, counting down.
TTTTGCACTCAATAAGTAAAATAAATTTAAAAAAAAAATTCAACACATCACAGCTATTTTCAGGGACAGCAGATTTATCTCTCAGCCAGATATATTCATGAAATGTAGTTTGACTGCATAAGCTTGGTAGTTCCTGATGCACAGGCATCCACAGAAGAAACATACCACTCTGTGCCCTAGTGACAGAACCTGAAACAGGGACTTGGAAATTAAATTACATCCTACTTCTTTCCAGCAATGGTCTGGAGTATTATGAAGTGTTTGGATCATTTTGGATCTGTTCTGCAACTAGAGAGGATTTTGGACTTGAGCACCTTTCTCCAACAGCAATATCTGTTTTAAGAGCATGAGAGAAGAAACAGCCTTCCAGGCAGAATACATTGAGAGCCAACACTTTCAAAGCAGAACATTACAATTTTGTCAGATGAAGAAATTAAAGACCTTCTCTATGCTTTTGTTGAAACAAATGCCAGTGTACGTCTTCCAGCCTTCAGTGAAGGCAGCCTTTGATGTGATAACACAACTGTTCTGGTAGGGCTCAAACAACATGCATTTCAAGAATACACTTGAATGAGGTGCGGTGGTAGATGTGGCGATACCATTTCTCAAGCAACTAAAATTAGGAGCATTAAAAACAGAAAAGCCACAAAAAGCACTTCAGAACTTCTCAACCTCACTATTATTTCACAGCCTTATGAAGCCACGATTCCTCAGAAAGGAAATGCTCAGGTAACACACCCTTGTGAGCAGGCTGATAAATGACTGTTTCAGATGACTGAACTCCTCCACATTACTGGCATGTTCAATTTCAAAGTTAAGAGAAAAAGAGCTTTCTCAAAAACTGTTATTGAGAGGCTCTTGCCTGGAAATGTATATTCAGATATTGTTGCAGACTCCTCTCACAAAAAAAACCCAAACATTGTCCAGTTGCCAGCTAGAGTCTTATGAAAATAGAAATTCAATTTCAATGCTGTCATCTACAGTACAATGATGGCATTGATGGTACTTCCCTTGATCCAGATGCCTGTGAATCACCTTCCTGGGGACACAGTGGCATAGGCTGTGCAAGGCTGCAGGTGTGTCACTGTCCACAGGAGAAACACCCTTAGACTCATGACCAGTCAGATAACCAACCAAGGTGTCTTAAGGATAAACAAATCATTTCTCCCAAGTCCCACACCGTACATCTTTGTACAGATACTGCTCTTAATATGCACCTTCATTTATCAGCCACAGCTTTTCAAGGACCCTTTCAACAGCTGTTGACCTAATAAAATGGCCACCTTTTTAACACAATGCTCTTTACAAAGAGGAAGATGTGAAGGAGAAAAGTCACCTAAAGTAACAAATCAAAAAGCAGCAACTGAAAAACTAGAGACGACAGAAACAACTACCTTAACCCAAAGTACATGTTTTCATATTTGCAAGTTCCTTGTGTTAAACTCAGCAAATTACTGCTGCTTGTCCTTAAGCTCACACGCCATTAATGATGAACCACGTTTTCCTTTTTGTAACACACAAGTATTTTCCCCAACTCTTTTGGCACCATGCTGCTATTTAAACTCTTCCAGACAAGAAGCACATTAAGCATCAATGGCATTACTCTAAAGCCAACAACTCTGAAGAGCAGCCAACAGCTTTTTTTTTTAGTTATTATTATTTAGGCCATTAACAAAACCCAACCATTGCCATTCCGTGAACTAGCAGGTGACTGAAGGCAAGCACAAGTTTATTTAAGACCCCATGAAGAGTTAGAGGTAGCTATTCCACTTGGTGGCAGCAGTGACCTAAGATACAATGAAGTTCCATGTTCCAAAACAAGAAGTCACACCTTCAAAGTCATCATCCATAAAGAGAAATCATCCTTTTCTTTATAACCTCACAGTTTAGTTTATCTTTCAAACATTAATAAAGTTGAAATCTCTACATTTTCCCCACCAGTGATTTTGAACTTCATTACAAGATTGGAAACAACTTCCAAGAAAAAAAAGTCAGGGCAATTTCCTTTATCAGTGAAGTTGGCATAAACAACAACAACAAAAAAAAATAAGCTAAACAGTAGCCTTTCTGAGAGTGAAATTTCTTTGTTATCCAGTATACCCACTACATTGCTCCATCTAACTTTTAGAGCAAGAGGAATATGGACAAAATACCACCTTCTGTGGTGGGCTGACACTGGCAGGACACCAGGTGTCCACCAAAGCCACTTTATCACTCCTAACCTCCGTAGGACAGGTGAGAGAAAATATAATGAAAGTCTCATTTGAGATAAGGAGAAGGAGAGATCATTCACCAGTTGCAATCACAGGCAAGACAGACTCAACTCAAATTAAACTAATTTCCCTATTACCTATCAAATCAGAGTAGGATAATGATAAATAAAACTAAGTCTGAAAAACACATCTCCCCCACACTTCCATTCTTCCTGGGATTAACTTTACTCCTGATTTCTCTTCCTCCTCCCCTGCAGCAGCAGAAGGGGATAAAGTCAGTTCCTTACACATTCTCTCTGACACTCCCTCCTCCAGGGAAGGACACCTCACAGTCTTCCCCTCCTCCACCATGAGGTCCTTCCCATAAAAGAAAGTCCTCCACAAACTTTTCCAATTTGAATCCTTCCCACAGGCTACAGTTTCTCCTGATAATGGGTTAAGCAGCATGGGTCACTTCCATGAGACATAGTCCTTCAGGAACAGATTGCTGCAGCTCGAGTGCCCCACAAGGTCACAAGTCCCACCAGCAAAAGTGCTCCAGTGTCGGCTCCTCTTTCCATGGGCCCACAGGTCCTGCCAGAAGCCTGCACCAGTACAGGCTTCCCATGGGGTCACAGACTCCTTCAGGCATCCACCTGCTCCAGCATGGGGTCCTGCACAGGCTATGGGTGCACATCTGCTCCACCGTTAACTCCATGGGAGGCAGGGGGACAGCCTGCCTCACCACAATCTTCACCACAGGCTGCAGGGGAATCTCTGATCCTGTGTACCTGGAACATCTCCTCCCTCTCCTTCACTGATCTTGGTGACTGCAGAATTGTTTTTCTCACATATTCTCACCCCTGTCTCCAGGTGCAGTTCCCATTGTGCAGTATTTTTTCCCCCTTCTTAAAGATGTTATCATGGAAGCACTACCACCATCACTGATAGACTCAGTGGTGGGTATGTCTTCGAGCCAGCTGGTAATGCCTTTATCACACACAGGGGATGTGTCACAGCAGCCACCCCACTACAAAAACCTTGCCACCCAAACCCGATACACCTTCTTACAGTATGTCAGTAGATTCTGTATCACTGTATGGTGTTTGATGTCCGCTCCTGATGAGCGATGTCAAAGACCAAATTCTTGTCCCTAGAGCAAATCCTGGGTATAAAACCTGTACCCAAGAATTCCTCCCCGTCAGCAGGAAAAGCATACAGTCAAATTCTATCATATTCTCAAAACTGTTCCATGATAGCTATAGCAGTTCCCCACAACACTATGGGTGTTATCCATCATTTTAACAGAAGTTTACATGGCTACAGACTAATATAGCATCTTGATTTTCTCCTCAGAAAAAGATAAATTATTCCATGCCCACAGCCTCTCTTGTTGTGATTCCCTGTCTTTCGCCAGAGACTTTTTTGAAATTAAGTTGCTATGCTGAAAACCACATACAGAAACTAACTGCTCTTCCTGATACTTTTAACTGTATCTTTTGTAGGTGAGCTGGCTCCAGGAATTTACTGCCCTACACAAACCAGGAAATGAGTAGTATTCCCAACTCAGCTACTTGCACACAGCAGTCACAGGATGTTTCTCTGATCTAGGCAACCACCTGCTCCAAATGTGTGCCAGTGCCATCTGCCACTTGGATGAGAAAACACACAGCCCTTGCAAGAACCTCCAGTGACTTACACCAGAGATGTATGGTCTTCAAGTCATGAAACAGAATGAGGAAAGGGCAATAACTTATTAGAGCAGGGAATTATTGATATTTGGCTATTACACAAGAAACCCCCCAGAAACTGCTCTCCAGACTTAAGTGACTTGAAGCAATCAAATCATATAAGTAAGGCTTCATACAGACTTGAAGCATCCAACTAAGGAGAGGGACAGCTGGCGGAAAGGCACAAATCCAGTCAGTTGGGCAACTGAATACTCCTACATTAGCAGGATTTGCACACCTTCCACCTGCTCTTTGTCAAACTTGCTCCTTGCATTTTAACTTCAGTTAGGTGATCCTGACCCTCTGAAACACTACTAACAAAGTCACCTACATTGAACTGAAACCCATCTCTTTGTCCTGAAAGTAGAAGTACCTGAAGCTTGATCAGAAGAGTAAGGCTTTCTGACCTGGTGGCTGCTGAAACTTTTGTGTATAGACACAGCAGAGAAGCCACAACATCTAAATGCCAGAGGGTGGGTACAAATGAACACGGCAAGACACTACATAGACAAGTGAGTGGTAAAACCACTGATGAAGGGACAGGGGTTTTCTTTGCACACGTTAAGACCCCGGGACCAGCAGGATCTTGATCATGTCCTCCTGGAATTGCTGCAACATCTGCTGCACAATTACTAACAGGATTCACAATTGGAACTTATCTGTAGTTTGTAACACAAGAACATCCCTATTCTCGGTTACATCTCTGCATTTAGTCTGCATACAAAAGGCTTTTCTTTTTGAATATGCAAGTCTGGTAAAAAAAATCAGTTGTATTGATCATTTTTCAGGTCATGGGTGAGGAAGAAGAGACCTTATAAAATTTAAGAAGTAGTTTAAAGCTCATTTTCCCCTTTTCCTTCATACTGGTGTGTTTGAAAAAGCAAAATCTATTTGTTATCCCCCAATTTATCATCAAAACAAGCCTGACATTAATTGCATTCTGTTATTAGAAGCAGAGGTCATATGTGCCTGCCTTAATAGAGCTTGCAGCTCTTATGTTTATAGATATTCCATGTGGGCTAAATAACATTAAGAAAGCTGAGGTCAAAGCCCAGTCATTTCAAAGGAATAAAGGGAAAGATTTACAAGACATCTGTTGAGAACAGTTTATAAGGGGAAGCAAGGCTTTTCTTCTGAGATTACACCAATTGAAGCCTAAATTGGGGAAGAAATCCCAAAGGAAGATACACTCCACTTGGTAAATCAATAGTGCTCAAAGATGCAACTGATTTGATCCTGAATTTTAAATGGGTGATAGTGTTTCACACTCTAGGAAGATTCCTGAAACATTAAGTTTTGATTTCCTCAAAGCACCTTTGGGATTTTGTAACAAAGCAGTCAGATGTCCCATTTAAAAGACTTGCTTTTACATCACCCCAGCTGTGTCACCAACCCATACCTGCCCTCAAAGATATGCTTTCTCAGGTCTGCTAGCATAACTGCTTATGAAATTGTTTCCTAAGCCACTTCAATCAAAATTAATTGCCTAGGTTAAACATTTTTTTTTCCTAAGCTGTCTGATTTTAACCACATCAAATTACATGTGCAGTTATACCAGTTGACCAGAGGGACGGATCCCAATGGCAAGTAGCTAGAAACAGGAGTGACCATAGGACAATAACCTATCAATCAACCTAGCATAGCTAAAGCTATAAGAAGTTTGATGAAAGCCTGATCCTTCTGTACCGACATCTATTTTTACTATCATAAAGCAAACAAACTTTATTTTAAATCTTATCATTACAAAAACATTTTCTTGCTTTTAGTGCTTGTATACTACACAAGAGTTTTGCTCACACAAGCTATCAATTGCTTGCCTGACCATACCACACAGGTATTGGTTTGAATTTGGGCAAGCACTTACCACATCACCTAGCCTCAGGATCCAGAGCGATACCTGTGAGACCCAATCTGTGGTTTCATATCACAAAGAAGTTTTGGGCTGTTTTGTTTCTGTGAAGACAGAGCAGCACACCCACCCAGCATTTACCTCTCAAGCAGCTGGGCTAGCTGAGAAATGGCTCCAACACGCTTTTTGTAGCGGCAACCCTGGCTCAAGAAACTTAGCCTCACATCTGCTTCACATGTGTACTGAATTAGCCAGGCTGCTCAGTCCATTCCATTCCAGCATAGAAGATGAGCTGATCCAGCTTAACCACTATGCCTGCCCTGGGGTCAGAGTGAGTGTTTCTCAGCTAGATCTATTAACCCAGCTCAAGTGGCCTTACTGCTGAACATCAAGCTACTGCTGAACATGAAGCTACTGCTGAGGTGGCACTGAACCAAAGGTACAGCAGAGTAAGTGACAAGGGTCTGAAAATGCAATAAAGCAGCATACTAAACTTTGCATCGTGTAAACACAACTTTGATGTACACAGAGCCTTTTTGTGAGATACTTTTAGATATGAACAGACACAATGACTCATTTTCTTGGGTAACATACACAGCTGAATAAGATATACTCCACAAATTCAAAAAAACACCTTTGTCAGAAGTATTTCTGTTTAGCATTCACCATGCTACCTGCACCTCAGAACTAAGTTTGTGCAATTCTACACACACCCTGGGCTGCAAGATCACAGTGAAAGAGAGGTCATATTATTACATCTCCTCCCCATCCCAAACACCAAAAGCCAGCAGTGGATATAAGTTTGTAGATACCTGTGCCAGAGATCCCACACTTTCAACAAAGAGTGAAAAGGTCATCAAGTAGTGATAGGTTTCAGTGACTGCTAAAGCTGAGCTTAATTTAAATTTGTGCACTAGCCTGGAGATCATTAGATCCTTAGGTCTATCCAGCAATTTGCTTTCTTTGCTCCCAGAGTTCATATTGACAGCCAAATCCCCCTCCCTGTGATAGGTAGTACAGCTGGCTGGGGCCCTGATAACCCATCCAGAGACAGGCACCAGCACTCTGTCTCTCACCTCTGTGTGGTCTACCCCATGAGCTCCAGTACCAGCTGCATACACTTTAGAAATGCCCTTTTCTACAGGTTGTGTGGCAGGACAGATGCTAGGTGTCAGGATGATAAATGGTTTGATTTTGGCAATCCTAGGATACAGGGAGTGTGAGCTAGGGATAAGGGCAGCATATAGCAAACTGTACAGCCAAGAAAAAAAATTGTCTTTAAACAGGGAGTTCCAAACTTTGCACTAATTCTCATTAAAATGTTAAGAAACTACTGCCTGAACCACAGACATCTATGTAGAATTGCACAAAAGCCTGCATAATAAAGGTGCAATTCTCTTAAATTTACTAAGTCCTGTCTGCAGCTACAGACATTGGTCGGGTGAAATTTAGTATTTTTGAAATGGCATTCCATTATATAACATCAAAGGTTCTCTCTAACCAGACCTTTGTCCCTTAACAACCTTAGAGTCCTCCTGCAGTTTCATCACAGTTCTGTATTAAAATGTCATTGCATCTTCATCATCATAACTGACAGTATAGAAATGGAAACAGAAAAACAAGAACAAGCCAAAACCCAAGCCAATCCTGGTCTGCAGAAATTTTCCTTTTGTCTTCCTCCTCCTATTTGCTTTTAAAGGGTAATCAGTTAGTCCATCTTCTCCTATCCAATAGCTCTTTAGTTCCAGTGGAGAATTCTGCTGAGAGTTCATTTCAGGCAAGGCTAAAAGCTGATATTAGTCTCTCAATGACTGCAAAATCTGGTGTCAACAGCATTCATACATCAAGCCTACATCATCTGCTTCAATTATGATACATTTTGAGCAGTCTCCTCCTATTGCTCTATTCCCTGTAATAGTATTTTCTTTGCTATGAAATCCAAGACCATTTTTTGTGCATCTTCAGTAACTGTACAATTAAGCAGTCTGTCGCAGCATCTTGCCCTGTATAAGCTATGTTGTTGCACTAGCTTCGTACACATAAAGATGTTAAAGATATGGTGGACAACTCCTTTTTCCTGTTCTCAGTGACCTATTCAACTAGCGTGAATATAATACACGGCCCAGATCCTTTACAGAATCACAGAATGGTAGAGGTTGGAAGAGACCTCTAAAGATCATCTAGTCCACCCCCCTGCCAAAGCAGGATGGGCTAGAGTAGGTCATACAGGAACAAGTACAGGCAGCTCTTGAAAGTCTCCGGACATTCCACCACCTCTCTGGGCAGCCTGTTCCAGTGCTCTGCTTCTCTTTTCCTTTAGCACTCATTTCAGCCCTGTCCCCAAATATCTCTGTAAAGAGTACAATCTATTATTTTGCATGGCTTCAAAGTTAGTGCTGAAACTGTACATAGACAGCTGAAATATCTGTAGCCTGTAGGTTTGCCTCAGGCTAAGCCATCTCCTGAAAGATTAGTCAAAGCAAGTACCTTCTCATTTATTAAAGATGTGTTGCATTCATGTACCTCTGGCATCTGCTGTGGCTAACTGCATAAGAGATAAACTACAGTTAACCAGTTTGAATGAGGTTCACATCAGACTTCTAGCTCCCATCTCAAAAAAAAACCAGGTTAGAAGGAAAGAGGAGTTTAGAAATTTTTTTTTAATCTCACCATCTGGAATTATTTAGAAATATCAGCTAGAAATCTGGACCTTGAAAAAGCAAGGATTCTACGATAATAAAAACAGCCCAAAGTTCACAGAATTTTGGGACAGAGATCTCAGTCCAACATTGTATCTAAAACCAGAGATTAGTCAGAAAAAAATGTAGTAAGGTCATGATAAATGCTCAACCTTTAGACCCATATCTTTAATTTGGCCACTCGTGTTTAAAGGTTCTGTGCCTGGCAAGATCATGGAGCAGATCCTACTGAGGCGGATGAATAACGATGAAGTGATTGGCTGCAACAAACATGGCTTCACCAAGAGCAAATCATGCCTGACTAACCTGGTGGCCTTCTATGAGAAGGTCACAACATCAATAGACAGGGGAAGAGCAACTGATGTCATTTACCTGGACCTAAGCAAAGCCTTTGACACTGTCCTGCATGACATTTTGGTCTCCAAGATGGTGCAATATGGATTTGATGGATGGACAATTCAGTGGATAAAGAACTGGCTTGATGGCCACTCCCAAAGAGTGGTTGTCAATGGGTCCATGTCCAAGCAGAGACCAGTGACAAGTGGAGACCCGTGAGGATCAGTACTGGGACCAGCCTTGTTTAACATCTTTGTCAGCGCCATGGACAGTGGCACTGAGTGCACCCTCAGCAAGTTTGCCGATGACACCAAGCTGTGTGGGGCGGCTGACACGCTGGAGGGAAGGGATGCCATCCAGAGGGACCTTGGCAGGCTGGAGAGGTGGTCCATGCCAACCTCATGAAGTTGAACAAGGCCAAATGCAAGGTCCTCCATCTGGGTCAGAGCAATCCTAAGCACCAACATAGGCTGGGCAGTGACTGGCTGGAGAGCAGCCCTGAAGAAAAGGACCTGGGAGTGCTGGTGGATGAGAAGCTCAACATGAGCCCTCAGTGTGCTCTTGCAGCCCAGAGGGCCAATTGTGTCCTGGGCTGCATCAAGAGAAGCATGGCCACAGCAGGTCGAGGGAGGTGATTCTCCCTGTCTACTCTACTCTCACGAGTCCTCAATCTGGAGTACTGCATCCAGTTCTGGAGTCCCTATTACAGGAATGATATGGATGTGCTGGAACGTGTCCAGAGAAGGGCCACGAGGATGATCAGAGGGCTGGAGCACCTCTCCTATGGGGACAGACAGAGAGTTGGGGTTGTTCAGTGTGGAAAAGAGAAGGCTCCGGGGAGACCTTATTGTGGCCTTCCAGTATCTGAAGGGGGCTACAAGAAAGCTGGGGAGGGACTTTTTAGGCTGTCTGGCAGTGATAGGACTGGAGGGAATGGAGTAAAGCTAGAGATGGGTCAATTCAGGTTGGACATTACGAAGAATTTCTTCACCATGAGGGAGGCGAGACACTGGAACAGGTTGCTCAGAGAAGTGGAGGAAGCCCCATCCTTAGAAGTTTTTAAGCCCAGGCTGGATGGGGCTCTGAGCAACCTGCTCTAGTGGGAGGTGTCCCTGCCCACGGCAGGGGGGTTGGAACTAGATGATCTTTAAGGTCCCTTCCAACCCTGACGATTCTATGATTACTGTGGATATGGTGAGGTCCTTTCCACAACTCTAGAGACCATCATATTTCAGCACGAGAACCAACACTGAATTGTATTGCAGTTCAGCTGTTAGTGTTCAGCATATTAACATGCCTGGATAGAACTGTTACAATACAGAAACAACACACCACATTTGTAAGCAAACAACTGGAACATTTGTAAGTCTCATCCAGGAGAAGACACCTCTAACCACGCAGCTTTACCACAGCGTCATCCTGTGGATTTCAAGAAAGCTACTCACAGGCTCAAAGTCAGAATCAGGCCCGCACCCATAAAGGTCTCACAGCCCTCTTTCTGGAGATGATGTTCTGGAAGCCAGCACCGACTGAAGACCTAGCTAGTTTTTCACCACTTGATCCTGCTCAAATTCAGTGGCTTTTATCTTACAGAATCAGCATTCTAATATTACCTCTGCTATGACTGGAACACAGATATTTAACTTCCTCCACAGAATTTATTCCTAATGCCCCCCTTTCTGCTGCAGTGCTTCTCATACTGTCTTGAGGAACATGTAGAGATATTCCTTACTTGCCATGAAACTACTCTCTCTAGGACTATATGGTCTCACAATAAAGCCCTAAACTGTTTTTAGAATCTTCTCCAGAACCCTTTAACTTTATAAAGTATGCAAGGGCAGAAGTCAGCCAGCCCCACAACACAAAACACAACCCTCAATGGGTAGAAATTCTATAGCCTTCCTGGGTAATCCATTTCAGCAATCAGCTGGGAAGTTCTCTGGGCACCTCAGCTAATTTTTTTAAAAGTGTGCCATTATTTTAATTTACTTGATAAAGAAGCTTGGTAACATGACACTGGAAAAAGCTTCAAACTCCACATTTCAGCTTAACATTTCCAAAGTAAATAGTTTTCTAAAAATGCTGAAGTGCACGTTTTATAGCACAGACACCCAAAGATCCTATGGGAACAAAACCCACTTGCAGGAACCAAGAATCTGGTCCATAACTGTAGGGGGGGGTGGAAAAAAAAAACATTCTTGGCACTAATTCAAGCATAGTTTGCCCTGAATAAGATAGAGAGATCAATGATACCCCTGCAAGAAAAACAAAAGGCAAAGATAAAAGCTTGAGGGAAAAATTATCTGATAAATATTTTCTGCTTTGAAATTAATCTTCTGATAGTTCTGCAAGAGTAACTTCTCCCCTATTGTCCAGGATGACTAATATACTACAGATACTATAATTTATCTGATGGATACAGACTCACTAAAGTGAAAGCTATTCATTGCAGTATTATTGTAGAGCTGCAATCCTGAGAAGCCTTAAGATGGTCTTGTTCTGAAGCTCAGGCAAATCAGAAATCAGCTTGCTCATAAAAAAACCTGCAGCTTTTAAATAATTATGCATAAGATTTCCATATGTAAACTACTTTGTGATAAGCTGAAACTCAACCAGTTTACTTGCTGACACAATTTAGTTTCACAGCACGCACGTGAGAATCAGAACTACAGTTGCATTACATCATGTTCTTCAGCTCATCCTTTATGTCAAGGACAGTATTCAGAAGTGGGGTTCTACAATTCTTCTATCTTCTTCAGCCTATGTAATTTTCCTTCAAAAGAGTAGTTTTATGGCCTAGATCCCAGGCTAGAACCTGAATTCATTTCTCAGCTCTGCAGTAGAATTCCTGAGGGGCCTTTGTCAGTCATTTAACCTTTTTTAAGACAGGGTTTCAATTACTTCTATATGTGTCAACTCAATTTCTCTCTCTCTAAAGAGCAATAATAGTACCTATCACATCTTGATTTTACTTGCCTCACTAGATAGCAAAAATTTGAGCACAGACTCATTTTTAACATATGCCAGTACAGAACCTGGCATGCTGAGGTCCTGGGTAGGTGCCTAAAATAAACAAAGCACCCCAAACTCCTTCCCGCACACTACCAAAAAGACAACCTCAAAATGTTATTTTATCATGTATTATGATATTTTTTTCAGTCCCATTTTTTTCCTCTAATATCTTCCAGGATTATTTTAACTGAAAGAAGGCAGTAAATCCCATAGAAAACAAAGGGAAGGTTTCATGCTTCAAACACCAAAGTCCAGTCCACCTCCCCTTGCAGGATTTGCAAACCAGGTTGTTTTGTTGACCCAGTGCAGGAAATCCCACTCAGCAGAACAGAGTCAACATGCATATTCCAGAATAATCAAGCACAAAAGTAACTTTTGTGCTGAATCAACCTCAGGATCATCAACATTGAGGGGTTTTAAAAGGCCATAGAATTATAGAATCATAAAATGTTTTGGGTTGGAAGGGACCTTTAAAGGTCATTTAGCCTAAACCCCCTACAGTGAGCAGGGTCAACTTGAACCAGATCAGGTCTCAGAGTCCCATCCAACCTGACTGTGACTGCTTCCAAGGATGGGGCTTCTACCATCTCTCTGGGCAACCTGTTCCAGTGTTTCACCATCCTCTTAGTAAAAAAATTCTCCCTTTTATCTAGTCTAAATCTACCCTCCTTTAGTTTAAAGCCATCACCCTTTGGCCTGTCACAACAGACCCTGCTAAAAAGACTGTCTCATCTTTCTTATTTCAGCCTTTTAGTACTTAAAGAGGGTGTCTAAGTGATTTTACTTTTCAGTCTCTTAGAAGTAACTGTGCTTTCTGAAGTTAACAGCACATCTTTGCAGACAGTGTCCACTTCTAGCAGTGATGATGCTCAACACTTACAGTTACTAAGGACTGGTGTAAAGAAAAGCTCTTCCCTATACTCGTTCCTGTGCAGACCCAGGTCACTGCTAAATCTTGTGTACCATGTGAAGTGAAAGGCTGCACTTGTGGGGAGGAGGAGGGGCCAGGACAGGTGACCCTACACTACACAGCAAGGTACTCCATCCTGTATACAGCATATTCAGTATAAAGCTAAGGGACCACGTGGGTCAAGCCTCTTCTTCAATGGTCAGCACCTGAGGACTCTGACTGTTCTGCCTTCAACCCCAGTCCATGCATTTGTGAATCCAGTTCCTGAATCCGATTCCTGTCCCCCACTGAGCCCAGTCTGTGCCTTCCCCAGCACCTGCCCACAGCATCTATGGTGACAGTGATGAAATCGCCATCAGGGGCTTGGATTCAATGTTGGGTTTGTATATATTTGTATATATTTCATTTTATTATTATTTTCATCAAATCAGTTTAGCTTTCTTCTCCAGTTCCTAAGTCCCTCTCCCTTATTCCCCTTCTCTTCCTCTTTGGGAAGGGAGAGACATTAGGAGAGATCATCTGTCTATAGGCTGGTCCAGCCCTAAGCCCTGACAAATACATAAAAAGTTAACACAAATTTTGCCAAGATCGTTTTCTGTGAACTTCTGCTTTTTCTTCATGCAAGAGTCTTTGCAGTTATTTTTCTAATTATTTTTTTTAACTGTTATCAGAAATTAATATGGCTCATCAGAGCAGCTTTAGTGTAATGGTTCTGTGCTAACATAATACCCCATGTATAATAATTTACATTAAATCTTTTTGCTAAATACATATTGTTCCCATCAGTGAACAAACAGTTTATCCAAACATCCAGATAATTTGTTTTAACAACATGTTACTGTTCTTGGGTAATGCAACAAAGCAGGCAATCACAGATGAGTGAGCAATATGCCAATAAAATTGAAAGAAATAAATTAGTATCATGGTAACACATGTGTCTTCACAATTAATAAATTCCACTCCATCAGCCTGTGATTTAATTATGCATTATGTATAGGGCTACCATGAATCATTCATGTATTCTGTTAACTTAATGGCTAGATACAAAGCTTATGATGAGAATATTTACAAGAAAGCATAAGTGTTCATGAAGAGTAGGACACAATGATCCCAAATTATTTGTTTGTTCCTAGGGGATTTAGGAGGGGATAAGGGTTTTGTTTGGTTAGGTTTTTTTTTTTTTAAAGTAACTATGTTTTGGGATTCTTGGGTGTTTTCAAGAAGTTTGTTTGTTGTTTGGGTATGGTTTTGGAGTTTTTTTTAAACAAAAGGACAACATTTTATCCATAATAATAGACAAGTAAAATAGCTTTCTGTACATTCCAGCTGTAATGAAGTGAGTTTTTACTGCAATAGTCCACAGCTAAGGGTACTAACCAATTCATAGAATCATAGAACACTTTCGTCTGGAAGAGATCTTCAAGATCATTAAGTCCAACCTTACTCAAGTTAAATTCAGCACTAGAACACCCTGAGTAACCACCACTTCTGTTTTTAAGCACCAACTAAGAAAAGAATTCTCTGCAGATAAAGTTTGATTTGCAGCCCTCTATTTGTCCAGAAATACTAAAATGGCATTACCAAATGCATCCTGCCATGAGTGGCAAAGTAGAAATACATAGCCTGCTCTGACTGTCCACTCAAGCAGTTTTATAAGAAACATCCTGTTTGGAAAGAACACATCAGATCTTTATACAGTACATCACATCTGGCAATGCGCAGCATCTCCTAATACAGACCTCTGCCATCTTTAAGACTGAAGTACTGCCTGCAAGGTAAACACTTTCCTACAAGTCTCCAGGAAAGTGCTAGCAGGGGACCACTTCCCCTCCCACCACAGAAGCAGCTACTCTCTCCTAATATTCCTGAAGCTCTCCACCTTTCCATGCAGACCTCTGCTTCTACAGAAGGCCGTGGAAATGAACAAGCCTTACTCTTCCAGTACCATCTTTCTCTCTGGGTGCTGCCAGCAAGAGCTTGGTGGACTTGCCCCTCTTAGCAACAGCCAATTAGTAAAGGATGGCTCCTGAGCCTACAGAGGCACTACAGAAAATAAAGCAGCTGACCATTCGCCAGTTGCTGTTCCTGTGTTCTCTGTCCCAGAGCTGGTTAAAATTGTGTAGGGGTTGCTCCAGCTGGAGTTCTTGAGTAAGTAGCCTTCATTGCCACACACAACATATCAGCAGCAAACACTGCTTTGGCCACTTCACAAAAGCTTTCCAAGTAACAGAATAAACTAAACATATCTAAAGGACATACACACGTATCTAGAGTATAGACTCTGACCCATTGCTAATTAAGGATGGGGGGAACCTACATGTGGGTTTTTTGCAAGTTGCAGAGTTGGTCTCAAATGACAGTAATGATGTCAACTGTCTAACTGCTGCAAAGAGCCTGGAGGATCAGAGCAATTTTATACTCATAGAAAGCAGCAATTGCTTTGAGAAATAGAATGAAGAATGTAGCTGTTATCAACAGGGTACACATTTGGGGATTTAGAGGTTATCTAGTGGTTGGTTCTAGGAAACCCTAGAGTTAAATACAGTTTGAGCTCTTCAGAGTCCGAGTAATGCAGGCAGAATCATTCCCTCAACAGCCTGGTCCTCAAAGGAATGAAGTCTGAGCTCATCACCAGAAGGTTCCTGCTGGTACCTCTGGAAACACACACAAGCCATCAGACCCAATGCAAGATTATGAGTCAAAAGAACTTTGGAAAGTATCTGGAAATTATTAAAAAAGCAGCCTACATGCTATGGGGACACAGTAACTAGAAGCAGGGAGGGGAAAGTACTGGAATGATAGCAACTGTAGTGCTTTGTTTGAGTCAACAGTTCTAAGAGTGCCTGAGGTGCCCAAGTTAAGAACTTGTTTAGCTGATGGGGAAATACAAAGGTGAGGTCAGTTCATAGGTACATAAGGTTTTGTTACTTTCAATCTACTTCTCTCTGTTTGCAGTGTTTATATGGGGAAAATAAATCCATGTGTTTAAAGCAAGCTATTTCTGCTGCTGCCTTTTGAAAGCCTGGTTTGTGGAATCCTTTCTGAACTATAAAAGGGATCAAATCTACCTGGGCCTGCAGAAGGCAGCATCTCCCTACAAGAGATGCTGAATGCTCAAGCAGTACATCATAACTGTTGGGTTATGTACTGCAGCCTAGCAGCTCCAAGGACAGGCATCAAACTGGAAAAGGCAAACTTTTTTCCCCCCAAAAGAAAGAGAACATCTAGAACACATACACATCCAAATCAATAAGACCAGCTGCAATTAGGGAACACCGGATTCCTTTCAACCAGTTCCTGCTGTGCTGTTACAAAGGCAAAGAACCTAGTGACATTTTTACAGGATGCAACAGAAAACCTTGTGCAGTTCTGTAATCAATGGAAAAATCCTGATGGAACAGAACAAACAGGATGAACTTCAAAGTCAGCCAGCTTGCTTCACATTACCATAGCCATCATAAACATTAATTTCCCTTCCTGCTTCATGTACCATACTCATTCCTGGTTAAAGAGAGGGACGAGATGGGAAGCAACAATAAATTCAAGAAAATTTTGTGTCTATGCCCTCCTTGTTCTAATTTTATTTTCTCTCTCTCCATCACCACTTCTGTTGAACAAATCTTTTCAGGTTTTAACAATATTGCAGTTATTTATTATTACTCCTACCCACAAAGACAACTGCACTTGGAGTTTCTTGATGGAAAAGAAGTCATACTTCATATAGCATAAAAAATTTGTAAAACATGCTGATATGTAATACAGGTGTCAGGGTAGGGTATCAAAAATAGGACATCTAGACTCTTTTGGGCAACAGGAAAGGTACAGACGAACAGACCGACTGATCTGGGATTTCCACTTCACTGAGATCCATGAAGCTTCGTGTGGGTTTTTTTGAACATTGCCATTCTGCAGCCCATATACAAGCAGATCAGATTTCCATCCCCCATTTTAAGTCACCAAGATGTTTAGCTTTAGTTATGGCAAGTAAAGAATGAAACAAAACCTTTTCAGATCAAGTATAATCTCATCAGTCCCTAGGTGCAAGCATGAGGAAAATGGCAACACCAGGGTTACAGGGAAGCTGAAAAACCAGTGAAGGTGTCAAAGTAGTACACACAAGGCAGAGCTCTTACCATGCATGTAGAAAAAAAATAATTCTCCTTCATTACCGAGAAAGAATAAGTCTTTTGTGCCCAGCGGCTACAGGAACTTGGAGAAATTGTCTTAAAAGGAAGATAAAAACAGATACGTTCCACAGAAAATTGTTTATGTTACCTTCTGTGGGGAATAAAAGTTGCCTACAATGTGCTCATGCTCTGTACTAGATCATTGTGCAATTTCAGCCTTAGCCCAAAATTTAAATAAAATGTCTTAACACATAGATATTTCTAAACAGCTTTGGACAAGTTCCCTTCTGTGCACTGAGGCATAGGAAATCTTCTTCTAGACTAGTTGAAAGACTCAGTAGATAAATCCTAGGGAAAATGTTATTAGTTGTACCAGTTTAGAAGCATGGGATCTCCAGCTTCCTGGGATGCCTTGAAGCATAAGAGCAATGTGTCTGAGCTTATTAAAGAAGTGAAAGCAGAGGAAGAGGCTTGACAGTTTTCTGGCTGGACCTAACCTATATGTATTATGCCAAGTCTATTCTAGAAAATCACTTTAGTAAAAGGCTGCTTTATGTTTCTGAACTAGCTTGTTTTCATGAAATATTAAAGACCAACCATCCAAAGGGAACATGTCAGTACGAACATTCCTCTCCCATACAGAAACACCCTACAGTTAAGTGACATGACATTAATGTCACATTCTTACCCTATTCCTTTCCCATGACTGTCTGCTGCCTGGACCTTCGAAGTCACAGCCTAGTTTTGAGGCTCCATTGTTTCCTGGACCTCTGTGTAACACAGAGGAGAGGTGGATGTGGAGTACAACAGGTTTTCCAGCATGAGTAAATCATTCCAGCTGATGAGAGCTATCAAATCTGAGACACTCCAATTGTCCCAAAACACGTTGGGAGACCAAGCAACACACGGGCAGATGAAATTTAACTTGCATGGAGTTTGAGCTAATGCACACAAGCAAAACAATCTTAACTTCTCAGGTATGCTTTATTCCTCTTAGAGGGAGGCCTCTCAAAGGAATAAAGGTAGGAGTCAACCTGAAAATTCACAGTAAAGCTGCCTGCCCTCTTCCTACTCAGAAGAGTTACTAAAGCAGACAGCTTCACTCTTTCTTAGTTTCTAAGCTTTTCTAAACAGAGCCATCTACGAACAGATCTGCAGCTTCTAAATCAAACTGTCATCTGAAATACCTATCTCAATCTTCCCTCTGGAAACACAGGGAAGAAACCAAGACAATTGAGAGCAGATCTGAGAAGATGAGTGTAATCAGGAAGAGGCTACACAGGAACTAGAAACATTATTCTTGTCTATTATAGAGCAGTCTGTTCTTTCTGCCACCACACAAGGGCACATACAAGGGCTTAAACAATATCCTTTACTTAGTGTATTTTTCATGCAACAATTGAAAAACCAGTCATCTCCTTTACACAGGCTGTTACTACAATCACTATAGCAGCAAAGCCATTCTTATTACTATAGGCAGGACTGAAGAGTAAGGAGATGATCCTCTTCTCATGCTTGCTGATGTAGCAAGCAGCAAAACATTTCATGAACAGTAGAAGTGAGGGGGGAGCAATACACACAGCTATATATAATTAGGATTTCCCACATCAGAGAACAACCAGAAGGTTAGAAATGGATAAAGATGTACTAGAGATACACCACACCATGAAGCAGAGGAACAAAAATTTCCAGCAGCAAAGCCTATGTGGGAAGGTCAGGAAGCAAAAGATCACTGTCAAGTGACAGTCAGAAGGCATGTTAGCTACTCAGACACACTGTCCACACAGCAAGACCTCACTTTGCTCGTCCCCCTGCTTGCCATTTTTCTGTTCATGCTTTCTCAGGTAAGAATCTCTCTGTTACTGTGTGTTTATATAGCATCTTGTACAAGAGAACCTCATCATCCACAAACGTCCAGCGATTGCTGAAGGGAAGTATGGAT
Organism: Todiramphus chloris collaris; assembly: GCA_025345505.1. NCBI lineage: Eukaryota > Metazoa > Chordata > Aves > Coraciiformes > Alcedinidae > Todiramphus > Todiramphus chloris. The sequence goes on along the minus strand of JANVCC010000106.1, from coordinate 5,127,517 downwards.
CAAGCACCTCACTCTGCCAACTATTTAACACTTCCACAACCTGTTAACATCCATGGCAGATGTTCAGTGGGAATAGGAAGAAAGGTCAGCTTCCCTTCTTTGTAAGCCAATACAGCCTGGAAAGTTTGAGTTACCCTCTACAAAGCTCTTCTATCTAAGCTGAGTAACTTACAGCAGAAAAGGTTCACTAATGAAGTTAATGACAGATAATGCAACAATGATTATACCAACATATTCTTTTGAAGTAGAGCAAATACAGGACTAGAAGCATATTTCAAAGACATAAATCAGTTTGGCATTGCAGACTTCCAGCGCATTAAGGAACCAAAATCTATTAAAAATGATTCAAATATAGTACACAGGGGATGTCATTTAAAAAGGACAGTTTCTACAAAGCAGCATTCATATAAATGACCTTATCACACACAGATCGGAAGCCAGCATCTTTCTCTCACGATTAGAGGTCACCAGTACCCACCACATCTAGAAGTGGCTGTCAGTTTTATAATTAATCTGTGCTGACAGATCCATTAATTGGAGCAGATCACAGTGCTCAAGCAATGCAGGTCACAATGCTTTAACAATACCAATACAAAGCAGTCAGTGTTTCGAGCGACCTCATGCCACAGCCATTTCTTTCGGAAAACAGGCCTCCACAAAGTGAAATCCTTGCACCTTTCTGCCTTTCCTTTCATTGCAGTCTCCTATCATAAGGAGAGATCAAACTGAGGGCAGATGTGGGAATAAGTCATTTACTATGCTGGTAAATGTTAGAGGCAAACGCTGTACTGTCAGTTGCAATTTGATCTTACAAACTGCTTCATTGGAAATTTTATGTATAGCAATAAGGTTTTCCTACTGCACCAAAAATAAATCTGTCCATCCAATTACTAGCAAATTATCCACCGTTAACTTCATTAGTGAACAGTAATTTTTTTCCTATCCCACTAGGGGAAACAAAACTAGAAAAATCTTACCCCTGCCTGACTTCAGTGCAGTTACAGGACAGTTTTCACTTCATGACACTTAGTGCACCCAGAGTGAGTTCCCTAGTCACCACACTGGAGTGATTTTGGAAGTAACACAAAGTTGTGGAAACCTGCAAAGACAAGAGAAGCTCTGAAGAGAGTAACCTTACTTGAGTCATATATATACACACAGCTTCTTTTCTGGCTGCACTGGTGTGGATTCCTTCTATCAGCCCACAGAGATATCATTTCTGCATCAGACATAGCTGGCCTAAAAACACAGCTCCCCTACAATGCAAAGAGATGCTCCAACTCCCAACAGACACTTGGGCTGTTCTCAAAAGCTCAGGAAGTGGAAAGGTCAGTTGGTATCAAAGCTACAAGCTTGCTCCAAGTGGTTTACCTTCAAGGGCGTTTTCAACAGCTCGGTTCTTAGGGAAAGCAGATATTAACTACAAACTAAATGAAGAAATTGAAGCCAACCTTTGCAGCACAAGTTTCCATTAATTCCAGGTGCTCCAGTTTTGCATGCCTGTTAAAAGCTAGTATTTTCTCATATATAAGAAGCCTTTTGGTTCTACGGAACACAGAGGCACCAGCCTGCATATTCTTGATTGCCACCTACTGGCATTCTACGTATTAGAACAAGGCTTGCAAACATGCACATAATAGAAACTAGACAGCTTCAGGGTATCTTTGCTGAAGTGGCCAGGGTAAATTATGTCCTAAGTCCGGGCTTCTCTCAAGTGCTGTACAGGGAGGGGTGGGGAAGGAGAGAGACAGAAAAAAAAAAAAAAAACCACCCAGTCTCAAAGCCACTACTTGCTGGCAGATCTAAAAGCTTATAAAAATTAGGGGAAAAATGCTTTAGAAAGCATTTCAAGATGCCCCTATGAGTTTTTCCTAGCAATGATTACCTCAATGACTAAAAGTCTATCTTCTTGCTCTACTGCTTTAGAAATTTAAACCTATCAGACTTCAATCTGGCTCCGAGCTCACTTAATGTTCTGCAATACAGAAAGGTCTAATAAACAGTACCTAAGACTTCCTGTTGAACTTTTCAGTAGTAGATTAGAGTACCAGGACAAGTCTCCTCCTGCACTGGGAATGCTGCTCAAGGTGGGTTTGTATACCAATACTTCACTGTGGAACTTAAGGGAATTCAGAATCCTCAACCCCACTCACCAGACATGACAAATGGGAACAGTTTACCTCAGGCTACCTGGCAAACCAGAGAAATGACCAGAATAGAATGCAGGTCATCTCTAATAACTCAACCACAGGACATGTCCCATACCAGAAACCAAGCTATGTTCTCAGCAGAATGATTTTACCAGCCACGGACCCAGCCTTGTAGAACCTCTGGAATTAACTGTCCTTTTTTAGGGCACAATCTTGCAATACTATCACCACAATCAGCTTTAAGAAGTCAATAGAGGCTTTTCAAAGTCCAAACCTGACCACTCACCCTCCTGCACGTTACATGTAGACATTATAACACCGCAGCAGCGCTGAAAGCCAACAAGACAGTACATGACACTGCTAAAAATGTAAGATTCTCCAGGTTTTGCAGTCCATTAAAACCACATTTTCTGAAGGGGTCTTTTAGAAAATGCTCAACTGACAAGTAAGAGTGTATTAAAACCATACCAGCTTCATAATGTTGCTATGAAACTACGAGAAAACAGTAAATACATTCAGATCAGAACAAAACTCAAAGTCAAGGGAATACAGATAAACAAGGTGAAAATCAATTATTTTTTTATTTCTAATGACTCAAGACAGTGAGTTTCACACAGTAAGAAAAAGAAAACAGCCTCTATATTAAGCTTTTCATAAAAAAAACCCTAATTCTTCAATATAGCCTATGAAATGAAGTCCCAGTTAGTAAGTTGCTTCTAACATTACTCTACTGTTCATCCTCAATGTTCAAATTTAGATACTGATACTTATGCACCTCAGTACAGACTAACGACTTAAACAGCAGCATATGTCATTCATAGCTCCACACCTTTGCAGAAGCCACCAGGATCACATATTAATTAAAGTCAAGCATGGTCCTTTGTGAAAAAGAAAAAAAACACTTGGAGATTTGTGTAAACATAAGCATACAGTTCTCCCAGCAGCATTTTGAACTGATACAGATGTTAGTATACAGGCCAGGTTTTTTTAATGTCTAGCATACATAAGGGTTTCTTTGCCTTTTTTTTTTTAAATTCTCTCTGTATTTATTTTTCTCTAAATCTCTGCTTTCTACCTGAAAGATTGACTTCTTTATTTGAGGGGGAACAAGAAAGAACAAAAATTCCATGGCAGCAAAATAGTTTTCTTCCAGTTGTGATCAAACTACACGTTGAATGACAACAGCCACCAACAGAAAGGTGCTTAAAAGCAGTAAGACACATAGCAAAATTCTAGTAGTTAGCCTGGCTATCTGCTGCTTACTGATGACATGCACATTGTCTACCAAAGAGGATGCAGATCAGCACACTTATCAAGTCACTGGGCTGAAAGCAAGCTTATCATAAATAGGATAAGACATGAACATTACATTCAGATCCAGACTTCTCAAAGTTGAGAGCAATTTCATCCAGGCTTTGCAATCAGTTCACTTCTACTTTGGAAAAAAAGAAAATAAATCATTACTTATTTCCCCCACTTTTATTATTTGCCTGCCAGCTTCTCTGTAATCTCACAAGACTCTCTGCATTAGGTAACTGTTAAAGCCATTTTTCCTTGTCTGTCTTTCCTCAGCAAATCAGATAAACTGATGGATCAAACTTCAAAGGTCAAATTTATCTTTGGTACTCAATATCAGCCAACTTATTTTCAAAGACTGAGGGTTGCAGTATATGCTTCTGTATATTCTGTATCAAAAAGCTATGCTGATGTCAGGAGGCCAAGTTCCATTAAATGCTATCCTAGTAGGACCGAGGAACAGATTTTGATGTTACACTCACTCCACACAACACTTCTTTAAATACAGTTAAATAACAATGCAGGGAGGTTAGCCTCTATGTTGAGCCATATACATTTAGACTAAAATAAAGAGAAAAAAATATAAGTCAAATTCATATTTGACTATTCTGGATAAAGAAACATAGGAGCCTCCTGTGAGGCACAGGAGATAGTATTTGCATGCAACTGTCTTAAACGGAACATTTTTCAAATTTTAGTAACAGGAAAAAAAAACCTGTGAAGCCAGAGACAGTCAAGGACTCAAAGCTAAGAATTGCTTTTGCCCGATTGCCTTCCCAATAGAGTTTCGGAGACACCAGAGTATAGCCACTTTAGATATTAGGCAAGCAACTGAATGACACTGCCGTGCACAATTAACAATAGATTCCCCACCTACCTTCTTATTTCACATTCAGACAGGGGGTCCCCACTTTACAGAGACAGTCTTGATAATGGCAAAAGACAGAACCAAACAGAGCATAAGGAATGAAATCCCAGATAACAGTGGGGAAATCAACTGTGAAGAAATTAAAAAGCCTCAATTTCCCTCAGCTACTAAAGGATACATGTCACTCCAGACAAGAGGCACACAGCTTTCACAAGTGTCATAAAGCCAGAGTTACAACTTAAAAGGTGTTAGGATCCGATCATCTTGTGACCACCCTAAATTTAGTGTGGTCATATGAGAGGTAGGTATGGCCCAGCTTAACACCTGGCTATTTCATAATAAGGTTTCATGAAAACCAAGCAATAACAGCTCCACTTATGCAAGCACTGAATGTATTCCTCCACTACTATTCTTGACTACTCTGTGACTAGTCATAGGAGTTGACGCCTCCTCAAGTACTTCCCTTTGTTATTATAGAAACACAGATCCTCTCTAGCATCTAGAAATCATAATGAAAATGCAGACAGCTGGACAAGTGTCAAACACAACCAGATCTTACTGTGTATCCAGTGTCCACTGATCTAACACCAGCCGCCCTGTTATCTGACCCCAGCATAGGCAAAGTCAAACTTGTGCTGCTAGGGGAACAAGGGATTTCACAAGGGGCCCAGGCTCCAGAAAGCTCTTCTGAGGTACGTTTATAGACATATGTTACACAAGCACTCAGCCTGACAACGAGGCAGCTCCTAAAAGTACTCATACCCCACATGTTCATTAGCCAATTACAGGATGCTCCTAGAGCTAGGAAGTGGAGAGAACAAGTTTCTCAAGTTCTTTTGCTGTGCTATAAATTAGAGGCCTTCAAGAAAAGCCAAGAAAACCTTCCCTGTCCCAAAGCCCTTAAACATTTCAAGGCAAGACAAACAACAGGTTAGAGGGAAAACCGTAATGCTAGTCACATTCCTGAGTGCAGGAAACTGAGGCACAAAAGAAAAGTTTACAGTCACACCAGAGTCCTTTGGCAGCCTGAATAGATGACATCAGGACTTCCAAGTCCTAGAGCAGTGCTTCTCTTTCAAGAGATAAGGTCAGGCAAGAAGCTGAATCCTGCTAAGCTCCAAACTACACAACTAACATCATAGTTGGAACAAAACCAAAACCTGAATTCAGATATAGGCAGTTTCCTCCCTCTGCATTGCTATTAAATGAAGCAAGAAGGACTTGCGTGCACACATGTATATGTTGCACATCCAAGTGTTATGTTGATTTCTTTCTAGTGATTGCTTGTAGGTTTTTTTCTGGAGGGGAGGGAATATTAAAAAAAAAAAAAAGTCAAACTTACAGAAAGAAGACTGCTTCTCCAGATTAGCAACCAACAGCATGAGAAGATCCTCTGACAGGCTGGCTTCTTAATCTAAATGATTCCACATTGGCAACTGACAGTCCTTTCAATGAAAAAGCACCTGAGTACTTAATAACAGAGAATTAACGATCTGACAATAGGCAAGGTACTTGCTCAGGCATTAGTAAGGAAACAGAGTGACACCTTACATGAAAAGCTACTTGAATGCCATTTAAACTTGTCAAATTCCAGAAAATAGAGCTGCAAATTGATAAAAATCAAGGTTATTCATTATGTGAACTAATGTCTAATTTTCTTAAATTACATCCATTTTACACAAGTTAAACCAAGAGAGATTCTCTGCCTGAAATATTAATGCATGGGAACAATCCTGGACAGGGCAAACTACCCAGCACTGCCAAGAAATGCTGTAATGCATTCAGATATCCCACAGCTAGAAGACACCAAAATAGTCACCCTCTCTGACCTCCTATAAAGCACAGATAATACCATTCCCTAAATTAATTCCATGCTTCAACTAGAGCACACTGTCAAGAGAGGGTGAAATTGCCAGTGAAGAAGAATCCACAGCAACCCTTGGTGAAACACTCCAGTGGTTAATTACCCTCATTCTTTTCAAATACAGCTTTCTTCTAGCCTAAATTTGTCCAGCTGCAACTTCCAGCCAGCAGCAATCACAACACACTTGTCAGCTAAATGGAAGAACATTTCTGGTCCTTATATAGGTACTTATAGACTGGTCAAGCCACCTTTAAACCTCTGCTCAATAAGCTAAAACAGATTGTGCTCTCAGAACATGTCATTGAAGGACAGGTTTTTCAGACCTTTTAATCATTCTGACAGATTGCCTCTGATCCTCCTCCAATTTATCAGCATCCTTCTAGCACTGTTGAAACAAGACCCAGGCATACTATCACGAAAGCAATTGCACCAGTGACAGAGGCATTACCTCCTCTCATTTAACAATCCCTTGTTTTCACATCCAAAAACCTCACTAATCCCTGGGGTAACTTGGAAACTGGTATTAAGCAGGTGCCCCAAGTCCCTCTCAGAGTCCTCCCCTTCCCTAAAGGGTCTCCCCTTTGCAAGCACAACCTCTTTAATTCCTAGATGCCAAATTTACTTTTTGGCACATGGGCAGTCTTCACATTTCCTTGCTTATATTCTTCTATATAGTACTACTGGCTTGGAAACCTGATATCACACATCTTCCTCATGAACACAAGACTGGGGGGAGCATATCTGCAGACTCATCACTAACAATCTGGGTTTTTCTTCTGCATTCACCAAGTTAAAAAAACCAAAAACCTAAAGCTAGGAACCAAATGCTGCAAGGACCTTACTAGAAACACATCTGCTCAGCAAGGATGCCTTGTTAACTATCACATTGAGACCTGCCACAGCTGGCCAGTTGGTAATGTCATTATATGTGCCATGCTAATTCTTTAGCACTATTTGCCAGAACATCCTGTAGTAACAAATCATCTGCTTTAGAGATGTCTATTTTCTTTAATCAACTAAACTTATCAAAAAATAGCTATCACCTTAGTTTGACAGGATCTATTTTCCTTAAACTCATCTTGACTGACATCAATTATATTACTGTTTTTAACTCTTTGCTACTCAAATCCCTTTATCAGCCATTTCATTATTTTGCCCAGGATAAACATCAAGTTGACAGAGCTATAATTACAGGGTTTGCCTTGTTTACCCTTTTTATACATTAGGTTTCTTCCAGTCTTCTGGAACCTCCCCACAGATCCAGAAATGAACATCAGCATCCCTGAGAGATGGACATGCCATCTTTTTAAAACCTGCTTATGGATGCATGGGGCAAATTGGCTCCAGCATCTACTTACCTGGCACAGGATGTCAATCGAGCATCTTGCTAGAGCACAGCTAAGGCAGGAGTGAACACTGAAAAAGGACAAGTAAAAACACTAGATGCTTTAACCTAGCACACTTCTGGGGACTTAAGTTAATATACTAGCATTTCAAGAGTCCTTTAAGAGGGAAGCCCTCTGCAACTGCCTCCAGACCTGTCCAAACACAATCATGGAGAGGATCCATTAATAATGCCCTGCTTTGCAGTTTGACCAGAGACTGCAAATCAGAGCAACTGTGAGAACTGAGCACAAGTGAGCACATTTGGAAGGGTGGTTACAACAACCATCAGAGGAGACACCTGTTTGCTCCAGCCTTCCAGGCATGGACCCTAATTGAAATCAATGCTGAACTCTCAAATTCAGGAGCTAGGAAAGCTTGGAGATGTCAGCAAAATCTAATTTTTAATGAAGAAAAAGATTAGACAAGTGGAAACCAAGCTAAGAAGCAGCTAGAGAGCCTACACAGAAGTGATAGCTGATGCAAGAGATGGGGACACATCAAAGAGTAATAGGGGTATTGCAGAAGGGCAAGAAGGCAGCAGAAGAGATAAAAAAAGCAGTTAGTAGGGAAGATAGTGGAAAAAGAAGAAATTGCTGGTACCACTGCAAAGACAAAAGAAATTGCCTGAAATCTGGTTTCAACAATCCCCTCAGCCTGCTTCAGTCAGCTTTCACAGCTTTTGCTCAATGCTTTCAAGCTCCATACCCCTACACAGAAGGGAACAAACACTACAAGCAGTGAGAAAATGAAACAAGGAGCTTTCAGGACTGAAACCTGGATCTCACTACCACTCACTGCAGTCACACAACTGTAGCTGCTCTGCTCTCCAGGGCTGCAATGCAACCTGCATTAACATTAGGCAAAGCCAGGACTCTTGGAGCTGACCAAAACAGTAGGCAACAAAAGTCTTGACACAGGTGTTGCAGGTCAAGTTTGCTACTTGCCTCCGGACACTAGCAGCATGGTGCTTTGTTTTCTGAAGAAAGGAAGTCACAAAAGACAAAAACACAAGAAACTTCATAACTTCAAAGAACCACTCTCACCCTTAGAAGCCATCATGGGCTTTAAGGGTATAGAAGACACATTGGAGACAGGGACTGTGTTTCCCTACTATGTTGCCCAACTTAATTTTGGTAGGAAGAGGAGAAAGGGAGGAATGAGATTTCTGGCTTAGAAAAACAGCAGGATCCTGAGCAGCGAGACAACATGATGAAGAACAGAAATGCATTTTGAAAGCACAAGAAAAACTGTGCTTAGTGCCAATAACCTGACAGCACAAGGACTTGAACTGCAAGGGTGACAATACTGGCAAAGGAACACTAGTTGTGCTTTGCTTTCATGGTAACATACCAAGGGGGGAAGAAGTGTATCAGCAGTTTACTAGGTTGAGTAAAACTTCATTGCATTATGTTCAAAGCTTGTATGTAAAACAACATCAAACCCATTGCAGAGCTGGCCAAATTGGCTGGCAGCTCAGAAGAGAGGGCATAGCTGACAGCAAGCAAGCTAAAACATTGGGACTAAATCAAACTGACAATGTCCCTTTAAGGGAACAAGCATAACCAAACAGGTCTATTTTTAAACTACTTTTGCAGAAGGCTGCTGCCATTTCTGACACTGTTACCAGCAGCCAAAACAGCATCTGCAGCAGCAGTTTCATGGAGGCAGTACAGGAGGAAGGTGCTCCTCCACCTCCCTCCCCAGCCTTGTCTCAGGAAGAGAGCTAGGGAAAGATTTTAATGAGTTTTGTTAAAAAACAAACCCAACACCAAACCAAAAACCTGGAAGTAAAGCAACCAGTAGATGATGTGTTCATCCAATGGAACAACAATAGCCACGGCTTTGCCTGCTCAGCACTCTGATCTTTCAGGAGGTGTTGCTGTTGTTAGTCAGACCATTTGTGGCTCTAAAATATCAAAGAGGGAGATTCAGCAACTCATAAGATCCGTAAGAAATGGACACGATGAAATCTATAGCCAGAGTCACAAGGTTGCAGACTTCTACTCCCAGGACAGATTGGTCTCCAGAGCACCTTCCCACGTCTCCTCCAACAAAACATAATTCATTCCTTTTTCAGAAAGTCTGTTAACTATTAAAGATTTTAAAAAAAAAAAACAACATGTGAATAAATAACACTGTTACTTGCAGATTGATTTAAAGGGCACAATGACCTTTATATTTTCTAAAATAGAATTTGCTTAGTACTTCCATGGTCATTCCTATAAAATATTAGGAAACAAGTTTCAAGAGGGGATGTAGAATATCTAGGAGAAGTTAAAAATACTTAAGCCCATATTACACTGAGAGAAGAAAAAAAAACCCTACAAATCATTTATTAAGAAGTATTTTTCCATCGCCTGCTTCCACCAATTTCCTAAAGCAACACTGTGCGGAAGTGGGACAGGCAGCAACATTGGAATGAACACTTGGATCCAGTCTATTAAAACAAGGTGCAACAAAAAAACTGGTGCAACAGCCACAGACCTGGGCTTTTTGACAATGGTATAGCCAACACAGCCCCAAGCTTTCTGGCATCAAATGGGAGACACCTTTCTTGAAGGGGAAGCCTTCACTCAGAATATTGTGGGGACTGATCAACAGGGCTTTAAACTAAATGTGAATGGGGAAGGAGATAATATCAGGATTCTGTGACAAGCCTGGGATGACACACCAGGGTTAGGGGGATGAGGAGATAGTAAGAGCCTTCAACCTGTTGCCCCAGGGCAAGCTGGGGACACAGCAGTACAGCCAAAAGTCTCACCATCATAACCTAGGGACTCCTGAGGTAGTAGGAGCCAACAGGGCAATATCAGGGAAACATCTTAAAGGAACGAAGGGGTGCTTCTCTAAGAAGGTGACATGACCATCTGCCCAGATGAAGTGCCTCTACACGAAGGCACGCAGCATGGGCAAACGGGAGGAGCTGGAACCTACTGTACTGCTGGAAGGCCACAATATAGTGGACATTGATGAAACTTGGTGGTATGAATCCTATGACTAGAGTGTGGCTATCAGTGGCTACAATCTGTTCCGAAGGGACATGAGGGGAAGGAGGGGTGAAGGTGTTGCCCTCTATGTTAAGAAATGGTTAGACTACAAACATATGTCCCTAAAGAATAGCCACGAGCAAGTCAAAAGCTCATGGGTAGGAAATTAGAGATCAAGGAAACTAGGGGAACCTCGTTGGAGCCTACTACAGGCTGCCTTATGAAGGGAAGCCTACTGCTGAAGCATTCTTACTCCAAATACAGGAGGCATCGTTGCTCACAGGCTCTTGTCCTGATGGGGAACTTCAACCACCCCAACATTTGCTGGCAAAGTAGGACAGCAAGCCATAGGCAGTCCAGGAGGCTCCTATAGCGTATCGGGGATTAATTCTTAGAACAAGAAATAGATGCTCCTGCCCAAGGGGATGCAATACTGGATTTGTTGGTCACCACTGAAGGAAAGCTCATCAGGGATTGTCAAGATTGGAGGCAATCTCGGATGCAGTGATCATACACTGGTGGAATTTGCAGTACTAAGGAACACAAGTCAGACAAGGAGCATAGTCAGGACCCTGAATTTCAGGAAAGCAAAATTCCAGCTCCTCAAGGAGTTAGTCAGTAGGACACCCTGAGAAACAGTCCTCATGGACAAGGGAGCAGAACAGAGCTGCAGATCTTTAAGGACACCTTCCATAGAGCACAAGAGTTCTCGAGCCCCAGGTGTAAGAAATCAGGCAAAGAAGGGAAGAGACCAGCATGGCCAAGTCAAGACATGCTGAACAAACTAAAAGGCAAGAAGGAGCTGCACAGGCAGTGGAAGCAGGGACAGATATCTTCGGAAGAGTACAAAGATGCTGCCCAGTTGTGTAAGAGTGAGGTGAGGAAGGCTAGGGCACAGTTGGAGATGAATTTGGCAAGGGATGCAAAGAATAATGAGAAGGGCTTCTACAGGTACATCAATGAGAAAAGGAAGGTTAAAGAAAACATACACCCCCCCACCCCACTGCCAATGAGCAAGAATGGCAAGCTGGTAACCGTAGATGAGGATAAGGCTGATGTTCTCAACAACATTGCCCCCCCCCCAGTCTTCACTGGCAACCTCTCTCCCCACACCTCTCAAGTTAAAAGACCGCAAGGTGGGGACCAGGGTTACCACTTTAAGTGAAGATCAGGTTTGTGACCAGCTTACTGCAGGGGGGTTGGGCTAGATGACCTTTAGAGGACCATTCCAACCCAAGCCATTCTATCAACCCAGGTGATTCATTCAGAAGTAAAAACCAAGAGATGCTCCATGCATCAGGAAGGCTGTAGTTTTATATTAAGGTCATGTTTACACTTCTCTTAAAACAAGACTTGCTCATTTGTAGCCTGTAGTCTCACAAAACAGGGAAACAGTTAATTAACAGTATTGCTTGAGACCCGAGTAGTTGCATCCAATACTAGCAATGTTTTAGGTTTTTCCACTAGGGAATGCAGCATTAAGTCAGGTCAAGCAATCTCTGCAATTCTCACTACTTCCTTCACATTGCAGAACACAATTTAATAGAGGCATAACCTCCCCAACATCCTTCCCTTCTCCCATTAACAAACCTCTAACATCCCTGTGGCACCTTGAAGCAATTGCTTGCACAGCTAAGCACTAGAGGAGAGGCATTTAAACACTTTCAGCTGTCTTTCATGCAGTTTTCAACACCATGTGATCAGCAAACACTCTATAGACCACTGCAACCCACAAATTGTAACTTTATTATCTGCAGCAAAACTGGACGTTTACATGCATTGCAACAGTGTAGCACAGGCTTCATAAAGCATCTTCTAACCTTAAAAACTGTCATTTCCAGAGCAGAAAGTGCTCCCTTCTTCATTAGCATCAAAATGTCACTAATGGTGCCACTAGACATCAAGCAACATCCTTTTGAGAATCTGGCATATTCTTCATTCTCCCAGCTTTCAGATGAGCACAGCATTCAGCTGAATAGCTTTTTCAACAAATGGCATGTCACAGCCTTGACACAAAAATACTTGCACCTTGTCAATCATTCACTTGCCATCAGGTTCAAATGCTCATCTTCAGAGATGAATTTGATCTGCACTGCAGTTAATGTTAAATATGGACTCTCAGAGGAGAGGAGGAATGTAAGTAAAAGTACAAAGCCGATGTGGTAAATCAGAGAAAATACCATGCCATTTGTACATTAAATAGGCAACACAACTTCTGTAGCACATGGAAATTCAGGCACACAGAACAAAAGCTGCACGTTAGATGTCAAGAATGGAAGCGTAGGCTGATATGGATGGTCTCCAATTTTAAACCAGTGACCTAAACATCCCAGCCCAAAAGTTAGCTACCGTTTTATCTATCAAGGTTGTTATACTACAACCATCACTATAATATAACACAGCAAGTCAGGTCCTTTATTGCCAGAGAGAAATCCATGTGTCATTTCCAACACTCCAGTTATTTCTTTGATAGATGTGTAAAACAAAGCACTATTGTGCACAGCAAGTTGCCTGTACTAGTCAAGGCATCATTTATCACTCTCTTCAAAACAATTCAGTCTGAACTGAAACTATGGTAAAAATTAAACAGTCACTTCAGAATTATTCAGGCAAAATAATAGTAATTATTAACTTTTGTACTTAACCTCTCTGGGTCCATGTCACAACAATAACTCAAATATCTTTAAGATGCCTGGGAGGAAAGAGCATAAACCAATTTAAAGGCCTAGTCTGGGATTTCTGGAAGGTCCAAAATAATTAAATTCAAAAGAGCTGGATGCTTAGTACCTGCAGTTCACTTCAGAAATAACAATCTAAGATGCCTGGAATACCAAAGAAAGTGGTCTCTACAGAATCCAGATGCTGGCAGAATTGATAATAATGCAAGATACAAGCTATAGGAGAGGTCTTTTTTAGTATTACACTCTTACTGCTTTTCAGAGTCATTTTAGGAAGTCATCTTGGCCTTATTCTCCTCACCCATTTCTTCCCCAGCCCCCAAGAGGTCTTTCCAATTAATGGTATGGTATTTCACAATTACATTTTAAAGGAGAACTACATTTAATTGAGAAGCTTGTTTAACACAACATTTTTAACCAGCCAGTTCCCAGATTTTTCACAGCCTTCTGAAATCACCTAAAAAAGACACTTGAACCATCTGTACATGCCGTCTTCTATGGAGATCCTGCTGGGCCACAACTGAGGTTTTGGTAGGTATGTTTTTTATCCTGACACCAACCACCTTAGACAATAAAGGATTACACAAACTGGTCAGTCAGCATACATCATCTGAACTGATACACAACAGTTCTGAAGTTACTGACACTTGTAGATTTTAATAACCCATTGAATAGCCTGATCTGATTAACTCAATTTAATTCAATGCCACTCATTCGTTAGTCTGACCTCTTAACTTCCAAGTTCTAGGTTAGCTGGGTTTCTGTCTCTTCAGTTTTCTTTTCAACCCTCTTTCATGCATCAGGTTAGCCTATACAAAATCAATTCAAGAGCTTCAATCTTTAATAAAGACAAGTTTGTCCATTAAAGCAGGCTCCATTTAATCACTCATTGAATCAAGGTGCTGCAGCTTTAATGAAAGCAGCTTTAATGAAAGCAGCTCCAGTACAGGGCATTCCAAAGACTCTAGGCAACGGATAATTGGCACACTGGGACACAAAGGTTTGCTTAAATGATACATTGGGAGATTGTCTCTGTGTTCAGTGACAGCAGACACAGATGAAGCAACCTACTCTTGTGCCTCTCTCCTCTGATGCTTTGGTGCCTTTTCAAGCTACTTTTGCAAGCCTGAAGGCACTACACATCCTCTTTCCACAGTGGTCTTTATGTACAGGGCTTCTTCCTGCTTTACTATGCCAGTACAACACAACTATGTTTCCCATTCTCACACATTTTACCTAAGGAAGTCTCTTGGAAATGAACACTGGCATGGGGGAAAGAGGGAATGTAATAGTATGTCCTGAGGCAATGTATTTTTCTACTCGTTCTAAACAATTTTATTATGTCTCAGATTTTCATCACATTACCTCAAATGGCAGGAACTGGCCCACCGCTCAATTTTTTAGCATTGGCATTACTGCAAAGCAGCATCTCTTTTTATGGTGCCAGGGTTAGTGGCTCCAAACAGAAAAAAGAAATTATGGTAGGGTGCCCATTTACCCACTGTTACCTCATTTCATCAGCCATTAATCAACACAATCTTCATTTGGAGAAATAAAAATCAATGGTAGGCAGAGCTCTTTCAGTGCATTTAACTTCCCTGGCATGATACAGGTGGTAACACAGCTGAGATCAAACACTTTCATCTTTCCTTTAGAGCCAGCTTGGCTGCATACTAGCTGCTTCTCAATTAGAGACTGTAGTATTTCTGGCAAGGGTTAAGCATGGTTTCTACAGCTAGGATGTGTCTGGCTGTTGATTTCATACTAAATATTCACTTCTTACTAGCTCATTCACCTTTTGCCCAAAGTCCAGAAAAAGAGAGGCCCAGCTCAAGGTATGTACAAGACATAAATCCATGGAAAGCTTTAAGCAGATAAGTAGGCTGATATTAGAACACTGATGCTGCATTACAGTTTATAAATCCCATCACACATTGCAATCAGTATTTCTGTCTTCGTTTCCTACAAGCGAATGGTTGTAACTGCATTGTCAATGAAGCCTGAGGAAACATCAGGAAACCCCCTGGCTTGTTGCTAAGTCATTTCTGCTCCCTGAATATCTTTACTCCAAGCTGGGATGACAACAACTGCCCAAAAACTATATCCTTGCACAGTTTTACAAAGCTTAATATCTTGGGATATACACAAAGACAGTAGAAAAGGACTGTCATCATTACAGTGCTTTGCAGGGAGAAAGAGCTACTACTATAGCAGCGTGTTCCACTTTCAGAAATCTTTAAATATAAAACCCAGAGAGGGATAATGTGCAAGGTAAATACAAATTAGCTATCCTAACCCTAAGAGGATTAGATATTCCGGAATCCAAGTGTTAATAATTACTCATGTTCACATGGCACCAAAACAGATCTCTGTTATGGTTTGCAAGACTCACTAAGAATGGCTGATAACAGAGTCGTCACCTGAAGAGAACTCACACCAGCACAAACCTTTTCTTTTTGATGGCACATGGTATTTTAGAATACAAACCAAGGAACAATGAAGCACAACTATATGTTCCTACCATTGCTATAAGGTCCACACAACACCTTACTACTTCATGTGATTTAATATTGTAGTAGAATACTTCAGATCTTTACCTGTCTCCACACCTGGCATGTCTCCACATCCCCTGCAGGTACACAGGGTGTGTCACTATTAGCTAACCTAAGCTTCTATATATTTCTGTTAGTATTTGCTTTGGTTGGTCAGCCTGGGCGTCTTGTCAGTGCTTCACAGGTAACGACTCTAAATAACTACAGTGCCTGGTTTTCAAGTTTAAAGCCAAGTGACTTGTAGTCCCACTCCTCATATGGAGATCAGTAATATTTGGCTGATAGGTAACATACTGATTTACATATACACAAGTGTTCAAAACACTCCTTACTGGAGACTTTCCTCCCCCTCCCTCTGTTCAGGCTAGCTTCTCACCTGGTAACGTACACATGGCGTTTTGCACTTTACAAATTCCTAGTATGCACGTAACTCGATAAATCAGCATTTATAAATCAGCCATAGCCTCTGTGTTGCATCCATCTTCCCACCCCCTGCCCTGAAATGCTTTGTCAGCAAAGGCTTGAGCTATTGGTTCTGCAGGTGCATGTAGATCAATATTAAACACATGGTAGTTTAGTCTACGGTGACTAAGATGAGTTCTACTTCACTAGTCATTTGGAGAGTGCAGTGAGTACAGTTAGCTAGGTGAGATTTCTAAAGCACTCACCACAGACCCAAGTCAGCAATACATCTCTTGAGACCCAGCATACAGGTCCTCCCTTAAGCACTGATTATATTAGCTGTGTACCACAATGTTCCTTAAACTTTAGTAAGCAGGACCACATTAAAGAGAGATGCCAGATGGTTCAGAACAAGCTGTTAGGTTACAGCTAACAGTTCTTTCAGCTGCTGGAACCCAAAAACCTTGGCTGTCCTGAGAACAGGCATATCTTGCCACATCCATAGTGTGTAAAGTGTATCTGTCAGCTTCATTTATTATCATTTTCACAAGGAAAAAAAAAAGGGTACCCAGGACTCTCACTTTGCTACCCTTCACTGATATTCACTACAAAGTGGAGTCAAATTTTTCCACATATTTTATGTTGCATTTTGCCTGAGAGTCAAGGAAGTAGAATCATGAAACTGTATAAAAGAAAGGGGGGAAAAAAAAAAAATCAAAACCAAAAACCACACACACCAGAGACCAGGCTGAAGCAGCCACAACTCACATAAGCTGTTTCTATTTCCAAAGGCAATCTTGACTTAATTGCATCAACATTTCCTCTTACCAAAGAGCCAGAAAATGGCTTGCTGCTAAAGTAGCTTGTGATTTTAGGCAGGGTATCATCGTAAGCTGATGAAAAGCAAAAAGCTGGGATGCATGCAGGTAGTAGGTGCTGTGAATACACTGTCAGACTGGAACTTTGCTCTGTACCAAGGGCACCTTTTTACAGTCCTAACTAACATGATATATTCAGGCTATTACAATTACATACTGCTTTCATATTCCAGCTGTTTTAGGAACAAGCCAATAGTCCATGGAGAATGCCTCTCTGCTCTTTCCTCTTGTTCTTTTGCATATCCTCGAGTCGCACTGCTCTCAGCCAAATGCCACAGAAACCAGGCTTTCATCCTCCATGGCAGCACTCTACCCCACAGGGAAACACATCAAAGCTGTCAGTTCCACACACACACATCACCATTTACTGAGAAATCACCCTGTCCTCTCACCCACCCACCCCTCAACAGATGAGGGACTTACAACACATGCATGCCAGCCTTCCACAAAAAAATGGAAAAAGCCTGCAGCCAAAGCAACATCTGCCACAGCTGATTTAACCATTGGTAAAGAAGTGAGGGGAAGAAGAGGAAGAGACTGAAACTCCGTAGTTTCTGCTGTTATTTGTATTACAGAAGGCCTCGATCAGTACTGTTACAGATACCTACACACATGAGACTCTGAATCAGGGCAAAGTCCCGACACAGGAATCAGGCAAGAGAATTATTATTTCTATTTCTACAACCCATTAATTCAGAGGCCACATAACATGATTTAGGTCACAAAAGGAAAACTGGAATTTGTGTCTTCTCTTCTGACACTGATCAGCACCAGTCCAGGGAATAAGGTGCCACTCAAGCACAAAAGTTCCAGCAGCACACAAGGAGCCTTTAAGAAAGAAATCCAATGGACAAGCCTTGAAACATCAGTTGTCAGAAGGTAATTCAAACTTACACACTAGTGCTCCTAAGCTGCTCCCAGGCCCTGAACTCCCTCCATTATCTGTACAGAATGGTGCATGTAGTGAAAGCATGAGCACCAGATCCACCACACATATTAAGCAATCCCGCAGTTGTTGCCCTTCTCTTAAGCCTTCAGCAGAAAGATCTACAGAAGATCAAGCCCCAGGTTGCAGTGGGTTCTTGTTGTGTGGGTTTTTTTTTTTTGTTTGTTGAATGATCCATGGTGGAAACAAAGAACTGAGGGAAGCTATAAACTTTTTGGCTACTCCATTAGCACCAACTGTGTACTCCTATATTCAAAGATACTGCTTAAGCCCCACATTTTCACAGCCCTCTCCTCTGTGAAGGATGCATTTGCCCTGCTTTACAAACATTTTTGCTTGTACTACTGTAGTAACTAATGGCTCCAACCAGAGGAGGACTCCATGATGCCAAACACAGTACATGAGCAAAAGAAACAGCTCCTGCCCCCAAAAGTGATCCTAATTTAAAACAAGGTGCAATGAGGGGGATGGAGCAAAGAAAGAGAATGAGGTAAGAATGTAAAAGCTATTACATGAACAAGTGTTTTCACTGACTGTCTCTACTCCTCTCCTGTTTTTCACAGAGCTTAGATGCCTACAATTAACACACCATAAAGGCTGAAACTGTGAATTTGGGTTTGAGGCTCTTTTTGGTCCAGAAAAGGGCAGAAACATCACATAAAGCTATCCTAATCCAGTGAAGTTCAGCTGTTCCAATGCACTTTCAAGCAAGCAATTACAAGTGATAGGGTGATTTTCTATAGGAGCGCTAGGGGAGGCAGGGGTTTAAACGCTACTCTGAATTTTACAGCAGGTGAAGGTACTTGGCTACCCTGACCTGGCCCTGGTTTTTATGATTGGCTTATTCCATTCTCAGATGCATAAGAAGGACAAAACGTGGGAGTATACCTCTTCATATACCTGCCTGCAAAGACAACATTTAATTTCTAGAACGCCCACTATACACACTCCTCCACACAGCTTGTATCACTCAGAATCCACACCAGAAGGGCATGACATTTCCTCCAGATTGCAATATGCCAATCCATCTTCAGATACCAATACCATTGCTTAGGATGACTACTGCACACCAGGAATTTACTACAAAACAGAAAAAGAAAAAAAAAAAAGAGCACCACACACCCATGTGCCAGAGAAAAGGAGACACACATGCCAAGCTCTCTTCCAGGAAGATTATGCTAGAAAACTGGGCATTGATCTGAAAGGATAACTTCAGATGAATAGACTCATATTCAGCCCATGTACTTCACCTGGATGCCAACAAGCGCACAATATTGCACAGCTCTGCTGTTCATCCCATCTGATTGTAGAAGGGTGGGAGTTAGAAGCTTTGCACTGCCAAAACGCCAGCTACTAGCCAAAAGGTACATTTGGTTGCTTGTCAGTGCAGCAGATGTAAAATGGGCACCCTTTCCCTTCTCTGACCTCCTCAAGGACAGCAAAAGCAACTCCAGAGGAGGAAATAACAGTGGTCAGCAAAAGAAACTGACTTTCTAAAAGTTCTTTTTGGCACTAGTTATTTCCACCAGAAATTTGTCAAGAAGATATAATCCCGTTAATATTTATCTCTTGTGTAAGAAAATCCAGACAGCTAAGGACATTCAGATTAAACAGACAAACAAAAAAAAGGCACTTATCAAGAACAGCAAAGAGAATTTTTGTTGACAGGATTAAGAGGAGGTCTGACCGTCATACGGAAATAACAAAAACACAGGGTTGATATACCACAGAGCCACAAGCCCCTATGAAACCTCTCAAATTCCTCTTACAAATACCATGCTTACTCATTGCCTGTTGAAGCACTAAAACATGAAATGGAGTATCCCAAACCTGGAACCACATTCTTTAAAGTCAATGGTCTTTTAAATACTGGGAAGAAAAGTTACTCCACCTGGCCACACAGCATGAAGGAAAAAATACTGTGACCATAAATACTAAAGGAGACAGCAGGAAGGAATTTCACTTCATGCCTCTACTTCAATCAGTGATGGGGAAAAATAATGGCTACATAACAATTCCCTCAAATGAGATTCTTCTCAATAAAGACACGATCTTGCTGCTCAACACAACAGTAAAATATCTGCCCTGTCATACTATAAAACAGTAAAGAGAGGAAATTAATTGCAGCAGCTATCAGACAGATTCCATGCAAAACAGACAGCAGAGACAGTAGCAGATGTACAGAGGACAAGCTTCACAGAGTTACTATCCTGAAAGAGAAAAGGAGGCTTGCTTCTTGGTATGCTCACCACTTTCTAGAAACTTCTGTCAAAAAACTGCTGAGCCAAAGACATTCAGTTTTGGCCTTAACAATTTATAAAATTTTTTACATCTGTCTGCTAGGAAGAGCTCCTGTATTACATAAAATTTTAAGCAAGCCAATTGGATAAACCCACCAGCAATAAGCTTTTTAAAAGTTACTCATTTAATCAGCCATTGCAATTTCAAAATCAGGAACTGCATTTAAAGTCACGGGGACACTGAAATTATTAAAAGTGGGGTTTATTTATTTTTTTATTTAAATTTATTTACATATTTAATAAAATATATGTATATTGCACATGCTATTAATAAGCTCATTAGAACAGTTTACCCAGGCAGATTTCTAACTTTATACAGTAATCCACAGACATCTCAGAGAGCACCTCTCCTTCCCTGTTCATGGGAATTTACAGGGACTAGCCTCCTATTCTTGAAGCCAGGCTGTAATGGGGTTATTCTAAAAGGTTAATGGGAATGACCAATGTTTTAA
The DNA here is from genome assembly GCA_025345505.1 of Todiramphus chloris collaris. Taxonomy (NCBI): domain Eukaryota; kingdom Metazoa; phylum Chordata; class Aves; order Coraciiformes; family Alcedinidae; genus Todiramphus; species Todiramphus chloris. Next base: position 5,106,758 of record JANVCC010000106.1, on the reverse strand, counting down.
CCTGCTCTAATTAGAAAAAGAACTTGAAAAAAGTGTTCCACTTAAAAACAACTCCTTAAAAAAAATTCTGTTATCCTGGTACATCCAATTGACAAATACTGCTGGTACTGGCAGAGAACAGCAGAATTTCACCTTAGCAAGGCTGCAATACAGTAATAAGGATCAGATGGAAGTGTCATATACAAAGAACACACTCCCATCTACAAAAACACCAGCAGCACCTCCCGGCTGGAAATGCCGAGTTGCCCTAACAAAGAACTAGCCTTCTCAATTACTATGTTGTTATTGCATTCACTCATCTACTTTCACACAAATATCTGAGAGTTCCCAAGTATTCCTGAGGTGAATTAGCCATAGTCTTACTATATTCCATTTCTCTTTCCAGCCTAAGAGGTAAGGTAAAGGACATGATGTAGTTACATGCCCCCCACACACAAAGCAAGCAAGAGCTACAATATGAGGTTTTACACTGATTGAAGAGAAAGGCATGTCTTTCTCCCATTACAGCTGAAGACTCATAGCCTTCCATCTCTTCTACCCATAGTTCCTCTACCTGTTGCCTCTATACAGAAGTAGGATAACTGAAAAAACATCCAGTTCTGAGACTCCATCTCATTATAGCCTTGTAGCTTTCTCCTTTGCCTTACACACATGGCCTCAGAAGAGCAGATAAAACTTCTCTCAAAGCATCTAGATTGCTCATCTTTTTCTTTTAATGGACAGGTGAAGTAAGAATAGACAAGTTGTTACCTTCATGTTTTAAGACCAGAAATAGGTCTGATCCAACAGACTAGAGACAGGCTTTCAAACATGGTGAATACTTGGGTCTACAAGTTTATCTCAGCACCAGAAGACCTACTACTACTGCTGCTAAGGACATGCAATACAGAAACCCATGGAATACGTACAGAATTGGGAAGAAGCTGTCAGCCTCACACTTCCTAGGATTGTTACTAGACACACAATGCTCAGTCTGTTACACTGTCTTAAAGTCCGAGCTGATTGCACAATAAACACCAAGTCTGCATTTCATGTCTTATTTTAGGTATACAACAACTCTGTGGGTTCATAAACATCAAGAAGCTGATTAGTCCATGAAAGACATTGCTGCCAGGCTGAAAGAGTTACTAAACCCTATTTGGTCAGAGAAGCTCTCTGCGCCTTGGAACCAGACAAACAGCTTTGATTTTTCCAAAAGGCATTTCATCAAGAAGGTATATGGCACACAGTAATTACCTATGCTCTCAAAGGCAGTGAGACAGACGACCAGCTGCATACCTATCCTCCTCCTGGCCTAGATCCCAAGCACTCTGGCATTTTCCACTGTTGTCTACATGAATCAGGCAGAAGACAAAGGCAAAAAGCATTAAGGTTTCTGCCAGTTGGGTAGCGCTTCAGGTTTTAAGGACCACAGCCTAGGATTCAGTTAACAACAGTTACTGTTTACAACATGCTACAAATACCCTGTTAGAACACATAACAGCTCTCTAACTGCAGAGCTGCTCTCTACTGTGAAATAAGTCAACAGGGCTTTGCCAGGGTACAGTGATGGCAAGTATTCTGCCCGTCCTTGAAATTCAAGCATCATGCCACCAAGTCCAACTAGCCTTTCACATACACTCCCTGGATGGGAAATTTAAGGTGACCAAATTAATTTATAACTTTATGTATTAATTTTCTTTTCAATTTCAAATCAAAATAGTGTGTTCACTGTTCTGCATCAATACCTTCTGTCCTTATAACAGAGGGCATGTAAAAATCCAGAGGCAAATAAGGGCAGTTTCTCTTCAATGATATGATGGGATCAAAACTTCAATTTACCTTCTCCAAGTTACCCGTTACCTCTGAAGCCTCAGAAAAAAAAAACCCCACTTGCTTCTTTTTGAGTGAAGAACACTTACAATAACAAGCAGCTGCTGACTCAATTGCCCCATTACAGCTGCTCCTATTTTCACAAAAGGCTATATGATTTCAAGTATTCCTTTGCCTCGCAGAGTCTTTACTGACATCACACAGGTACAGCGTAATTTCTTTCAGATGAAAGATCAAGAGAGTACAAAAGTAAAGCTCCCAGGAAAGAGCACAGCATGATTGCATTTCCCCTCTGTGGCAAAATGCAGCAACTTCAAGGACAAAATGGCACCAGAAACCATCTCAAAAACCACAAAGGTATAGGGGGAGGGAAACAACATAAGGGGGTGGGGGGAATACTAAAAGACTAACAGTTCTACAGCTCTAGTTGTTACTCAGATACAAAGAATAAGCAACTACCTGCAAAAGAAGAGAATGCAAGGGTATCCTATCATAAAAGAAGAGAATGCAAGGGTATCCTATCATAAAAGAAGAGAATGCAAGAGTATCCTATCATAAAAGAAGAGAATGCAAGGTGCAAAGGAAAGACCACAGAGTACATCTCTCCCAGACATTTCTTCAAAGAGCATGGCAAATTCAGGAACAGATTCCATTGCAATTGTGCAATGTAACCCAGAAGAGCCAACTGTTGTCCAGGGATATTTATGATGCTTTATACAGGGAGGCTATTATCCCTTGGAATGGACTACAGAAGAATCATTTTGCTACTTCACAGGTCCAAGGCTCTAAAAATCTGTGTTACACTTAGGAGAGTAAAAGTGAAGTATGCAGAAGTGATCAAAGGAGAACAGTCTGGTTTTATAGCCTGCAGGGGAAACAACTGATCATATATTCTTCCTATGACAAACAACTGAGAAAGTAATTGAGAGCCTAGCAGAAACCAATGTTGTTACCTCAGCATTATTGATTTTAGGCAGACATCTTAATCTAACACATGACAAGACTTTGGCCATTGCAGTAAGTTATAGCTTTCAAGGAAAAATGATATTTATAAAGGTAGTTTATGGTTCAGTTAGAGATTCTTACGAAGCCAAGCCCAGGCTATAAAGGAATGGAAAGAAAGGGACTTCTTAAAAACAAAATGGATGGAAAGTTTGATTAAAAAGTAAAAATATGATTCAAGAATACTAAAATAGAAGGATCTTCTGTTCTTCAAAACACTAAAAGGAAGCAGTGAAACCATAACTTTAAAATACTATGCTAAAAAAAGCCTTATTCTTGTCAAAAAGATAACTGACACTGAAAAATTGACCTGGTAAGCATTCTTTTAAAAAATTCTTACCAAATTAAGAGAAATCCTTCAATTGTTTATATTAAAAGGAGACAAGATTACTTATATATAACAAAATCAACCTAGAGCAAAATAAGAAGATAAAAAACTATACAGCCCTTTGATAACATTCAAATTCAAAGAAATACAACAGCAAAGAAACAAAAAACTATCAATATCTAAAAGCAAAATTATATCAAATTTTAACTATTATCTTGAGAATATAGCTAGAGAGAAAAGAATTCATTTCAGTTCATGGTGATTACTGAGAGTACATCTTCAATTGTTGTACTTTTTTTAAAAAAAGGAAACAGAAGGGAGCATTGCCCAAAATTAAAAAATTCTTTCTTACCTTCCCTCTGTTCCTTGCTACGAGCCATCTGCCCTTTCCAACTTCTGACTCCAAAGGTCTCACCCCCCTCTCTGTTTCCTAGGGGTAGGTGAACCCTCCTGCTGTGCCTTTTCAGCCTAAAGTGGGTAATGCACCACACATGGAGTTTCAGGTGATGACACTAATTGGGCTCTCTCTCCAGCAGATGTATTTTACCTGCCAAGTCCAGTACTGCCTGCTTCACAGCTGCATCATATTGGCAAACCACAGTTGACTAATATAGATAGTCCTTTCTCTAGACTTCCCAACTGACCAACAGTCTACTAGGAATTCTCGATTTTCAAGTCCCAAAATGTATAGCCTGGCATGGTTTTCACTTGCTGGTGACAAATTCTTACTTGTAAAATGATAATCTGATCCTGATCTCTTTAAGAGCAAAATCTAGTGAGATGATCATTCATTGTTCTTTAATATGCTTGGGGCAGGCTATGTTGGAACACCTCAGTCCTGCATCTCTTCTTCTGTCATGCTGCTGCTCTTGTGTACTGGAAACTCTAGGACAACTGCCATTAAGGGAAGGGAGACACCACTGGGCTTCCAAAACTAGCTTTCATTTTTTGGCATCCATTCACACAGCTGGTATAAAACAAATCCAGTTTGTTGGCCTTTTGACACAGATTTCTTCAGATGTCAAAAAAAAAGAGGACAAGGATAATGGCATAGGAGATCCTGGTTAATGAGGTGTCATAGCTATGGCTGATTTGTTTTGCCGCTTCTTTTGTTTTATTACATATATCACAGTGATAAGTAGCAAAATTTCTTACATTTTATTTATGCACTATACTGTTTAAAGCTTAAGTGGAGCAGCATCTTGAGACTTATAGCAGACTTTTTAAGTGAAGCAGAATGCTCCACTCAAGTTGTGTCTATTTCCATCACATGGGGACCACTTGCACAAGTAAATTAATGCCAACTTTATTCCTCAGTAGCAAGCACCCATTGTACTGCTGTCCATGCAGTTGTTTCAAGTGTGAGGCCAGGCCACGATGTGGAAGATCATCACTCAGAACAGTCTGTCACCTGTTTTGAGAAATTCAATATGCCTCCAAACCACATGCTTCAATGACAAACTCTCTTTGTCAGGAGAACCGCTCCTATCATTGGATCTGTCACGCTGAGCCACTGAACAAGCTATTTCACTGGGTGTCCCTCAGTCAAGCTCAATTTGAGTTTTACAGCCCTTGATACTTGTGGGATATTTTCATAGAAGCCATTAACTTACTTTGCACAGGGAATTACTCTGCTTGGCCAGGGCTATCTCTCCTCACGATACCTGTATGTCCAAAGTTGAATGTAGTCTTGTAATGAGATGGCAAAAAGTAGTCATATATATTCAAAATGTTGGCCTGTAAGCCAGTAAAGCCTGAAAATATTTACCAATATGTCAAAATGCTTCTAGCTGAAAACCGTTTCTAAACCATTCGCTGTTTGCAAGTTTAATGGCTTAAGGCTTATGGGCTCATGAATCACCAGCTTTCTTAGCAGCAGCATTTGAAATGTTGATACCTTAGCCTTGAAATAGATGTGAAGGTACCACAGCCTTTACAAGCTGTTATCGAAAGACATACTTTAAAAGCTCCCACAGAAGACTGAGTGCAATAGAAGCAGCTGAGCACGATGAAAGTAACCGAACCAACTTAGTTAAAGTCATTGTTCATGTCTGCGTTCCACTTTAGTGATTACCCTCTGGCTGGACAATGAATCATATTAAAGGAAGCTTTGATACTTACAGTTTGTCTGATAAAAAATCCAGATTACTTTAGAAGCAATGATGAGTATTTTGGAAACTATTAGTCTTATTTCAAATTACTGAATTCAAGTATCAGAAGAAAATTTTGGAGAGCAATTCCATTTATCACAGATAAAAAGATTGTACCATTCTTACAATCCCAAGATTTTCAGTGGAGAAGATGTATGAACATTCATGGCAAAAAAATTGCTACAACAGATACATGTGGAATGAGTATCTCTAAGGTCAAGGAGGTTATGCCAGTAAATGGCAAACACTGCATTACAGGACTGTAAAATGAAATGTAAAATGTATGCTATACTCGAGAGATAACAGGGATGGAACAGAAAAACACAATAGCAAAACCAACTGCAAGGGAAAAAAAAATTTAAATTGTGCATAAAAATGTAATAATTCCATAAAATATGCCACCACCCAATTTGATTTATCTAGGCCTTGCAAGGGGATATACACTGTGGAGTGTAAAATTATAAAATAAATACATGTTTTGTCTACCATGCCTCAGACAGACAGATGAATGAACACATAAATACAGTAAATAAGTTCTGTTTCAATTTTAAACAGAGAGATTACAAAAGCCCATTAAAATAAAATACATAAATACAAGATATTTTTTATGTGTTTGTTTATCTGTGAAGAGCTTAAAAGGTATGGGAATTCACAGCTTCCTGGTTTTTCCGAGTAACTGGCCCCATCTATATATGCATTCATCTACCATGTCAACGCAGACAACTTGCAGATACGCCTCTTCCCCCTCATCTCCTTCAGCCAGATTAAGACATCTCTCAGGATGGCTAAAATCAAGTCAACCTTAGCTCTCCAACCTTTCTCCTCCAACAGTATAGATAAAAATTACCGTTTTGCCTATCAGTCAGCTCACATCTCTTCAATTTCAACTCTATTTTATAATCTCCAGGCACTCACGTTCAACCACATGAAAACAAGCAGAAAGATTTTTTTTTATGTATTTCCAAGATTATTTCTGTATGTTCATCTTCACAACTAACATTTTTTTGTCCAGGATCTCATCACCTTGATTACTGCAACTTCATTCCCCAGCTCTAATCTCATCCAAGACCCATTCATCCAGAATGCCATCTCAATCAGCATTTTCAGCAATTAGTCTGACCATGTGAGTGCATAAATGCATTCTTCTTTGGTTCCCCCTTGTGCTTGGGCTATTACTCATTCTTCTTTCAAATTTGTGGTAAACTCCTTGTAAACAGCTCCAAACCTCATTTTCCTTCTTCCTGAACTCTCCTTAAAATTTATCTGCTCTGATTTCTCCTGAGAAACTTGACGATTACGCTACTGCCAAGCACATGGATCAATACAACCCAAGTCCTTACACTTCCTCCCATGACCTACTTTTTTACATTCATATTGTATGCTTCTGGGGCAAAGATCACTGTCCCCTCTTTTTTTTTTTTCAGCTGTATATAAGCCCCAAATACCTTTCTACTGAACATCTCACTGAAAAAAATGCATGTAGTATTTACACTTGCTCCTTGACACTTTATGCAAACGCTGCCATGTTTTAGAGGATGATGGGACTGCTATCCGCATTGTAAACAGAGGAGAACAATGCGTAGGTAACAAAGATTTGAAGAAAGCACCATTTAAATTTTGCTTGAAACCACTCCAGCAATATTGCAGCCTGAATGAAGCAGGATCAACATGCAATGCCACTGAAATCTTTCCAATGTCACAGGCCAATAGACTTTCCAAAAAAAAAAAAAAAAAAAAAAGTATAGGGGTTATTTCCAGTGAGTTGTGCTGTTCAAATGTGCCTATATGCATTTCCTTTGGGATATCTGTGGTGTACAATGATTTTCCACCACAGAGTGAATATGATTGTCAAAAGAGTCATCTATACCCACCCTGGTCTAGTAAAACCATTCCATCTTGCACTAGGGTTTAGTATGCATATTGCCAATAGGTCTTGTAACATAGCAGCAGCAACTACAGTTTAGTACATATGTTGAAGGAAGGCTTTCAGTCACAGTGCAGACAACGTCTGGCTGGCCACACTGGACAGCAGCAGAGATGCTGAGATTTTACTTCTTTATAGTGCAGCAATAAGACAATCAAGGTGGTTCTATATTGCTCTTTGCCACTACCTTGGAGCAGACCACAGAACACCACCAAGGTCCTGGAAGGTACCACCTGCCAAAACACATGGCTGAGCTCAGGTAGCTGCCATGTGAAAGAGAGAAGAGGGGCAGAAAAACAAAACCAAAACCAATAAATAAAATATTTAAACTATTAGGATAGTGGAAAGGAACATCTTATTAAACTCACAGCTAGTCATTTAGCATTTTACACAGGTGCCTCAGCTACTACTGGTCTATCTAAAAATAGCTATAAATGAAAGGTGGAAATCCAGAAGTGAGATGACAGCCTTATCAGTAATGGTTTGCCAGTTCCATTTCTACAATAAATCTGTGCAGCTAGATGACACCAAGGTGGATGATGTGCAACATTCCCACACACAAAAACACTCTTGGAAGGAAGGTTTCAGTAACAGAACAGACTATTGCAGATATCCATTACCCAGTGACTACTGTGAAGCTGTGGATAGATTATCAGTATGGTTAAGGTGAGGATTTGCATAACCCCTGACTAAATAGTCTGAATCCTGTCTGTCCTACTCCTTATATTACACAAAGCTGATTGTGCTATGACTCCAGTCTGAAGATGCTGCCAAAACCCTCCAGTGTTTTCAGGAATGCAGTTCCAGGGAGAAGGCATTTTCAGGCACAGCAAATATGCCTACTGACTTCAATACTGGGAACAATCCTATCTCCTGTGCAACTGGAGTCACATAACAGATATAGGGAGCAATGAGGTTTGTATCCAAGCCCAATTCATACACGGCTTTATCTCTAGGTAGCCTTTACCATACTCACTACAAGTAGCAGGCAGAAATCTGCCAAAATTTTTAAATGCTCAAGTAATCACAGCACACTGCAAGCATGTGTCTAATTAATCTAATTAATCAAAGTTTCCAGAGCTATGTAAAATAAGAACTCCAATGGCTCAGAGAAAAACAGCTGGCTCCTTTCTATTTAGTTTAAAGACTTTAACTCTTTTGCCACTCTAAGAGTTTTATCTTGACTTAGAAATCTGTAAATCAAATTCCTAATCTAAAGGAAACATATATTGTCCAATACCTCGACATAATAAAACACCTTCTGACACTACCAGCACAGATAAGCTGTTGCTGAATAAGAACTTGGGAGCTGAGGGAAGTTTCAGACACGTTTGTTAGCAATTCTGTTCACCATTTGTCTTGGAGATTTCAGAAACTTGAAGTTTCCAGTGAGCTTCAAGTGAGGTAGCTAGTCGAGCTGCGAGTCAAGAGGACAACCGAACAGTGGAAGCTTAGTATAAAGATGACAATGTATCCCGTAGATCTCTCCCTCCTGCTGCAGTTGTAGAGAATGTTCACTAGATGGAGCTGCGCAGTCACAAATCTGATTTATGGCCGATGAAGAGTTTGCGGTCTCCTACAGTTCTGCTTGGCCTAAATCTGACACATTCCAGAGCTTCCTGATAACTCATCTTCTGAAAGATGGGATGAAATACTTTTATTTATCAAAGCAAAATGTACACAGAGAAAGTGATGAGATACTGAATGAAAAAATAAAGAAAAAAAAACCCAAAAAACAAACCAAACAAACCACCCCAACATTCACAGCTTTCAAAATTAAATACATTTTAAAAGTGAAAGAAATTAATTTGCCAAGATACATCGGATGTCTTGCTTCGTTGTGCAAGTCAGGGAGCACAGCTGACTCCTTAGCACTTGACACAATTTGTTGCAACAGAGATATAAGAGCTCTAAGCTCAAGTCTTTGTAAATAAGGTCCAGCACATGCTAAAAATGCAGTGATAGGCAAACCCATTTCTCATAAGTGCTCTAACGGTACACGTAAATCTGCACTTAAAGTGTCCTTACAGAAGCATCTTTCTGCTAACTGCACTAACATTAGACAGTTTTTCTAGCACAGGAACATAGTTAAAAAGTTATCATTCTAACCTACCAGAACATAACTCTTCAGGCTGGGCTTTCTAGAGATTAATTATATGCCAAAAGGGAAGTTTTACCTACTTTCATCTTACATCTGTTGAGGCCAAGCTGCAACCCACTCCATGCCTGCATATTCCTGGTCTGTGTGCAGTCTTCTAAATTTCCTCTCCTGCAAAGTCGTAAAATGATATATCTTCATATCTTCCTTAGATTTTGCAAAATCCAGATATTGCCAGCGCTTCACAAAATGAAAACCAAATCCCTGGCCCACCTCCAAAAAGCACTGCAGAGTTCTTCCAGCATATTATCTACATAATGAAACAAAAGCACAGAGAAGTTTTTTTAACCTGGTTTCTAAGAAAAGAAGATGTCACAGTCACTGTCGGATTATGTATCAATTGTCTCAGAGACCCGTCAGGCTAGGGAGAAGACCCCAGACAGCCAGGCTGTCAAACAGTGGCAAGCACACCAGCGTACCTCACCCGGAAGGTGCTGCAGGAGAGGCTGAAACTGCAGCAGAAGAAACCAGACCCCACTCCCTCTCCTGTGGAGGATCTTCCTTGATTCCTTTTACCAGGAAACTTGTAGGTTTTTTGGTCACAGGACTGAAGTCCCACACTCTTACGTGCTTTTTGATAAGGAATCTGCTCGCGCCTCAACTGTGCAAAACAATCAGAAGGAAGAGCACGTGTTACCAGCGCTAACTGGAGGCCCAAACCTCTCATGAAGACATTTCTCTTAAGAGCTCCACTGTCAGAGCCCAACACCCGTTCACGCAGCATCTGGGTGTGTTTTAAAGCGGCGACTGCAGTGAAGGCACCCCAGAACCAGCCCCACGGCAGGTGGTGGCACAACCTCCAGGTGCTGCCGTCGTCACTTCACACACCGCTAGAGAGCGGGTCACTCTAGGGGAAGGTGCGCAACTCCCGCGGGATGCCCGTCCGCCTGCCACCTCGGGGCGTGGGCGGTGTAAACGCCACCAAAATCACCCCCAGCCCCCGCTCCAAGGGGCCCGGGCCGCCGGCAGCCCCGAGCACCTGCGCCCCGCCCCGACGGGCGGGGGAGGAGGCGGGAGAGGCTGCCCCGCCCCGCCCCGCCCCGCCCGTGACCGGCCCAGGCCGCGCCGCTCTCGCCCATCGTGCCGCTGCTCTCCCGGACGGGAAATGCCCCTGTTCAGCGTGCCCAAAGAAGTGGCCGTCGGGACGGCGATGCTGGGGGTCGCCTTTGCCACGGGGATGCTCGCAGGTAAGCGGCGTCCCCCCGCACGCACGCACGCACGCAGCGAGAGCTGCCCCTCTCCTTGCCCCGACCGGGGCCGGGGACCGCGGCGCCCGGGCAGCCCCCAGCCCCCGCGCACGCCTCCTCCGGGGGCGGCCGGGAGCCCGCGATTGCGGCCGTCGGGGGAGAATCCCCCTCGGCGCTCCCCTGAGCGGGGCTGCCCCGCGAGCCGGGATTTCGCTGATCCGCGGCGGTAAATAGGCCGATGCTCTTAGAGCCCCAGCCGCTCGCTGTAATCCAGCTGCTACTGCAGCGAGGGGCCGGGGAGCCGGCGAGGCCGGGGCCAAAGTCCCAGCCGAGGCGAGGCACGCTCCCAGCCCGGCCCCTACCGGCGTTTATTTGACCATCCGGGAAACGCGGCAGTGAAGTCCCGCTCACGGCTTTCCCTCCCGGTGCCAGTTTCGCTTTCCATTCCCCGGGGTCAGGGGAAGAGGGAACACAAGGTCAAGAGGGGGACGGAGGCTGGTGTTGGGTTTGTAACGCAGCCGCTTGCACCTTTCTCCTTTGACCTCAGGCAAGCTGCGGAAATAATCTACACCTCAGTGTCATCGTCTGTAAAACAGCCATTAACAGAAAATGAAACAAAAACCGCAAAATAAAAGTGTTCTTTAACAGCAAACAACTATCCGGAGATGTAGAACTCTTTTTTTTTGTGTTATTTCTTTAAAATATTTGCCTCCTTCGGTAAAAGCGGCATTGGGTGTTAAAGCTGCGATCAGCTTTGTATTTAAGTAGAAAAACAACAGCCTTTAACTTCAGCTTTCAGCACCTACTTTTTGCACACTCGTTTAATGTTAAACAAGCCATTGAGCAATGCCAGATTTCCCCTGCCTAGAGGGCAGCACACTCTCATTAGGGAAACACAGGGCTTAAGAAAATGCATCAGCAAAGGGCCTTAAAGAACATCAGCCTCAATCCATCTGCAAAGACCAATAAAATAATGTGCCGTATTGATGCTTCTCTCCTTCCACTTGCCCTTTGTGTTTTGATGTGGTTACTTGTTCTGTGAGAACATGACAGCTTGTAACCTTCACAGTGGCCACCGAACAGCACAGTACCCAAGCCTATCTATTTCTGTCTTTACAGACTTGGGCTGGATATATCTTAGACATTGAAGAAAATTAGGAAAAAAAAAATTCTAATCCCCAGAACTGTCCAGCTATGTTGCGTTTTCCTTTTCCACTGGATTTTTCAGAGCAAAGAACTCTTTTAACCTTTAGTAATACTTAAATGTTTGTCTTACATAAGCAGGCAGTAACTGAAAAAGATAGAAGTTCTTACTATTTGGTTTTTTCTGTTTGTTTGTAGGTAAAAGGTACCCTTCTTTAGTTTTTGGGACACCCAAATCATCCAAGAGTATTATTGGGAAAAGCAGTCCTCTCTGGCAATACATACTTGATCACTCTTTGCGGGAACATCCACTTCTAAAGAAGCTACGGCTGGTCAGTATCCCCCAACACAGGTTCTCTGTTCAGTGTCGGTACTATTACACTAGGACCTTCTTGGTATCGCCCACACCTTGTCCTGAACTGCTGGACTTTTTGTATTATTATTTCCTCCATCTTATTTGCATACACATTAGCATTTGTTTTGAACTGGTAATACCTGGAGTCTTCACTGTTCAGGACTACCTAAATGAGCATTTAATAGTAGACATACATTTTAGACATGTCTTTTTAACCATGGCTCCCAAGCCCTTGTGTCTGAGCTGTACTTGATTTTGACTTGAACAGATGACTTTGGTTCATTTTAGCTGGCATAGAAGGAAATTGTAGCTCAGAATGGTGATGTCCTCCAGCAGACCTCAGAACAGAGCTCCCGACTCGGGACTGAGTCATTTCAACTGAGACAAACTACTCCTGGTTAGGTGGAATGAGCCTTAGGGGAAGAACAGAAAAGGGAGGACCATCCTTTCCCTTTAACCGTCACAGCACAACCGTGCTTCTCTTGCTGTCTCCCCAGTGCCAGGGGCCTTCCCACCCAACCATGGACACAGCTTCTCCAGTAGGTCTGTCCTTCGGACACAGGCTTTAACCCAGCAGTTCATAAAACCATCCTACATGTCTTGGAGGAATGAGGGCATAAGTACAAAAGTTATAATTTAAAAAATAATTTGAAAAAAGAGTGTATCTGTTTATATAAGTACACAGAAATAAAGCACTTTAACAGTCAAGATTCCTTTGTGGTTCTTCATCAGCTATAACTATTGCTGAGTTTGCCACAGCCATGGTAACTTTAGGGCATAGTAATGCTTTGAATGATTAGCTACTGCTTATGACACACACCCTGCCCTCCTTAGTTACTGCTAAATTCAAACCACTTTCTGGCTCATACATGGATCAGAAAGCCATCTAAAATGAGAATTGTAGGAATACCCATTTTTCCTAGGGTTTCTGTGGGTTGGTTTTTCTTTCCTTAGGATACTGTTATGGAAGCTTTAGGATTTGTTTGGTTGTTGTGATGTGTTGGTTTTTTTTTCTCTTTCTAGCTCACTGCTGATCATCCCTGGAGTAAAATGATGGTGTCCTGTGACCAGGCTCAGCTTATGGCAAATTTGGTTAAACTCATTAAAGCCAAGAAAGTTATTGAAATAGGTAAGTGTGTCACTTTGCCCTCTGTAGTAGAATAAAGAATAAAGCCATGTTTACATAAGAAAAGATATCGAAACATAGTAAGGCACTGCATACCTGTCACTGCAAACAGGTGGGCAAACTACAGTGTGAAAAGTAATATCTAATTTGGACTTCCTTGCTACTTTGTCTAACTGGGGATTCAGTGCTTCTGGCATCAGCAGGGATGTCTTGTCAACTCTGAGGCAATCTGAAAAAAGTAAGATTAACAGATCACCTGGGTTTCCAGCAGTTACAGGACAGGGTGTATTCCTTCCCATATCAGTTTCTTGCCACAAGGAAATGTTTTGCTGCACAGGCCCTGCATCCAATCTGTTTTCCTTGAACCTAAGATAGCAGGATGTCCCAAAGCCAGGCTGATGCTGAGCAGCGAGGTATGGGTTTCTACCATCTTCATTCTTGGCCTGGCTGTTGATGCCCTGGTATTTTGCTGCTGGCTCAGTCTCTTTGGCTTAGGATTTAGCTCCACTTTTAAATGAGGGTGTTCCTCAGAGATGCAGGACCAGGCTTTGCCCTGTGTGCCCAGGAGACTTTTGGAAAAAAGCCAACATTAAGCTTTACTAAAAGATTGACTTTTTTAAATAAATAAACAAGGTAAAATTTCCTTCCAAGTCACCATTACATTAAAATGGAGGGGAAAACATTTTGAGTCCATCAACAGTTTGCCATCCTTGACTCCTTTGGGGCTTTTAGTCTTGAAAGGAGCCCTGTAGTTCACTATTTATATTTGTTTGTTTGTTTATTTTTCACAGTGTGGTAAGTGTTAATGACTCTTACGATTTTCCTAGGTGTTTTCACAGGTTATAATACCTTGAATATGGCACTTGTCCTGCCAGATAATGGCAGAGTTATTGCCTGTGATATAAATGAGGACTATGTCAAAATTGGAAAGCCAGTGTGGAAAGAGGTAAGCAGAATCTCCTCTGTTATGTTTGGAAATCTGCCTTTGTATGTCAAGGGATTTTGGTATCTTAGACTTGCACATTCATGCACAAGCATTCATATCATTAGAGGCTGAGACAGTTCAATTTGGAAAGACAAATAAGTGCTGTCTGGAACCTAGAAATAATAGGAAAAATATCTAGACACCAGTCACTCCCCGAGTGCAACCTGATAACAGGTTATTTCTAGACCACTTCGATCAACTATGTTCTTTTTCATTCTAGGCGGGAGTAGAGCATAAAATTGACCTGCGGATTAAGCCAGCCATTCAAACACTTGGTAAGTAACATAGAATACCTTTTTTCCCCTTCCCTAGAAATAGAAGATGGGTATAATGCAAAGGAAATCTAAGACCAAATATGCTTGTGGATGTGATTCCTTTCCTAACCCTAAGATAGCTTCTCTTATATTGCAAAAAAAAAAAACCCAAACAAACCAAAACCACAACAACAACAAACCCAGAAACTTCACTACTTCTACAGGTCACAGTTTTCCTACATGCTAGCAGAGAGGAAGAAAAATGCTTGTCCTGTGTAGTGAGCTGTACTGGTCACTTACCTGTCCTGTCCATCACCTTGTTTAATCTATGAAGTACTATTGTCAGCTACTTCTGGAAAAGCTGATTAAAACATATTAATTAGACAAAGCCCAATTTCTCTTAACCATTGTCAATTCTAAGCAAGTGTTTCTTTGTTATATATGGGAAGAGTTTTGAAAGGGATGAGGTGCAGAAAAAATAAAAATGCCAATGTAAAACTTTATATATATCTTCTATATATTTAAAACTTTATATATATATTCTATTCCACTGCTACAGCAGTTTAATTTTGTCCAGAGGAGTTCAAAATCAGAATACTGCAAAAGCATGCAAGGCCATCAGAAAGGCAATGACTTTTCTCATTCAAGAAAAGAGAGGATGTGGGGCAGCAAGAATATTAATATTCTGAAAATGCAAGAAATTTGCTGGGAATGGAGGAGGCAGAAGGTGGTGTCCAGCAAAAGTGTCTGATGGATCGATAGATCCATCTATAACATTGTATTACTTCCAAATTCATCCATCCTTTCTAAAGAGGCAAATATTAGCAGTCTGCTAGGATACCCTGTCCTTGAAGTCTGATGGACAGCTTTGTCTAGGCAATGCTTCAGAGAAAAAGATCCTCTGTTGTCAGAGTTTAAGGGCAGGTTAGAGGTGTGATTGACAATCTTGGGAAGGCAGCAGTCAGCCCCTCTGCAACTGGCTATTTGAAGTTCTCAGTCAAGAAGTCCATTCAGGAGAACTTAAAATTGAATTGCACTTGCCTTGGCCCAGGGCGGGGACTACTTAGAGCAATCTTTTCCTGCAGTAAAGATCCCCAAGAGGGCTTGTTCATGACCTGTATCATGGCACTTAAGTATCAACAAGAGATTAGCATTTGGGACCTGTTCATAAGTATGAGAAAAATCCTAATCCATTTAAGAAAACAGTTCTCAATCAGCTCAAAAAATAGCTGAAGGCATAGAGTGTGTTGAGTTTCAAACTGCTTGGCTTGTTTTTACTGCACCTTTTAGCAGTCCTGGCTGTATCCTGCTGGTTTAGAACTAGCCCATGAACTTCCAAGTAGGCAGAACTCAGTTCATAACTGAGTGTTTTATAACATACATCACGTCTAGGTTGCTTTCTGTGGGATAAGCTTTTCTAGTAATTAGCTGTAGAGGAATAGGCTGCCTGGTCAAGGCACCAAACACATTATTTAATAGAGAACTTGGACACAAACGGATGATTTCCTCCTACCCAGTATTAACCGGGGTGTAACGACTCACTTTGTTGCTCATCTAGATGAATTGTTGGCCAGTGGAGAAACGGAAACCTTTGACTTTGCTTTCATTGATGCGGATAAAGAAAGCTGCAACGAGTACTATGAAAAATGTTTGCGCCTCATAAAGAAAGGGGGAATAATAGCTATTGATAATGTAAGTACTGCACTTGTAGTAGCACAAGGAGTTGCTGCTTTTGCTTCTGGGAAAGGGAAAAAAAAAAGTCACAAAGTCACAGTGGGATTCTAATAATGTGATTTCTGATCTGCAGCTCTGTTGCCAATTGCAACGTTTGTTCCATGTTATAAAAAGGCTGCTTTTAAAATTCAACATAAATTTCTAAAGTAAGAAATATGAAACACTAACGTAAGCAAGGAATAAAATCCTACAGAAATAAGAAGTAATGTGTTCAATTTATGTTAGTACATAAACAGCCTGTGATAGAAACTTTTTTTTTTTTGTAATGGGTTACAGAGAATGCTCTGTCTTCTGTTTTGTTTTGTAGTGCATTTTCTACTATGTACAGTACTTATGCAAGATCAAAGGTAGCATTTGTCATCAGTAACAACTAAGAAGTTATCAATAACTTTTACTAGAAACAAGGAATGGTATTAAACTTCAGTCACCTTCAGAGTTATGGTGGCAGCTGAATAGGGGCTTTTAAAAATACCTATGTTTAGTCACATCTTTTTTTATTTTGGCTTCTGATTTGCAGTAAAAGTACAATTAGACAATTCTGTGGACTCCCAATTTTACTTGCTTATGAGAGCTCCATGTCAGAGGCCACGAGAAATCTGAAATGCAATACATATCAGTTTCTAGAAAATATGCAGGACCTTTTCCAAAGCTTCCTTTGTGGTCCAAGGAACATATTGGAACAAATGAGGTGCATGACATCTATTTTTTTAATAGGTGCTTTGGAGTGGAAGAGTGCTAAAACCAAGAAAGGATGACTTGGCAACACAGAGCATCCACCACCTCAATGAGAAGCTTCTCAGAGATGAACGAGTCAATATCAGCATGCTCCCAATGGGGGATGGCGTCACATTAGCATTCAAGTTGTAACTGGAGGAAGCTCAGCAGATGGGGAAACAACAAGCAGCATCAAGTCATCAGGAAAAATGCAGGCAAAACTATCAAAAATGGTTATTTAGCCTATATTTTCACTGGATAGTGTAGCCAGGGAAAGTAGACTTTAGGAGCAGCAGGATCCTAAGAGCTATTGTTGGAAAAAGAGACTGATTTTGAGATCTTCTATGGTTGCTTATTTTAATTGTAATTAAGTCAGCATACATGAAGTTGTCAGTGTAAGACAGTGGTTGAAAAAAATCTCTCCTTATATAAAAACTGAGTTCCAAGTGAGTCAATACAACAGTCATTTTTAGAAGAGGCTACTGAGTAGCAGAGTAATCTGTATTGCCACTATAAGGAAGAGAAACGGAATTGTCTGATGTTAAAAGCCGTAATAGAAAAGGGGATTTTTTATGAAATGTACATAACATCAAGGAAATTGCTAGCCTTCTCAAACTACAGATACTAAAAGTCACTGGTAATGCTACATAAGAAGCCTCATATATACACCATCTGGGGGAAAAAAAATAAAAGAAAATTGTCTTCAAAAGCACGTCAAAGTACAAACAGGATTTCCTATACAGAGCACTCCCTAAAACCTTTGTGTGCAAGGACTGGGTTTCTTTAACCTAGATAACGGTGTGGGTTCTGACTTCTTTGAAATCAGAATGAGGAAGAGCAAATGGGTGAGAAGAAAACCAAACCAATTCTTCCTCCTTCCTCTCTCCCACCTGCCCCCCAAAGAGGCAGCTTGCTCGGTGCTTGTTTCCTAGAAAGTTGCAAGCACAGAGCATTGGTGGCAAGTCTGCAGAAGGACAATTATGATTTTATGAGGATTCAATACAGCTGTTAGTTGACTATTGAGATAATTACTGCAAGCAGATTCCCTTTCCTAGGCAGCACATAACAAAATGATGCTTTTTCCATGCCCCGGTAAATATTTTTCCTACAGTATTCTTAACTCCTGATTAACTTACGTCACTGTTGTCATCCATTACTCTTTCATCCTGATGTATTCTCTAACATTTTTGATCAAGAAACAGTAGTTGAAAAAGCTCACTTTACCTGGCACCAGTGAAAGGGACTTCAGTGGGCAGGAAGCATATTCTGTTTGAGCTGGAGAATAAGAATCCAACTAATCATTTCTTTCCATAGTGAATTACAAATAGTAACAACTAATTTTCAGGACTTTTTATTTCAGAAATTCTTATTACAAAGAAAGCCTAATTAAATGACAAACGACAATTACCATTTACAGCCAAAAGCTTTACTGGCTACTGTTTCTGGAAGCTGATAACTGGAAGGGTATCACATGTACATTGAGGAGAAAGGTCACTTCAGTTTTGTTGGCCTGCTACAGGGAAGATGTATCAGAGTTAATAGAATCCTGCTTCCATTGGCTTAAATAATGCATGTGAACAACTTAAGGCATCAAGGGACAAAGATTTCAGAATTATCACAAACTGTCTGCTCAGCTTATATTTTTGAAAATTCAGCTGGGTGTCTTGGGTTCTGGTAAGGGGCAGACATTCAGGGCACAGGTCTTACCTGTTTCAGACACTTGTATACTGCAGTGGGGAGTACGGAGGAAAGGAAGCATCACCTGATGGTTTCAGACTACAGCTACGAGTGAGGAGATCTCAATTCTATTTCTGTCACTTCCACTTAAAATCCTGATTCAGCAGAGCACATCAGGATGTGCTGTAAGTACTTTGCTGAATTGCAGACTAGCTGCTGTAAAGTAAAATCCATGCCTGGGAAAAGGCCAGGACAAGGTGCGTGTGGCCCTTAAATGAGATTTTAAATAGGGCATAAAGCTTGCACACTTTCTTTTTCTGGGTACATTTTTGCCCTCAGAGCTTCAAACCTTTGTGCCTCATTTTTCTTATCTGTGTAAAAGAAATAACACCTTACCAAAGTCTTAATGGTTGTAATAGCTCTCAGATGGAGTGGCTAAAGGAATATATAAGATCATTACACATTTTCACGCAAAGCTGCTGGCTGTGATCTACGTTGCAATTTTACTTTTTAAGAAGATAAAAAACTGTAAGGGTTACAAACAATCACAGACTCAAACCCTCCTGTTCCTTGAACGGTGGGAACTGGAAAGTCCCCATCATCTGTGCTAGAGGAAGATGTATTGGGTGCCTGAGGCTGAAGCCGCATGCAGCAGGCTAGCATTTTGCTTCTGCTTTGGACTCTGCTCCATTTTAAATATGCAGAGCATAGTGTGAGCATTTAATCAAACCTGTCTCCATCCTGATCACGTAATTACCATTAGAAAGAATAGCAATGTGTCCCTAAACTATAGATTGATGAGCCATCTGTAAGCTGAAACAAAGAGCAGAAGGAAGCTTAATTGAATCAAATATTTAGAATACATTACACTCTCTCTTGTAGTTACTCAGAAGCTGGCCTTCTCTTCAGGCTTCTGTCCTGCGCATCTGGAATTCATCACCACTAACTGCATTTAATCCTTCAACCTTACTATAAAGTGACTGCAGATAATATATAATTATGGTTTAATTCAAGTGGTGATTCAGCTTTGGGGAATTTGGGGGGGACAATGAGAATTTAGGCTTTCATTAGGTGGTGAAAGTGGACCACTTGATAACGCAGCACAGGTCTTTGTCTCTCTCTAATGGTGGGATCATGTATGGGAGCTTATGGGTCTACTCACCCCTCCAAGGTAACACACCTGCCTGAGCTACTGCTCACACTGCAGAGACTCAGGATTTTCCATCGCTCAAGGCATGGGGGCACAGCTGTTGCCCACACCCTACTGGCCAGCTGTTCATGAAGCACTGGCATCTCTTCTAGTTGCAAGGGTTGACCCCAGAAAGGCAAACACAAGTGACAAACATACAGTTGGTACTTGTTCAGAGGCAAGTGGGGCTGAAGGATAGTGCATTAAAATAGATAAATAAATAACATTCTCCCAAATGCATTAACTCCCAGAAGCCACCATGAGAATGAAAGCATGTAATCCTAGATACAGGTCTGGTGACAGTCCCTCCTCCAAAGATTTCACATTCGAAATGGTGTGGTGTGATATTTGGATGGCTGACAAGGAAAGAAACAGAGGGTTTGGAGCATGTCTCTTACAAGGAAAGGCTGAGGGATCTAGGGCTGTTTAGCCTTGAGAAAAGAAGGCTGAGGGGAGACCTTATTGATCTCTACAACTACCTGAAGGGAACTTGTAGCAAGGCAGGAGTTGGTCTGTTCTTCCTGGTGAGAAACGATAGAAGAAGAGGAAATGGCCTGAAGTTGAACCAGGGGAGGTTCAGGCTGGATGTTAGGAAGCATTTCTTTCCAGAAAGAGTTGTCAGGCATTGGAATGGGCTGCCCAGGGAGGTGGTGGAGTCACCATTCCCTGGAGGTGTTTAAGAGGTGGTTGGATGCTGTGCTTAGGGACATGGTTTAGTGGTTTTTGCTAGGGCTAGGAATAAGGTTGGACTTGATGATCTTAAAGGTCTGTTCGAGCTGAAATGATTCTATGACTCTTTCAGAGCAGACTTTGCATCTCTACTAGCTAATTAAATGAGCAGACGATACTCGCTCAAGAGTGCTGCCATGCTCCCCCTTAATGCTTTGGCCCTCTGAGATATAGGAAAGATAGCAAGAGCTTGATGTTATCTACAGCATGGAAATCACTCAGGACTCAGAAATCTAGAGAGAGGGCTGCCCCCCAGAAAGAATCAACTCACTGTCCAAGGGTAGACATGGGTTCCAAAATGCTCAAGGTTCTTTTCTGTATTTTCAATGCTGCAGCTTTTGATCCCACTGGAACAGGTCAGGGATGAAGCAGGGAACATCACTGGTCTCTCACGTTGCTGGAAGACTAAAGGAAAACTAGGCTGCTGGGTATAGCATAACTTAGAGGCATTTGTTTGAACTTCTGACACTGCTGTCCCTCCTTCCTTTTACAAACTCATGAAGTGTTTTTAGTCCGTTTGAATTTAGCCATGTTACACATAGACAGCACTGTCTGAGAATTGCCTCTCATGGAAGACAATCACCAAGCTTTTTATCATAAAGCCCTTAGGATACTGGGAAAGGAACAGGAATATAAACCCCATCCAAATCCCCTTCTTTGAAGCCTGAGCAGGTCCCCATATTTCCCAGAAACCTTGAAGCTCAGACCAGGGGTACACACCATGTCTCAAGCACTGCCATCTTGATGATATTTGGGTGGCAACAGCAGCAAGTGCCATAACTTGCAGCTGGCTCCTTTCTGACACCATAGTAGCAGTTAGCTGCATACCTGCCTGTGTTCTCTTTATCACTTGAAGAAATCCATCCTAAGTGGCCACAACAGGAGTAAACAATGCTGTTTTAAGAGACGCTTCTCCCTACTGGTTGAGATGAATACAGCTTGCTTTTATCTAACCCATTTACTAAAACTGCACAGGCCTCCTCCATCACTGGCACCACCCTTGCACTACCACAAGGAACATGACCACCCACGCTGAGCAGCTCCATCTGCTCTTCCACACAAGAGGTATGCCAACACATTCGGATAACCTACAAGCTCCCGAAGCACAAGAGGTGTAGACCCATCTCTGAGAGTTTTGCATGTTTGATTTTACTGCTCCTTTTTATCCACCCCCCACCCCCCCCCCCGGGAGAAGCAGCACTATCCCACCCAGAATGAAATTGTGGAATGCCAGAAAGAAAACGACAATGGTCTTTTGCAGAGGGGTTTGCAATGAGAACCCAAACAAGAAGTACTGAGCAGGGAACGACAAAGCCAATTCTTCTCTCTGCACACCTAAGAGCTGCAAATGAGCATTTCCTGCCACAGTGAACACTGAAGTTTCTTCAGAGAATGTTCAAGTTAGTAAGTTGGGTTTTTTTGTTTCCTCACCCAGCAATTGTTCTGCTCTCTGGTCTGCCAAGTCCTGCCCCAGGGCAGTGGCATTTCTCTGCTGCTGCACGTTGTGCCCAGTGATTTGCACTGGGACGAAAGGCTCTGTGCAAGTACAAAGCATTAACTCTGCATAATTCTAATCACACACAAATGGATCTCATGCATTTGCAGCTATTCATGGTTTATAAGTCACCTGGTTTATAATGATAATTTTTAAAGCAATGTTTTGAAAAAGGAAATGAACAAACATAAAACCTGTAAAAGAGGGAAATTAATGTGGGATTTCAGACAAGTTATTTATCTTCCCTTTTGGCTCAGTGCAATACTGCAGGGATAAGCACATAACTAGCTGCTTTAATATTTACACCTATTATAGGAAAAGTAAACACTGATGATAAGTCACTGCTTTCCAGGATTAGATTTCATATTTTAAAGACTGCTTTAAATTAATGCAGAAGCAAACATTATCTTTTCTTTTTATTCATATATTTCCCTAATGAGTTCCAAGCAAATTGTGCCTACTTATATTTTATGATTTTAAATAATTAAAACATTTTATGGAGGCAAATAAAATTCTCCCCAGAGTTAGCAGAAAGATTATTGATTGAACAGATCTCAAGCTACAAGAAAAAAATTACTATTTAGTTTAAAGGCTCATAATTTTATTCCCATTCACCTACTGAAAAACAAACAAACAAGACTACATTTTTACAGCAACCTTTTGAGTTGTCTTGGGGTAGGGACTTGGGTTATGTTAGTCAGCTGAAAGTACTGACTTTCTGACATAGTAAAATCAGATTTGCCCAATAGTTAATGAGAGTGTAACTGCTGTAAGTAATGCAAGTAAATGCAATGCCTAACTATCGCATACCTGTGCCACAACACAGTGTTCTTTACCCGAGAATTTGAATCAAATCCACAAATGCAAAACACCAACAGAAGTCTGCTCTCAGGGGAGCATGGGTTCTCGGGACACCCAGGCTCCAAGCACCATGTCACGTGGCACAGCCATGGGAGTCCAGAGGGTTATGGCCCAGTTGGCACATGTAGCCCCTGTAGCACAACCCCCAGCGACAGAAAGGGGGTTTCTGTTAGCATCAGAAGAAAAAACCAAACTGAACAGCAACAAAGAAACAAAACCAGGAGATACTTGCATTTTAAAATAGGTGCAAAGAAACCTGAAAAAAGGAAATGGATGCTTGCAAATCCAAATGGAAATAAAAACCAGTAACAGCTTGCCCTGCTCTGCGTGAGAACAGAATTAATTCTGTTCAGTGATTTTACTTTTCAGCTCAGTTCTTCTAACTAACTGCACTTTCTGAAGTTAGAATCATGTTTTTGCAGGCAACGTCTGCTTATAGCAGTGATAATGCCTGCTAGAATTTAGGCTTAGTTGTAAGAAAGCCAGGACAGAACCGCATGCTTGCCCATGATGTCATTTGAATCTTTTAATGGATTTTTTTTTCAGGAAACAAACATTAGTTTACATTTAAAGGTAAACAAAACATGTCGCTCATTGGAGTAGCTTAAAAAAACCAAACCAAACCTGCAAAACTTAGGTAAATATGTAAAAAGAATTAAAACACTGACTTCTAAACATTATTGCTTACCCTGCACATCCTGCCTTTTTCCCTGTAACTGCTAAACTCACCCAGGCTGTGGCTCACTGTCCTGGTTTGAGCTGGGATAGTTAGTTTTGTTCCTAGTAACTAGTACAGTGCTGTGCTTTGGATTTAAGATGAAAATAATGCTGGTAACAACAACTAGAACACCCATGTGTTAAGTAGTGTTTATACCAAATCAAGGATTTTTCAGCTTCTTATGCCCTGCCAGCAAGAAGGCTGGAAGGGCACAAGAAGTCAGGTGGGGACACAGCCAGGACAGTTGACCCAAACTGACCAAAGGAATATTCCATACCATATGACAACATGCCTAGTATATAAACTGGGGGACTCAGTAGGGAGGGGCAGATCGCTGCTCAGGGACGGGCTGAGCATCGGTCAGGAGGTGGTAAGCAATTATATTGTGCATCATTTGTCTTTCTTGGGGTTTATTTCTCTCTGTTATCTTCCTTTTCATTACTATTATTAGTAGTACTGTTAATACAATTACTGTTATTACTATTATATTCTATTTTTTACTTAAATTATTAAACGATTCTTAGCTCAATCCAGAAGTTGGGATTTTTCCCTTTCAGTTCTCCTCCCCATCCCACCCGGGAGTGTCAGGGAGAAGTGAGCAGCTGCGTGGTGCTTACTTGCTAGCTGAGGTTAAACCACAACACTCATGACAGTCAATGCTTACCTCCTTTCTTTATAAGGTATATATTTTTGCATTTACCTACTCCAAGCTGATGTTGCTGGTGTCTGCCACAGATCAAAACCTGGGAGGCAGGAGGAGCAGCAACGGCTGCAAACAACACAAGTGGAAAGTTTTGTCAGATGGACACCTTCAAATCCAGGCAGAGGTGTGACAGCTATGTGGGGACAGGGAGGGGGCACTAAGACCTCCACTGCTGCTCTTTGTGGAGGGACCCATGCCTGCTTCCACCTCTGGCAAGACCAGCTTCACTGACAGAGGGGAGAGAGGGTCCTTCAGGCACCTTCACCCAGTTCCCACTCAGCCACCAGTGTGTCCTCAGCCACCCAAGCACAACAGCAAGGTATAGGTGTGTCATTTCTGTGTCACCTTCAACATCCTCTAGCCATCTAAATGTCAGGTGCCGTAAAAATGCTCTCCCAAGACACTTAATCCATCTTTTCAATGTAGAATAATTAGTGGGGTCATTCCAAAGCAGAAAGCCACAGTTCATTGTGCAACTACTGTGCCACCACGTATTCTATCAAAGAGATTAATACAACCTGAAAGGAACTGCAGGGCCCTTCTTGGTTTCCAAGGAGCAGCAGAACTAGGTTATATTCCGGTGAGCCTCAAAGACATCCCCAGTATAGAGGAGCATTAATTAACTATCAAAGCACAATTACAAAACAATACCCACTGGGTCAAACTCCTAACAAAACAGCTCCTGTACAAAAAGCTGCAGTTTCTCCACAGGTGTGTAGAGCCAGTGTCTACATCACCCCTGGGTCTTCCCACGGTTGTGGATTTTAGGCACAGTCATTTCCTGGAACTATTCCCACTGACAGACAGTAGTCCCTTTCCTCAGGTTGGAGGACCATCAAGATGGAGCCAGTAAGGGGTCCTGCTGAGGGCCTAGGCCACAGTGCTGAAGCTGAGTCTTGGACCCCCGTCAAGGGTGGCTGCGTGGAATCAGACCTATCCTTACATCCTGAGACTGATCCACATTATCACTGGAGACTTAACTTGAAAGAGGCAAAAGCACAGACACATTTAATCAACGCTGAGACATCCAGGGTCTCAAAATTCCTTCTGGTGTTACAGAAAGGGTCCTAGGTGTCACCAAGCCCACCACACTCCTCTCTCTCATGCAGCTCTGTTGAAAACCAAGACAGAAAAATTTGGTAAAGCCCCAGAAAAGTAACCATAGTCACTCACATACTAGATACTAAGTGATACTCTTTAGCTCAAGCTTAACTTCAAGTGCATATTTAAACTTCCAGGCATGGACTATGGTAAACTCTTAATGAAAACTTCACACTTGCAGCTGGGGTCTACCTGTTGACATCAGGGACCATTTATGGTCACCTCCACAAACTGCATTAAAGGTACATGATTAAGGCTGCAAAGCTAAGCACTCAGAAGGTGACAAAAGACTCATTAAATTTGAACAAGCAATCTTAATTTTGACCATTGCTATTACATACAGATGTTATAATATAGATTTTAATTTTATCATCGAGCATTTCTGCATTCTACCTCTTGCATACTCCTTCCTGACCTTATTAGGTCTCATTTTATTTCTTTTGCCTTCAGGCTAATAAACTGAGAACCTATAAAGAGGAAAAATAGCTGGCTTTAGGCAGCCTGTGCCAGTAGAGGATTCCCAGGTCTCAGAAGGTCTAAGCAGCCCTGTACCGTGGTCACGTTTCTCCATCAGAAGAAGGGGAGGAAAATAGGAAGTCACCAGCAGAAATTATAACTGCCTTTTCTGTGTTTAATTATCTTTTCTTTCTGCTTTGTGTTTGTCTTACTTCATCTCCATAAAAGAAAATTGGACTGTAATGGCTACAGCAACACCAAATCATTTCAGCTAACTCCCTGTACTTTTCCCCCAAGGGATCAAAAGGCTACCAGGTAAAAGGGAATAAAAAACACAGGAGAGGCAAGAGTAGGTTTTCCTATACAACAGGAAAGTTATCCTGTGAAGGAAACTATTAAAATTAAAGCCTTTCTTTTCCTGGGAAGTTTATATTTTGAATGCTTTTCTGCTTCTCTTTCTTTCTCTCCCTTGATGCTAACCAGGCTGAGGTCCTTGTGCATGAAACCCTGTCCCTTGGGTACTCATTTGCTGCTGTGCAGGCAGCTCAGCTCACCCAGCCGAGGCAGGCACGTTCCCACTTGCTGTATTTCCCAATACAGCAGCACTCTGCAGCGTGGCCAGCACACGGGGGCCAGGTGTGGCACAGCCCCACCACGCTAAGCACACGTTTTACAGTGACACACCGTATTTTTTGTAGTTCAAGAAATTCCAGGCAGAAATATGAGAGCAACCACAGTTCAGGAAGAAGAAACTGGATTAGCCTAACACAAAAAAAAAAGCAACCCTCATAAGGCAGTGGGCTCACGCTTCTTGCAGAGCACTGCTCTCTGTGGCAAGTGATGCTTTACCAAAGACAAGTGGAACCAGAAGGAAATGCCTAACTCCCCACCACTCCTCTCAAGATGGGAGTGTGCTTTGAGTTAGGAGGAGCTGTGCCTCTGGGAGAGGCTGCTATGGATGCCTGCAGTGGAACTGCAGGGTACACCTCTTTGCTGCAGCTTCCCACAACAGAAAAGAAAGTTGTAGGAAATGGGACTTTGAGCCAGTGTTTAGACAGCCCAGAAGAGGGAGAAATTTTGAAGCAGAAGGTGGGTTAGTTGGGTTGTGCTGGCTTGGCAGGGAGATCTATCAAGACTGACGTTTATGCACGCTTGTGAACTCACCTTATGACGGGCATGACAAAGTTACACCAGCTGAGCTTCAGGCTATATGAGCAGGCTGTAAACAATTTCAACAGCATGCTGATGTACCCTAAATGCAGAGAGGCCCTTTGTTACAAAACATTAGGTCTCATCTGAAAGTGTACCAGTCTTGCACCAAGACTGAATGCTGTACCAGATCTCCCGAGGAACTTTAAAAAAAGTAAACCAAAAATAAAACATTTCCTTAAACTCAGTGTAAAGAGATCAGCCTTCTGTTACAGAGGCTGCAGCACAAGCCTACATCCACACTTGTTACAGTACCCTGAAGAGATATTTGTGAACCGCAATTTATTTTAGAACATTTCATAAAACATTGATTCCAGAAACACTGGAAACGACCGCTCACACTCACCTGGTACCATCTCTGCTGGCAAAGATTCTGCAGCTGGCACAGTGGAGAGCCACCATCTCCGCTCACCACATCCACGGGGATGTCAGTCCAAGCTGGTCCCTTTGAGCCCAACCAATGAACCTCCCAGGTACAACAGCAAGTAGCCTGCACCCAAACAGTACCACAGCGAGTGCCACTACACTCTCCCTGCTACGGGGCAGGCTTTTGTCCAGGCTAAAGAACATACGTTAAGCACCAACAATAAGGGAAGGCAGAACCACTCCCTGCCCTGCTGCCCAGAAGTACCTGCTACCAATTAGAGAGATGCAAGTGATCCCAAGTGACTCTCGTGGTCAGTTACATGCCCCCACCCCCCACCCCCCAACAAGGTAACAAGGAAAAAAATTCTCTGTAGCTATAAATTTGGCCTAGGCTGATATCCAACCACCTGCAGCAGGGCAGCTGGTAGTGCACCCAGCTCCTCCTGCCCCCAAGCAACTGAGGGGCCTGACATGCCCGGGTGTTTCCATGCTCTACTTGGATAGGGAAACGAAGCTCCAAAGCCCAACAAGGGTTTCCAAAGAGGGGAGCAGGGCAGAGCGAGGCACTCTCCAAGAGCAGGTGGTGGGGAGTTCATGACAGCAGTCCCAGACACGTGCTTCACTGCCCAGTACTGTGAACACACTAATCTTCTGGTTTTATCTAAGAAAGACAATTTTTATACATTCATGAACAAAAAAAAAAGCCCAGAAAAAAATCTGTCTCTGCTCCCCACCCTCCAGTGACATCCTGCACAACAGCTTTCCAACAGCCTGTGCGAATGGGAGGGTGGTACAGCTGCCCCATGGCACTCACAGCTCCCTAAACGAAAGCGTACACGTTTCACCACAGTGCCCGCAGGGGACGGGCCCCGAGCAGCCTCGATAGGCTCTCCTCCCTGCCCCCGGCCCCCCATTGCTCCACGGACACATAACGGCAAAGCCAGGAGTTTGTCAGCTACCTGCACTGCGGCAGTGCAGGGGCCCCGGGCCGTGCCATGTGCATGCACTGCTGGCCTGCCCTGGACCCATCGCAGACTCGGCCCGGCCCTGCCACAGTGCCCAGTGCCCCCGGATTGGGGAAGCTCTCAAGTCGGGCAACGTTCTGAATCCCTGCCCGTTGCTTGCTGTCCTCCTGTCAGCCAGCAGTTCTCAGAGCTGAGAGCAGCCAGAAGATCTCTTGGAACATCAAGGAATCTCAAGCCCTTTGGAGGTTTCCAGGAAAATACTGTCAAGTAAGGAGCAGAGCAGCAGTCAGAAGGATAACCCGCTTTGCTAATTGACTTTGTTTAGATGTGAGAGGGGACGCACCAGAGGCCCAGCGCTGTGGCAGTGCAGTGCAGAGTGCAGGACCAGAAGCTCGAGAAGCGGGCGCACGCTGCTCCGTCGCTCAGACAGAGGCTGGAGCAGACGCCAGCGTGCGCTGCGGGGTTCCCGCTCGGAGTCCCTTTACCGTCGCCCAGAGCCAGGCTTGGGCTCACCTCGGCTTTCTCCCCCCGGGTGAGCCCGACACACCCGCGGCAGCGGCTCCCGAGGCGGGAGAGGACGCCAGCGGCCACCAGATGGCGCCGTCCGCCCGCGGGCGGTGCGGGGGGGGGCGGGGCTGGTGGGCGGTGCCCCCGCGCGGCGGGCGCGGCCCCGGCCCCCCGGGAGCCGTTTCCCCAGCGCTCCCACCGCCCGCCGGCCCCGCTCCCGCCCGAGCGCTCCCAGCTCCGCCTGCCGCTCGGCCGCACCCACGCCGGGAAGCACGCCGCTCTTAGAGAACAGACATTTACTACTTTGACCCTCACGGAGCACAGGCGAAGTCAACAGAAACGTACGGAATTGCTACCCATGCAGAATCGTTAAACAGCCGTCACTTTAGCGTTAGGATCTTCCTCCAGGAATTGAGGACTAAGAACATTCCACGCGAACACCCCCAATCCCTTGAAAGATTTTTGATGGGGTAGCTGCTGTGGTTTCTGCACAGAATTCTTTCTGATTTAAAAACACCGGCTGCAGTAAAGGTCAAATGGGGGGAGCTGAAAGCTGAAACCACCTCCGATGGACGAGTTGCCATCTTTAAAGAGCTATCAGCACTTTTCCCAACACCAGCAGATAAATATGAGTGTAGATAGGAACTAAGTCCAACAGTGTGTAATACCCCACATTTTTCTAAGTTTTAATTGTATATCATTTTTTACAACTTACCATAGGAAAAAAAAAGTTGTTTTCTTAGATGAGCATCAGTATCAAACTCACAGCTAGCATAGCTGATGTACAATAATTAAGTCAGTTGTTGATCGTGTCCCCTTCGACCCAGCAGCACACGGAAAGATGGACACAACACCCAATGAAGAGGGAAGACCAGGACCAATCATCACTAAAATACAATGAATGCACACTTGCAATAATTGATATAATCTGTGTTTTTATTCCTATTCCAGCTCAGGAACAGAAACATTCCCCTGCAAAGAGAGGCTGACAAATATGACAAAACTGTTTGCAACATATGTAGCCCTTTCGTGGCACCTGACAACCCAAACAGTGGGTTTTTTTCTTTCTGCTGGTTCACAGGAAGCGTTTGTCCCTGCCCTTAAGACACCGGTGCGACCTGGTATTTGTCATCATTAGTGGCTTACCTTGCATAGAATTGCTTGTCTTTGCTGACTGGTATGATAAGGACACAAGGACCTTTGATTTGTCAGAAGCAGGGCTGAATCATCCATGTGTGGGCTGTCTTCTGTTTGCTTGGTTCTACTTCCTGTAGAACTGCAGTCACCATCGATTTAAATGCATCTTTGTGCCCAGTAGACCGACTATTGCAGTCATATGCCAAACACCAGAAGAGGACATTAGAGGGCAGTAAGCACGCTGTTACTACCTGGCTTTATCCTAGAGATAGCCATGGGAGAGGTAAAAACCCGTGTCCCAGCACTTGGTGCTGAAAGATTTCCACACCCATTCCTAAAGAGTTCCAAAGGTATTTCCTGGTTTTGAATTACTGCAGCATACAAGAGGCATTTAAGAACATACCACACCAAGCAGACCCACATGAAGATCCAAGGCTAACTGAACAACCTGGGGAATTCCTACTGCACAGCAAGAACAGAAATGTTTTGTCACTCAGTGCAAACTCCAGGGCATCACAGTCTCGCATGAAAGTGTTTGTATTTATGAAAGCAGGATTCAGGTTCTTTGCAAGATGCACCCAGATAACCCCTACCCCAGGTGTAACAGGCAGGAGCGGAATGGTACAGTTCACACAACATCCACAGCCGTGCTCAGGTAATGGGTTATCTCAAGTGTTTTTATTTTATTCAGAACACCACCTGAGGAAAGGCTGGCTAGCACTGAGAGTTATCATTAAGGCTTTTCACGTGTTCTAACAAAATGGAACTGTTTAAACTACTGACATTCCTTGCCACAAAACTCCAATTACAGCACCAGCTTCTGCAACGTACTTGAAAAGAAAGTCTGAAAGCCATTTTTATAAGCCTCACTTGAGAGACGTCAAGAGATAGACACTGAACTTCCTTTTCATGCTCAAAGTAGGGATTTATGACAGTATTTTATGAAAACTCACATTTTCACGGCTGTCTTAACTACTGCAGAGCCTATTTTTCCATTTGCCTATCTGCATTATAACAAATGCAACAACTTAAAGTTTAAAGGCCAAGGCCCAGTAAAGTGATATACGTGAAAACAGAGTAAAATTAATAGGTTTAAGCTTTCTATTACTAATTTGTAAAAAGAGCCTCGAAGAAACTCTGCAATGTTCGCTTTTATTTCACTTGCCGACTTTGCTACCTCAGGAAAAACAGTGGGAGATGAACAGGTGGTGAAGAAAAGCACTAGAAAAGTTGTTTCAAACCAAAATAAAAACCAAAACCAAAACAAACAACCAAAATTAAACAACACCAAAAATAAACAAAAAAAACACCTAACCCAACAACCCAAACCAAATCACCAGACGTCTCAGACCACTACAGCCCTATGAAAAGCTTCCAAAAACGCCCAGCAAAACCATCAGTGTTGCAGCCACAGTGGTTCAAGGATGCAAATAAGCATCGTTCATGAGCAAAGAGAGTCCTTTATTTGCCCAGGTGCTACAGCCAGATGATGCATACAGGCACATATTTTGGTTTTAATTTATTTATTTTTTTCAGAAGAACGGACACATTTTGTGAGGCACCAAACAGGATTATACCAAAAAGAGAACCTGTACTAAAATTCACGTGTCTGGCCATACAGTCTCTAGCTTTAAGTGGTCTAGCACATAAAAACACTTCAAACTAGTGTGCAACAAGAGAGCAACAAATTGCACCTTACTTCCATCACCAAGCTGTGGAAGCGCTCCTCAGAAAAGGGCATTTAGTGACAACAGCAGTCAAGGTACTCCAAAGCACAAATGCTGCCAAATCTTCTCTTTGTTAAAATCTAGAAAAATACACTAGCAAGCCCGCTCAAGAGTCTGAGCTGGAAGCTTAAGCTCTGCTCTTGAAGAAGGTGGCTCAGCTATTCCATAGCTAGAGCCTCAACGCGGGCAGTTTGTCACAACAGACCACTCAAGAATTTGAGTAGGAGGGCAACAATGCAGGATGGAACAACACCTCAAGCAAATCACTAGGACTTTGCAAACCGGAGATAAAGCTTCCCGATCATAAGCTAGCTACCTGCCCTATAAAGGAAGCTGCTGTGAATTACAGACTGACAAGACAAAATATCAAGATGCCCTTCTCAGCTATGAGAGACTGTAAGAATTAGGCTCTAGGACTCCCCTGATCTGGATGGGGATAAATCCCCATTCTTAACTCTGAGCACTGTATCTACATGTATTTAATATATTCCACATTAAAAGCATTCACAGCTAGGAACATTTGACCTTACGGGATGTTCACAGACAAAACGTCCCTCATACTTCAATCTTAATTCTATCCTGGAAAAACATGAGAGCTCTTCCATTATTCTCCACACTTACGGACTTAAATGGATATCCATCAAGATTTATTAGTCAAAGGAAAAGCAAAATCGGATGCATTTTCCTCCCTTTCCATTTAAAATTAAGCTTTTATTTCAGTCACTTTAAGCAGAAACCTCTCACAGCAATTGGGACAAGCAGGCTGTTGTACCATTACAGTTACATTCAGCTGCAGGAATACGTCTTACTTCATACAAACATAAGCAAAAGGTGTGTTTGTGGTGAGGTTTTTCACCTCTTGGGCAAAAAGCATCAAGGAGCAGTTCTTAAATATCTCAGTGTGCCAAGTATGTCATTCCACGCTCTCTGCATCAGGAGGCCAGCTAGTAATGCAGTCATCTCACCCATGGAACACAGGGTGAATTAAACCATTATGTCAAAACAAATCTTACCTGACAGAAAAGCACATTCAACTTGCTTGAGGATTCCAACTGTTCAGTGAAAAGCATCTATATTCAGTGTTGTCACAGGTAAGAGCGAGGGTCCTTAACTGCACAAAGGTATAGAGCGCTACTTCTTGGATTATTTCAAGTTAAAAGCTAAAACTTAATTTAGCACTACCCTTGCATCTTAATTCTTAAAATATCTGAGGCACAAGTATATGTGTGTACTTGTTTTATTCATAATTTGTCTTGGGATACCAAATGTATTTCTACTTCAGGTGATTTAACAAAATCGTTGACCTCATTTCAAGACATCCACTGATCCATTTTTCATTGAATGGCAATATTGAATGTTAAAAGGAACATAAAAACAAACATGCACACAATTGTACAGTTTTCATAAATGTCTATTTCATTATTTGTGGGTAGCGCATTAAACAGTTAAATACATTTAAATAATGTTTAAGTGACTGCACTAATGCAGAATTTTAACTAGATGGGTAACCAATTTAACTAGAAACCAGCTAACAAGTAACTGTCTAAATACTTCAAAAACAGCTCTTGTTCTAGGTCATCCTTCATGGGGGGAAAAAAAAGCCTGCTGGTCACATTGGAAATACATTTTAAGGCCAAATTCTTCTGATATCCCTTCTCTGCAGCAGTTTCTTCGCCTTTTTAAGCCTCCAATTCCAGGCCGAGACCAAGTTTATGGCCACCAGCATTGATACTCTTTCCATCTATCAGGGCAGACAGTGTAAGCTTCACACCTGTAAGATTTTTAAACAGATTTTAACATGTTTACAACACACAATCAGAGTAGCTTTCATGCAACTCGACCTCCATCATTACAAGTCCCAGCTGTAGCTTTTTCCTATTTCATTGCTTTCATCTAAAGGTTTCTACAGAAGAATCTATTTACCCACGAAATCTACCAAGAGCTAGTCACATGAATCAAGCTGGATGCTCCTTGTGAATACCATGTTAAAATGTACAAAGTCTTTAATGGACAAGTACACAAGAGCTTTCCTTTTCTGTATTAAGGTGTGAAAACAAGGGCGAAAACTATGCATGGAAAGATGGACACTTGTCCCAGGGAAGGAATGGAATGAGACTACCATTTTCACTGGTTTTCAGATATGGAACTAACCAATGGTAATACAGCATTAGATGTTCTTACACTTAAACACAACAAGTTCTGGAGGTTTATTTACCAAATATGAAAAGCAGACAATCATTATTTCAAGACCTGCTATCATTCAATAGAGTACGACTGGAGAAAACAGTGATTAAAAAAAAAAAGACTGCTTTGCATGGCCTAAAGCTAAACTATGAAAGACAATACAGTCCACTCCTATACAAATTAATGAAGAATATGATGCAGTAATACTAGAAATATAGAATAAATAAAATAATAGAATTTGCCTTAAGTAAAGGATTGATTCGCTACATAAGTTACTATAAAACATCTATTTTGCTTTCAAGACAAACTTATTCTGAAAAGGGAAATAGTTGCACATGAAGGCACAGGTCTCGAAGATTTTCTTTGTGATGCACAAAAGACAAGTATGTGATATAACTCATGTAATAAGCCTTACCTGGCCTGAGGGTCTGGGTGTAACCCACTCCAACTAGACTAGAATTGTTCACTTTTGCCTGAGGGGAAAATTAAAAAACCAAAAAAAAAGCAATTTTAACCTATTAGTTTTTATCACTCAGAAGCTAGAATAGCTACAGTAACATTGCCATTATCAACTTAACCAAAATGTACTTGTTCTTTCAATACCTCTGTGATTACTGGATTCTCTCCTCCCAGCTGCACCCTTTCCCCCCAGCTTAAGAGTTGAAGGAATAATATATTTAAAAGCAGTCAGAATATAAGGGCAGCGAGAACTGTCACTGGAATGTAGTTTGGTAGGTGAACTTTCCCACCCCCTTTTCAGAAGGCTGTAACAATTTATCATCAGTCTCCCAAAAGAAGCCACATCAGAAGAATCCTCCATGTTCACGTTGTAACAAAAGAATTAGTTATATTGCAGGTCCAATCAGTCAAACAGCAAACACTTCATATCATCATCATACACAATGCATGCAAAATTACTTCCCACTTTGCATCACTTCCATTACAGGAAGATTCCAACAACCCAGGTTCAATTCTAGCATCATAGCATACAGAAAAACTTCTCTGCACATCACCTTTTTAAGCAGTATCACCAGAGTTCTTACCATGAGAATGTGACAGAGCTCCCCCAAATCTGGCTTTTAAAAAAATTCTGTCAACTTACAGAACTAGACATGAAGAGTTTTTTTCTGGTTTATTTTCTTCTTAATAAATTAAGTCCTCCAGTGTAGCACAACATTTGACAGTCAGATTTTAAGAGACTCTGCTGTATGCAACATTACAGAATTTAAATACTGCTGGTTTCATTATAACTGTCTAGACTGTAAGAGTGATTCCTTACAAGGCTTCCTGACCTATTACCTTCTTTTGTACTAATAACACAGATTCACAGAAACTAAAAATATACCGTGCTTAGCGTAACCCTTTTGGTTAGGGCCATACTCACAGAGATAGAAGCAGTGGAATCCAACTTGTATTTAGCTGCAATGCCAAAGCGAGTGCTGTTGCTCCCTGCTGTCCAAGCCAGGTTTACAGCAGTTTCAAGATTATCACTCACTTTCTGGTAAATTGACCCACCAAATTCTGAACCATCATTGCTGCACAAATTAAGAAAAAAATTATTTTCCCATGTTTACATAATCAACATTTATAATTAAAAAAAAAATCAAATTTTTATTCAAATGAGAATTCCAAAAGTTTTAGTTGTTTCACTTTGTGACAAGGGGAAATGAACAAAGTTAAACAGCAGTACTTTGAGGGGTGGGGAGGACACGATAAATAAATACATATTTCATAGTGATACCGCTCATTCTCACACTGATGTTGAACTAAGTACCTGAATGTAGTTCCAGATCCCTTACAAAACTAGCAGGTATTCTGAATTCTATATTACTGAATACATATGATATTCTTCAAGAATTTGATGACCTTTTTAAAAATATGTCACAATGTTTAACTGAAATGGAATTCTTACAGCCCAGTCTATAAAGTGTTTTGTAGCCCAACCCCACATCCCTCAACTTCCATAAACGCAGACACAATCCCCATCCTCCCACTCCAAAATGTCAAAGCTTATCTCAAAAATCGTTACTTATTTCCTAACTAAACACACTAGAACTAGCATTTTTATTCATTTAGATTCAAAACATCATGTTCTTCAGTAGTTTTGATCACCTTGCTCTGAAGAACATGCACAATCTAAAGGCAGCAAATCTGAAGAAAGCTGATAAACAAGACATCTTACACTTGTTTAGTTACACTCTGTTTCATGCAGTCTTCATCCCAGACAGGCAAGATGATGAACTTAGTCAAAAGTCCAAATTCAAAGCTCTAGTCTTGCTCCAGAAACTTCTACTGGCCTACTTAAAGCACTGCAACATTAATTACTACCTCTAACAAATCCACTGACCTTAAATTACAGTCAGATGCAACTCAATGTAATGGGAAAGCAGGAAAAGCATTATGATCAGCTCTGTGTAACTCAGCGATTGCGCTTCCTATTTGGATGTACTTCAGCAATTAGTAAGCTGTAGCCTATGTTAGGCTCTAAGTGCTAACAAGCCACAGGTATTTATACTGTTTTTAAAAAGAGGGATACAAAGTAACATACATCATTACTTAAAGAGTTTTCTGTTGAAAAACACACTCCACTCAACAGCCCTGCAAGCACCTCTTGGTATTTCAAGCATTTGTGTTCTAACTAGAAGGCAAGGTGGAGAAACTCTGCTTCTGTACAACTGGACACGATTTTCAGTACTTACACATTAGTGTGCAGTTGGAAGTCTCCAGTCTTGTAACCCACAGAGAAGTTATTTCTTGTCAATTTTGATTTGGCACTATCAAAAGTCATCTGATAACCAGCGAGCCAGCCTTCATAACCGAAGACAGCTGAACCGTGGATTGCAGGTCCAGCAAAATCGAAGTCAACATCACAACCTAGGTTTAGGCATTCACGTTTATAAGCTGACTTAATTTTACCACTTTTCTTTCTGAAAGAGAGAAACAGGTATCTTGAGACAATCCTCAATAAACTGACAAATTTCAACCATGTGACTCTACACAATTTATTTAAATGCCATGCACATGCACCTTGGGCCCAAGCATATCTAGGCCATCAAAAAAGCACAGGGCTACCTCAAACAGGCATTCTGTGATGAATGTAGAGGCATTTTTGTGCCTCTCCCAGAATCTTACAAGTATTTCTATCCCAGAAAATAAACAAAGTGGGCTGTTGTGAAACATCCAATATTAAGCTCATAGAATAAGATGTGACACTAAAGAGCATAAGCCTTTAGCATTGGGATTTGCTGATAGCGATAGCAAACCATACAAACATCTCTGTCAATAGAGCAGACCAGATAAGCATTTACAGACCATGGATATTGTTACAGCCTAAGTAAGGCAAAAAGGTTAACAATTCTTACCCTGTATTCGGTGAGAAAGTTGTGTCAAATGTCAGCTTCAAGCCTTTAGCAATCTAATTGAAGGGGGGAAAAGACAAAGCTATGAATTCAGTTCTGCTAGTTAGGTAAAACAAATAAATACTCTCCTAATCTATTACCTGATCTTCAATTGCAATTTCTGTTCCCAGAGTGTTATCTGTGTTCCATTTTTCTGTGAAAGTCAGCCCATACTCAGCCCACTTGTATTTGGTCTCCAAGCTCCCATTCACTTTTCCAGTGTCTGTGTTCGATGAACCAGATGTTGTGAATTCCTACGAAGGACAGTGTCCATGTTACACAGAAGATACATGTGATTCCCAAAGCATTACACAGTGACAAAAGAGAAAAGACTTGCCTTCAGCAGACACTAAGAGCCTGTTATTCTACGTAACAAGTTTAACATTAGACAGCTTGAGAAGGGAGAACACCACTAACCAGGAGAACTCAACAATTCATAAGCATATGGAGGCCTCCCCTCACACCCCATCTCAACTGCAGTGTTTCTGCCACTATTACAAAACGTACAGGTTTGCAACATAACTCAGAAACAAGACAGTAGTTACTGCAAGTATTCTGCTTAGAAGCAGAAACAAGTTCTTGAAATATAAGGTTAAGTCTGACACTCCTCATGAGCAAATTAAATATCAAACCAACAGCCAGTAATGCCGTAGATCACATAACTCCAGTAAAATTCTTTAGAGATCACATATATATTTTCATTATTCTGTCAACCACCTCCAAAGATAAATTATGGACAGCTGTAAAATGTCACAGAACACCATAATTTTTCAAACTGGGAGTGGGGCACGTGTTGGTTTGAGTTTTTTGTTTGGGAGTTTTTGTAGCTTTTTAAGAGAGTTCTGTCTAACCAATGCACCAGCCTTTTACACAAGCCATAGGCAACACATGTTTTTACTGACATCTGTAACACTCATATTCCCCTGACACTTTGGTTTAATGACTCACAGGAAAAACATTAATGTTTGAATCGTGAGCTAAGACAAGACTCTGATTTTACAGAGGCTTACTTGGAATTCTTTGAAGTATTTAAAAGTTAGCAATATCACTCCCATCTTCTTATTAAGCTCGTTAGTCCCTTGTGTCTCTCTCACTATTTGGATTCTCACAAAGCACACGATGAATAATTTCTGTGTAACCACTATTAAGAAGCTCAAGGCAATACCTAGAATAAGTGTAAGTCTGGTTTGTAAACAGATATTAAGGAGCTCTTTCCACTGAAATATTATTGCCCTTATGATTTTAAAAGTTTATTATTTCAATTTTTAAAAATATATAAATCAAAACTTTGACTTCCCTCCATGCACAGTATTATTTTGAAACTGACTCCTCACACTCACCTCCCTCAGACGGAAACACGGATTTGAAACCACAAGTCATTAAACATCAGTATTCTCTTAGCCCAGGACTGACTGCACATCCCAAGAATGCATGAGACTGTTCTTTAATAGCAGCTGATCAGATTTAACTGTGACCAAGACTTTTACTTGTATTATGTTAGTGAAACACTAAGCCACCCACAGAGTTGCATAATTCTAGTAATGTCTGTTTGTCACAAGTGAGAGGGACTCCACAACTTCAAACACCTTCAGCTTTAACTTCTTACTCTGTGCTATTCCTACTACACAGTGTAGTGTACGTGGCTGCAACCATTGCAGGAATAGCTCCGAGAGAAACAAATCATTACAGTATTTCTTATCTCTGCTTTAAAACATCTGCAGTACATAGATGCCAACACTTCCTCCTTCTGGGAGGGATGGCTTATAACTGATAAGGAATTCACACGAAGGTTTGGATTTTGCAAGGTTTTACTAGTATTACTAGCAGCCCTCGAAAGAAACAAGCTAAAATAAGAACTTCATCTATAATAGGGGTCTTGCAAACCATGTTTCAGTTGGGATACAAACTTCTAGAAAAGACACAGTACATAACTCACACACCTTGTTTCTAATAGCCAGTTACACTTTTAAAGCTTCTCATTACGAAAACAAAAATTAAAATTCTATCTTTACACCTTGCAAAGTCTGCTCTAGAAATAGATAAAAGTTACAGGAGGCACTACTTGCATGACCAAGAGATCTTGCATGGAACATTACTGCAACACATTAACAATTTTAAAGAGACAAAGATTCAACATGCTAATTGACTGCCAACTACTTCACACCAGCATCAAGATGCCAGAAATTTTCACCACATACAAACAGCATCATAAGGTTCTTCAGAAATACATTCTGTGTGCTATGACTGACATATTAAAATACTTGAAAAATGCATCAGCTGTACATTCACCCTCACACATAAGATGAGGGACAGCTAATAAACCTTTTGTTTTACGATTACTACTAGTCCTGTTGTGTTCAGAATAGAGTTACATCTTTAGGGGCTTCTGAAATTATTTTACATTGTAAGTTTATCACTCATGTAACCTATGAACTACTTAACAGCATCTGGAAGGTGTCCTTTCTAATTAATTATCAGAACATATCCAGAAAAAAGATACAATGACTAAAAAGTATTTAAACTCACCACTCCGCTTGCAGATTTTGTTTTCACATCCAGTTTCACCAACCCAAAACCTTAACAAACAGAAGTCAAAGTTACACCAGTAGGCTTTAACTAAGATATTTTCCAAGAAGCAGCTTTTTCAAGCAGACTCAGCAGTGCCACATATAGACATATATAAAAACCAATGTAGGTTGACTTCAGTAACACTCAAAATGTTAGATGCCACAACACATAGAGGAGGCCAAAGCCACTCCAGAACAAGCCAGGAGTTCTCTTCTACCATCACCACACAGAAAGAGGGGAACAGCCTCTCAGTTGCACACCGTACA
This sequence comes from Todiramphus chloris collaris, assembly GCA_025345505.1. Classification (NCBI taxonomy): domain Eukaryota; kingdom Metazoa; phylum Chordata; class Aves; order Coraciiformes; family Alcedinidae; genus Todiramphus; species Todiramphus chloris. The sequence continues at coordinate 5,066,630 of JANVCC010000106.1, read as the reverse complement.
TTTAACTACCAAATGACAACTTCCACAAGTAAATTTAGTGACAGACAAAATGCATTCTTCTCCTTTCCCAGGACAGCATTGGCTTTGAAGTTAATGCCATTTGAAGAGACATCACAATGCATAAAATTAGTCTCTCAGCACCAAGAAGAAATATCTCAGTGAAAAAACTGTACAAGTGTAGCCACTGGAAAATATACAGCCATTGGAACTGTAATATAAGTAGGTTTTATAGGAGTGTCAATTCACATTGTTGCCCTTCGAGCTGAGTGACAGCCTTGGTAAAAAGGTCCCCACATGCATTCCCCGGAGACCAGAAAAACAGCAAAGCAGAATTTAACTATACAAGGGCCTGCTATTACACATTTTAAAATGCTGAAGGATTCTTTATCCCAACAGCTATTCCTCTTTATATTCCAAAAAAGGCTATAATGTTACAGTAGTATATATACCAACAAATTCTGTGTCACAGACAGATTGGTAAATAAAGCGCACTCTTAAGTTAAACTTCAGGCTTATGTCCTTGCATACTTGTAGACCTCTGACATTTATGTGGCCAAAGCAGTAAGGTTTAACAGACTTCACATGAAAACAGCCCACAAAAAGCCACCAAATATCTGTTACTTGACAATAACAATAGAAAAACAATACATCTTCCCCAACCCCAGAAACACAGGCATTTGAACATTCAATTTTACATAAAGGCTTAAAAAAGGCAATTCACTGCTGCACAACAAACACGATGTCTTGTAAAAGGTACTATTCTTACCATATCCTTTATTGAAGATATCTCTGGCAGATTTGCCAAGGTCTACATATGATGGAGGAATCGCCATTGGAGCTGAAAGGAAACGGGATAATTAATAGTGAACCCTTTTACCATTGCGTGCGCACAAAAAATGCTACTGCGACTCCTTAGAGACACTCTTTAAGGTAGGTTGATATAGGAAAGCAGACTGCTCAAACAATTTACAGTATTCTGTGAAACACCTACAGATCTGCAGCGATGGTCACCATGCACACAGGGTTTTCTTGCCTTAGGGCAATCTGCTTGTAGAGAAGAGGCATTACAAGACCACCTAGTTCTTTATCTTTCAAGCACTTTTCTCCAGATATCTTTAATTACCAGAAATCAACTAATAGCTCACATCTCCAGAGCTGGCAGTTACAACTGAAAACCAGGAAACTGGAAATTTGAAAAACTATAATGCAGACAGTTATTTTCTGAAGTTCCACCGTCAAATTTGACAGATCTTTATGAAAGTCACCTGAAAGGACTTAGAAAGTTTTATTTTCAAAATGCAGAAAGAGTGCAAATGTTTTGCAAAATGATTTTCCCCATATTTTAAATGGTAGACATACAATTTTAAAATAAACTTCTAATGCTATTAACTAACAACCAATCTCATTGCTACACACACCATCCCCCCCACCCCCCCTTTTCAATTTACAAGAATTCAAGTTTGGGAGCTTGTCTTGTTAGTTTAAAAGAAACAAGTAGTTTGTTTTGTTTGCCTCAGTAGCACTGAGAAAAGCTCTCTTTAAAGTCCCTTTCTCAGACAGGGAGCCTCTGGCAATCTAACTGGTAAAGAACCTGTCATTCAAGACTAGCTATGACCCAGCCTCCCTGGCCTGATGGATAGATACCAGCGTAGTCTCACACACGCCCGGATGGTTCTCCTCCCTGGGAAGATACACTCTATCTGTACCTTCCTTCGGTGACTGTTTTCCCATGATTTCAATAGCAAAAGGCCGCTGTTACAGAGGCACTGTATTTTTCAAGTTTTAAAATAGAGAAAACAGAGCATATTTTAGAGAGTTAATAACTCCCTTCGTGCTATGGAAGGGCCGGGTGTGGGGGGGGAGGAGAGAGGGAGAAACAATGAAACTAACTAGATAAGCACCGTTAAAAGGCTAAACACAAGCAAACTAAAATCTTATCTTTTAGAACTGATTGGTCACGTTTGTTTTGCAGAGAAAGTCAGGCTGACATAATTGACTGTTTATCTTGCTCTTCTGTGGTGTTTTGGTTTTGTTGGTTGGGTTTCTTTGGGGTTTTTTTGGGCATGGGTTGGCTTTTTAAGTAAATGGGAAAATATCTTCAGAACCTCAAAAAGAGCAATATTCTCACACGTTTAACTTTCAAATGAAAGCAGAAAAGATTACTTTCATTTTTATACCTTACTTTTAACCAATATTTAAATTTTCAACACCTGGATATAGAATTCCACATCTCTGCATCATAACTATAATCTGCAATATAGGATCAAGGGAAACTACCCTCTCCTTCAACCCAAAAAAAAAAAAAAACAAACCCAAAAAATTAATTTCATGGCCTTATCTATAAAAAGGGAAAACTTTCCTGGAACATCCCATTCAGAAAAATTTCCTATAGGGTGCCATTCCACTAAACAGACTGTTGTTTCAGAAGGATATCCACGTTAAAAACCAAAACAAAACACAATTACACCTGTCATATATTGCCTGTTTTTAGAAAACAACAACAAAATAATAAAATTTCAGCAAGCAACAGTAATGAACAAGACTGTTTCGTATCTTTCTACAATTTCTAATGCAGTTTTCCAGAGTATCTTACTCCACCACCCTAAGCCATAAGAGGATACCTTCAACCTCCTCTGAGCAAAAACTTTTATTCACAGTCTCACAAAAAAAAAAAAAACCAGTAACAATACTTCTTTTGTAAGGAGTTCTATACAACCAGACCACTATAACAAAACATACAACACTTGCTTGAGAACATAAACTAAGTATGTTTTTCCATAGAGTTGTAAGTAAAGGGTCTCAAAACAAAACAAACAAACAAAAATCACAAGGAAAAATAAAAGACATAAAAAATATCCAGAGCATTTGAAGCTTAAAAAGTCTTAGTGCAGGTCCAAGTGCATAATAAATAACATGTCTTGGGGGGAAAAAATATATCTATAGCTGAAAATAGACTAATCCCAGTGACAAGATATTAAATGATTCCTATTATTTATTCAACAAAAAAAAGCAGATGGTACAAGTTAGGAGGAAGTGTGGGAACATGGCTCTTTCCCCTCTAAATTTCTGCTGTACAGCAACTGAACAATTCATTTGCAGTTTAAAATAATTTAGAGAAAGTTTAGCTATGTAGTTTTCCTTTAATTAATGGGTCTCACTTCTAATGAGCATCTTCAAAAGAATAATTATTTCTAAAGTTTTGTACTAGCCTTTAGCACAGACATGCTTTTACAGTTAAGTAAATGAACTTTTCACTTTTGTTTTCATTATTTCCAATCTGACCAGACTATAACTACAGAGAAGAAATTTATACTAAGCAGTAACGTTCTCGGAAGTTAACAAACTGGCATCAGGGACTAAAGTTAAAGGATTACTACAGTAAAAAGGATGTTGCCATTTTATCTGGTCTAGGTAAGCATCCTTCCCACTGCAAGGAAATCAACCAGGATTTGTCACATATTCCAGCCTACAGATGCAAGTTTTGTGCTAAAAAGTTAAAACGAGTACAACTGTCACATGGCTGTTCTAACCTTATACAAACAGGGATGGAGGAAGAGAAGAGGAAACCAAGAGTTAATTTTGGATATACTAAATACCTGATAAGCCAGTGCCATCATCAGAATGCTCATTAAAAGAAAACAGGGGCAAAAAAAAAAAAAAAAAAAAAAAATCATTTGTTTTCTCCAGTATTGGCAAGTTATCTAGTTTTGCAAATTCTTATCATCAGACGTTCATCAACCCTATTTTGAAGTGTCTTGCAGTTAAAAACTACTCATTAGAAGTGACTTAAATACAAGTAACCTTTAACAACATGAGAAACTAACTCTCAGATAACCCTATTCCTCATTTCAAAAGCACAGAATCTAAAAGAATCAAGTGGGAACTCTGCCCTGATCTCTGTTACATGACACTCTAAAGTTTAATTCATTTGTTACTCAAGACCCACAAACGTGCTTTCTTCTATAAAAAGAAAAAGAAAAAAAAAACCTCATCCCCAAACCAGAAAAATATATTAATGTTATTAGAATTGTGTCACAGTTTTCCTTCGAGGTAATATTTCAAAACTCTTGCAAAACCCCGCAATTAAAGGAATGCCAAAGACTTCAATAAAGATTTCTAACAATTTTAAGATCTCAAGCTGTCGAAGATTAAACTAGAAAGGCTAGAAGAAGCTATAATAAAAAACCCTAGGTACTCAGCCTATTTCTAAAACAAAAGGCAATAACTATACTGAAACTGTATTCCAGTAGTGTAAATAGCAACATTTATATTTAAAAAAAAGACTTTGTTAAAATACATTGGACACACCGGTGACCTTTAGACTTACACTGCTATTAAAGTTTAAAAAAACGTATTTAAAAACCACCCCCAAAAAACACCTCATCACCCTTGCTTCAACTCTCTCTCCTGACTTACATCTGGAAGGACATGCTAGTCTGGTAGCCATAGCGAGGCCAATTTAGAGACCCTACGGAGAAGGGTTAGAACTAAGCATCTGAAAGCAAACTACGTGGTCAGAAACCGAAAGCGGGAGTAGAGCAGAGGCTCCCTGGAGAGAAAGACACGGAAAGGGGAAAGGGGCGTGCGGAAAGGCAGGCCGGGACGCGCGGGGCGGCGGCGGCACACCCTTCCAGGGAAGCCAGGGCCCGGGTGGCGGCGCCCAGCGCCAGGTCCGTCCCCTGCGCCCGGGCCCGGGCCCGCCGCTGCTGCCAGGCCCGCCGCTGCTGCCAGGCCCGCCGCCAGGGCGAGCGGCGCCCGCTGCCACCGCAAGGTGAACTCCTCCACGCGGCCATCTTGGGCATCCCGGCCTGACCCCCGCCCGCCACGCCCGCCCCGCCGTCCCTTATGTAACTGCGGCTCGGTCCGGGCCCGCACACCGAGGAGGGCCCGGCGCCTGCGGAGGCCATGGGGAAAGGCGGAGGGGAACGGCGGGAACGCACAGTTGGCCCCCCTCTCAGCCGCTCCCAGCCCGCCCCGCCGTTAACCCGGGCTCTGGGGAAGTCGCTCCCGGCCCCGCCGCCCCTCACCCCGCGCGGCCCCCAGCCCTACTCGCCACTCTTCCGCCCGCTAGCACACGGGCGAACCCCTCCCGCCTTCCCTGCTCCCGTGGGGCCGGTCGCAGCCCGGGCCGGCACCTGGCTAGCGCGGGAGGACGGCGTGGCCGGGCGGAGCGGGACCGGGGGCGCGGGCGGGTCTCGCCGTCAGGAGGCCGCGCTGCTGCAGCCGCTGGCACTGGAGGGCGAAGTGAAGGAGACACCGATCCGCCCGCCCGCCGCCGCCGCGCAGGACCCCAGCCAGCCGGGGCCGCCCCGCTCGCCGCCTCCCCCGCCCGCCGCACCGCGCCGCCGCCTGACCGGCCCACGGGAGGCGCCGCCGCCCGGGACCCGAGGCCGGAGGACAGGGGAGACGCCGCGCCTCCGAGCAAAGAGCCGGGCTGAGGCGCCGCGGTCCGGCAGGCGTTCCAAGGGCAGCTCCGGCGGCGGAGAGGGGTCCTGCGGAAGGGCGGGGCCGACAGCGGCGGGCGGGGCCCCCCGGCGGGGCGGGGCGGGGCAGGGCGGTAACGGCGGCGCCAGGCGGCCCCAGGGCCGGAACGGCCGCTCGGGGGGCAGCGGCCGCGGGGGCTGCTCTGCAGGGGCAGCGGAGCTGCGGGGTGACGGAAAGGGCCGGGGGAGCCCCGCGCCGCGCTGGGGGACAGCGGGGTAGAGGGTGCCGCAGGCAGCGGCTCCTCAGCCGGCCTGGGACGGCCGCACCCAAGGAGCATTTCCCCTTGGAGCGCTGAAGTGAATAGGCGCTCCGCTGCACGTGGGGCGGCTCTCGGCAGTACTTACGGGGCGTTCCATGCCCAGGGCCGCTGCCTTTCCCGAGAAACTTCTAGTCTTCGTTTCAAGGCCCATCTTCCTCCGGTCGTGGCACACCGACAGCCATGGACAGCAGCTCCGCAGCCAGCCAAGGTGGTGCTGGTCCGGAAAGCCCTTGAAGGCAGCCCTTGCACCTCACTGCCCCCAGCACCTCTTCCTGACAGTGAACAGCCCTTGGGGAGCGCTGGGGTCATGACACGCTCCCCTGTATCCCTTGCACAGGGATGCTCACCTTTGCTTTCCTGCCTCTTCGAAACTGAACACCTAACATGCTCTCCTGTTGCTACCCCAACCCCCCCAGCAGCACAGCTGTCCCATGACAGCTCGTACTCCATTTAACAAGGTTAGCTACCTCTTCCAGACGCGGGCCATGGTTTCTCCACTTGCCTAAGCTCTATTTTTACCTTCCAGTTACCTCCCATCAAAAGACATACACGTGCTCCACAACAGAAGACAGCCTGTCTCAGGTCAAGAGAGGCAATAACCCTCAGAAAACTTTCTTAGATAGGAGTGATCAGGACAATGCTAACTTCTTGGAGAAAATGGTCAGTCCACTGTCTTGCAGCAGGAATCACTGAGTCACCCATACAGACCATTGCTAGGCCAGGGAACTGCAGGATACGCATTTCTGAAATTCACAGGTCTTCCCTGCCTGCTTGGATTATGACACAATCTAAATTCCTTGAGAAAGAAAGTTATTTACAAATACAAATTATATTTGCATAGTATGAAAAATATATATCGTCATCCAACACTACCAATATTCCAGAACACATAGTACAACAGTAATTTTCCAGGTGTTAAAAAGACAGCAGATTAGCAGCAAGGCCCAAGGTAATGCCAGTCAACACCTGCTAGTTATAGCAAAAGAGAAGCAGCTGATTGTTTTGGGGTTTGGTTTTTTTTTTTTGTTTGTTTGTTTTTTTAAAGTCCAACACTGTCACATCAGGAGACCCAACAGGTCAGTATGCTTCATTTTGATGTTTTTAAGTAAGACAGCTTGTCATTCCACAGAGGGATGTGTACTGATAAATCAATAAGGAAAACCACATGCCAGAAGAATAAATAACAATAGGAAAAGAAAACTACTGCATCTTATTGTGCAAGGGAACATGCATTAGCAATAAATAGAGGTCTGATTAAGTAAAAATAGATTGTGGCATAAGTTGTTCATTATTTAAAGAACACATTTATTATTAAAACCCATAGTATAAATACGTTCTGAATAAAAGTCCAGTTACTTACATAAGACATCACCTTTTTGCCCTTTTTTTTTTCTTTTAAAGAATATTTTAGTCATGATTCAGCTTTATTTTTAGCAAACCAGGAAAGTAATTAGTGCCCCACCCTGAGCAAAACATAAAAGTAATGAATCACTCGCTTTGTGAGGCAAAGCAGAGACAAGCTACAACAGACAAGAGCACACAAACTCCTCTGCCTTAACATTCCAGGCTTCTGCAGCAACGGGCTCTGCCTGCCAGTATTTGTCACTCTCCCAGCTCCTCACTCGCAACACAAGCCTTATTTCTCGCAGCATATCTGCTAAAGCTTAGAGTGCCAAGAGGGCACACCTCTAGGCTTGCAATAGCGAGCCATCAGAGTTATCCTGGGCCTTTTCTTCATAGCTCTCTCCTCGCAGCAGTCAGTGCACACACCTCCCGTGCAGGTGCGCTGGCTCAGAGGGGCTGGTTTCCATTGAAACTAAACAGCCCTTGGGTTTTGTGCCACTTGCAGTGTAGCTGTTACCACTTCAAATGAATACAGCCATGCCTGTGCATAACTGACATCAGAGTATGGTTTACTGGTGCCACTTGGGGAAAAAAAAAACACACATCACTATTTAAGTTTACTGACATTTGAACACAAACTCTGCTTTTCTCTATATATATTGTAATCATAATTACTTAATGTATAGCTGAAAGAGAGCAAGTGGCTACAGTGCATATCAGCGTCCATCAAACATGTTAGCTAACTTTATGTCCACTGCTAACGTGAGCCTGAAGTCATTGCTTTCACCTCCAGATGCAGACCTTCAAAGTGAAGATTCAGATGAGAAACTTGAAAGTCTAACAATGAACAACTAAGTAAATTAGGACTCCTCATTCTGAAGCAAGTTGACTTAAAAGATATAGCAGAGATTATGAAAGTATAACCATCAGGGAAAGTGTGGAAAATAGTTGAAGCTAGCAGAAAACAAGTTCAGAACAAGCAAAGCAAAGGTTGGGTTTTTTGTCTAGCAAAGGAGTGCCATTCAGTGGAATTACCTGTCATAAGAAGCTAAATCTTTATATGGGCTCCAGGGGAAACTAGACAGATTTGTGGAAGAGAAATCCAGAGAGAATTACTAATTGCTAATCCATTCAAATATTACTTATGGCTGTTTGGCCTCTCTGGAGTCAGAAAAAGCCTGAGCTGTAAATGGATATATAATTTAATTTTTCCCTGTTCTTATACTTTTTTTTTTTTTCCAGGCACACATCACCTAAATCATTGCTTAATTCATCATCTCAGAGGCAGGAATATTAGGCTAGCTACACCTTCTGTTCAATACCATACAACTGCTCTTATGCAGAGCAGGCATCTGGAAAGCCCTAAGAGGGCAACTAGAAGGGGCCCATACTGAAGGATTCCTTTAGAATGGCAGACTTAATGCTTTCCCCCCCCCCCCCCCCCCCCAAGCAGTATTTCTAAATAGCCTTCTTTCTGTTTAGCTGAAACAATTAGAATGAAGTTTAACTTAAACCACATTCTAAGATACACTTAAAACACCAGGTCACTTCAAGAAAGGCCAGTGGGTATCATCCCACATTTTAGAGCTGAGAAGTCAAGCAAAAAGTAATTTTGAGAAAGCCAACAAGGGCCCCAACCTGTTTGCAGGCTCTACTAAGGTTCATGGACACACAGAGCACCTTAGAGCTACATAGTTAACAAAAGCAGATTGCCCATAACTCTATAGCCAAATCAAACTAAAACTCCATATCCTTCTTGTTATGTCCTCTAGAGACACTGTGCACTCTTCTAGTACATGTTCATTGCTAAAGTACCATATTCCCCAATAAACAGCGAGAGGCATGAGGAAAAGATTCTGTTAAAGAGCAAAAATAAACTGAAATGCAAACCAACCCACACAGAAGAGCCTGTACTTACTCCTTTTTCTGCATTTATCTTTGAAATTCTCTCTCTTAATTTTTCTTTCTGTTGCAGCTTTCATTGCCTCAGTATTTTATTTTATTTTATCTTCAGCAACTAAGGGAACAAGCAACTTTTTACCAAAGCTAAGTACCACCTGATATATCCACAAACTATCAGATTTCCTGACACCTTGAAATAAGTAAATGCACAGGTTCTATCCCTTGGAAGAAATACCTCTGGAAAGGGAGGGGCCCTCAAGTGCTGATTTATAAGCAAAACACAACCATCCATGCAAAACTCACTGACAAATGCAAAGAGATGTGACCAGTGTTCCTAAATCACTTATGTGGAGCCACAGGTTTGAGTGCAACATTTCTCACCTGAAGTAAATACGAGAACAACTGTTCATTTCTGCTGTAGGGCTGACATTTGTGCTCATGGTGCAGGCTGTAGCAGTTATTGTCAGATGGATCATGCATGGCACTTAGAGGTTACATGTTTTCAATTATCTGAAGTTTTTCATAAGAAGTTGAAGGAGGATTACATACCTCAGAAAACTCTGTGCATTTACAGTAAAGAAATTACTTTGCAGAGCAACAGGTTTCCAAGACTTTACTTGCTTAGCTGAAAACAATTTGATTGCCTCCATGAAGCTGATTGCTTCTCTTCTTGTTAACCTTGACCCTGTGAGGGACACAGGTGTACGAGATGCTGAACGGTGTTTTTATGCCTTGTCTCTCACTGAAGCCACTCCAGGATTAAGCCTAAATTCTGTAAATAACACTGTGAAGGTGGATGGGAACAAAATAAAGCTGAGTCATGGTGGTGGAGGAATATCTGGAGGGCTGTGCTCAAACCATTGCAAGTTCTGTGTTCAGAAGTGCTAACAGGGGGCTTGGAGGCAGGGGGATTGACAACAGTTTGCCCCTAAGTAAATCTTTCCCTAAGAAAAAAAACTTGCTTCCCTGGCATCACAGCCATTGGGGGTCTTTACTATGTTCAGAGCATTCTGATGTTTCTCTTTTCTGTAAACTGCTCTGGATATACATTTTCAAACCTGACAGCATCTCTATGGTAACAGCATATGTTGTTGGCCATCTGATTTTTGAGGGACTGTTTCCTCTTCAACAAATAAATAATGTAAAAATCTTAATAATATTTGCTGTCATTCCAACCTGAAGGTAATTCATTTTTAAGGGCATCCCTCTTACTAGGGCGCCTTTTGTAGCAGGCTTTACAAACATAGCAAGCACTGGGAAGCCATTTGCATTAATGAAGCTGCGGTGGTTTCAGGCTGCTGTAAGCTGACCTCCTACCCCAAATAGCCTTGGACTTCGAGGAAGCTTTGCAGCCAGGGACAAGTTGGCTGAGGTCTGACATGGGTACGTGCCTTGGCTCCCGGAGGCCAAATGGCACTACTCCTTCTGCCAGGTAAGACAGGTTGAGTTGGAGTAGGGCCACACTGTGGGACGTGGGTCTTTAAACAAGTTGAAACCAGCAGATTTCCGAAAGCAGATCTCTTGTGGTAGGTTGGTAGTGCTGAGCAACATGACAAGGCTGAGCTGGTCAGCAGGTCTCTGTGCCATGCTGCAGTGGCTGCTTCTTGTTTGGTTCTGGGTGCATCTTTCGGTTGCAGTGGATGGATGCAATGCCAGTGACAACTGAGCGAGCTCAGGACCAGCCATTGCCCACCCTTAAAGTGTATGGGGTGGCCTCAGTTTCATCCTGTAAGGCACCCAGGAATAAAGTACCAGCTGTATGTGTCCACTCTGTTCTCCAGCCCCAGCAGTCAAGACACTTTGCTGAACAATGAATTCCCTGGCTGCTGCCTTTCAGGAATGCAGGCAGTGGAGGGCAGGCTTTCCCGGCTGGCTGAGCACAGCCAGGTCCGGTTGTAGGGGGGAAACTGAACCGTAGATGCTGAGATAATGCTCAGACGTGTAAAAAAGGAGAGAGGAAAAGAGAGGGGACTTGGCTTTCTTTCCCCCATCTTTGTAAAGCAAACTGACATGCTCTATTACACTGAGTGCTTCTCTGTAGCTCCCACAGCACCTGGCAGGCAACACATCCCCCGAGGAAACGTACAGCTGGGATGGAGTTGACCTAAACCAGACTGCTCTGTGAACAGCTAGAGTTTCACTGGAGCAATCTGACACAGCTGGTTATCTGGGAGGAGAGGCTTATCTTGATAGGACAAACCTGTTATAAAACGTTCACGAAGTGATTTATCTACAGATCTGTTTTGACAGCTCTCATGCTGACAAATACAAAAGTAGTGAATCAATTATCTTTTCTACTCCTGTGAGTTTCTTGGAAAAGTGTGTAGCCCACACCCTCACATGGCATAAGCATGTGCAAAGTGAGCAACCTTTGCCAAGATATGTGAATTCTCCAGTCCTTCAAGAGTTTGCATTTTTATGTGAATATAAGATATTAGAACACACTAAAAAAAAACCAAACAAACCCAAAACCCTGCAGTATAATCTGCTCTCCCTCACTGGCAGATTTTTCCTCTTTCACAGAAATTTGACCATGTATCTGTACAATCATGTTCTAGTTAGTCAAGTGCTCAGTGCAGGTCTCAGTACAGCGGAGCTAATGATAATCATTTTTATAATTAGGTTCGCCTAATGACCTCCAGTAAAATGCTGTATTTTAGTAATACTTTATTTCATCGACTCCCTTTTATTTACTCAGAGTGGAGGTTCTGGTCCAGAAATTTGTATCAGCCTGAACATTTTTTCAAAAGTTTTTGTTAAAATGTTCAGTGCTTCATAAGGGAAAAATGCTGCTTACCCAATCAAAATAGTTTAATCAGTTCTCAACAGTTTGAGAAGGCTCCATGCTTTTCATGTTGAAACAGGTATTTCAGACATCACATGGAAGGCCTTCCCTTTTGCTGTCTATTAAAACTCACTCATTCAATCTATAAACTTCAGAAAGATCTCCCATGGTATGATTTGACAACTGATTTCTCCAAAGGGTGTATTGATGGAAACTGCTTAATCTCTGCACTCTATAATTGGTCTAAACCATCTCCCAGAAGCAACTGTGCACACTTCATCCCACAGCTTAAGAAGTGGGATGAGGTTTCTTACAGGATTTTAACTCTGCACTGTAAACCTGACTGTGAGTCTGAGAAGAAACGAAGGTTCCTACAGGTAACCATTCATAAGAACCCCAAATGTCAGCTATGCTGAGGACCAAAGAACAGAAAAGGGTATAGAAACAAAAGGCAAGACAGACAGAAGCATGAGTAAGTACTAAACACAAGGGGATAACGAACAGAAACAAGGGCAAATGTGTCTGTTGACAAGAATGAAGAAATCAGGGCTTTACTACACATTTACCTGCAGCAATTAATTTTGGTCTCCTTAAGGCTCTTTGCCGTGCTACAAAAAGGGAATAATGACATTGACCTCTTTTGTAGAGCCCAGCACAAAGTGAATGTGGGAAAAAAATTGCCCTGCTTTCCAATCATTACATAACTACAAATTTTTTTTTTTCAATGTCACATTGTAAAACTTGCACACCCAGATGTAAAACTAACAGAGCTTGTAATAGGCAGACAGATATAACTTAAAAATCTACACAGACAAAAATCCTTCACATTCAAAAGTGGCAAAACAAGTACAATAAATGTGGCCCATCACAATCTAAAGAGTCAGTATTGTTTGTATACAACCAAATCGTTCACCATCCTAAATAAAATGAACCAATTTCTTCAGTGCCCTGTTTCTTTCTGTTTGTAAGGAAGACGTGTCTATGCATAACTATTTTATACCTTGAGAACACATTCACCATTTACACAGACTTCAGGCATGAAAAACTTCTCTTACACTATGGTTTGGGGAGACATTTGTCTGGCACTGTTGCATATTTACTTTAAAATGTGTTCCTGGTGTTTATAACACAAATGCTGAGCAACTTCTAGAATAATGAGGTATTAAGGTAAGCTTTAGATCATCCAGGAGTTCAAGCATACCAGAGCATGGACATAGAGATGTGCTGCTTTAGTAGAGCCACAAAACACTCCAGCTCTTTGAGCTGGGAGTGAAGAGAAATCGCGGTGTTCCTGTGGTGATAAGCTAACGTGGATCATCAGGACATTCATAAGCATATGCCATATGAAGTCTGATCCTTGGATCCTATCCGCTGTCTCTCCTCCTGTTGTTTGCAGATTATAGCAAAACAATAAATAAAACCAGAGTGACATCTTAAAAGGTTTTTACCAGAATGGAAGACTCCATCTTTTATACCTGCTACTTTGGTTTAAATACGTACATGACTACTTTGAGTCAAGTATCCACAACCATAAAGTGTAAATTGAAATTTACTCAGCCTACACTTCACATATGTTTTGCCCAAGCACCCAGAAAAAAGCCCAATTTTATTGTATAAGTGGCTGTGATAAAAGGTCATAAAGCTTATTACATTGCGAGATTTTAAAAAGGGTGCATTTTCCAAACCTGTATTTTGATGGAGGAACAGAAAAAAATACTTTTTATATGGGAATCTGCATAAATGCATTTTCAGAAGTAGCCTAGACAGTATGCATCGACCTAGGGAAAACATCAGGAACTATTCTAATGGCCACAGTGTTACTGTGCACGTGGCCTGGAGGGGTATTAGCTTTGTTTTAAAAAGTTATCTTGCCTTAGCCAAATAAATCAAATATGACATAAAACTGAGTAGAAGTTATTGCTAAAGGTGATTGGCTTTCAGATACAGAGTGATGTGGAGACTTGAAAAGCCTGTATTGGGGAAAATGGACAAAGTGTTTGCAGACGGGCTTACAGGTGCAGGTTGTGGAAAAAGTCAGTATCACTCCCTTCATTGGTGTCAGTTATCACCAGAACCAAAGACAGATCTTTAGAACAAAGACCTGCAAGTAATAACCCACAAAATAAATATTTCTTTAAAATAATGCCACTGAGGATTGGCAACCAAACAGATCTCTGTCACTTGATGAGTATTCACAGCAGGACACAGCCAACAGTTGAAGTCATAAATATGAAGAGGCTACCTAGGACATATATAGAGAAATAGCATGTGGTTCTTTGACTATAAGGAGTGATCAGAAGGAAGGAGTCCTTTTAGAGAGAGAAGTGAGCCTTTGCTCTGTTTTTGTCATGGGAAGAGAAATTTTCTGGAAGGATTTTTTCAGACCCAGGAGGAAAGTTCCTATAGCTTTCACATAACTCATGTGATTTAAGCAAAAAAAAAAAATAATAACCTTAAGCAATAGAATACAATGAAGAACTACAATTCAACTCAATGTACTTTTATACATATTTAAACTCCACATTTCCAGATGCATTTTGATTAAAACTTAAGTACACACTACAGATTTTAAGTTTATGCATTTAGTAAAAAAATTAGTCTTGAATATTTTTGCTGAAATAACTTCTCATGTTTTATAAAATTACTGAAACATATTAAAACCAAACTGGTTTATACTGGTTTAATACTATAAATGTATTATCAAGGTTAAGATCAACATCATAGTAACACTTTTAAACTGACAGTAAGGTTGGAGTATCATGGTCTTCCACTATGTCCAGGGTTCTCCTTGTGTGAATCCACACACTTTTGTCTGACAGGACCCATAGAATTGAGAAGTTGAAATGGTTTTGATGCTTCAGTTACTAGATACTTACCTGAATTCCTGAATTTCAGAAGCCTACAAACCCAAGAGCTTTCCTTTCTGTTGTGTATTTGCACTGTATCTGGCTTCTCATGTGTCTCGTTTTCAGTCCCGTGTGCCAAACTGCTTTAAGTTGTCTCACCCTAAGTATCCCTAGGATTATAAAAGAAATCCCCAAACAACTCTTATTTTACTTCAACACTTCCATTCTTCTTGCAGACAGGCTTGGAGATTCAACCAAGCCATAACAATTATAGCTCTGACTCAGGCTTGAACTGTTGTTCTTTATCAGTACAGTCTCTCCCTCTTTCCCCAAGTAATAGGGGTAAAATGTAAAACTTTTAATGAATAAAATAGCTACTAATTGGGATAACCTAGATATATTAATTTCTTCAGATTTTTATTTTTTTAAAAAAAGATTGTGGTGTACCAGGGTCGCAAATAATAGCAGAAATAGAGATTCAGCTATGCAGGAAGTCTCATAGTTGGTGTTTGCAGTCCTGCATTTCCAGTATCATTCAACTAGTAGGTGCTCAAAAGTCATCCTTCAATATGCTAGATTCATTCACCAAGATTAGATATTCATAGAAGAAAGCTGTAATGAGATCAGAAGACAATCATGTAAGATTTATTATACAATACACTAAAATAGAAGTTACAGAATGACAAAGATAAAACTTCCAAGATGCTTGTAGATGGAGATCTCTGCTCTGTTTGGCCCCAGGAAATAGCTCCATTAAGCAGCAGCCTAACATGCCTCACTTTGATGATGTTATCATCCAGGGTTATGCCATCACTGAATATTCACCAAGCAGCAGTAGACAGAAACATCTACACTTCGGAAATGTGAACGCCCTCAGACAGTAAGTTCACGTTCTTTTTCAGATTCTCTTAAGTCAGGAAGGGCAGAATAAGTCTACCCTTTGAAAGTCAAACTCTGTGAAATCCAAGCTTTTTGACAGTGTGTCAAGTTGGGAAAAAGCAGTAATAAAAACCAAAACAAAAACGGTAAAATAAAGATGACTTTTGCATTAAGAAACAGTAATTTCAGGCTGTCTGTATCTTGGATTGGAAGGAACCTGAAGGATCCACCAACACAGTCCAGGACAATTGATTCAGTGGTAGGATGGACTGCTGAACTTTGTGCCATTATATACCTGTTAACATTTGTTCCCATGTGTTCAGTACAACAGCAGCATAAGATTAACTGCACAAAGTGCCAAATACAGCATGGGTGATATTCACCCCATCCTGTGGGATCTCAGTCAAGCTGTGGTCATTACCATGAGGGATACGTTCTGCCTCCAGGCTTTCATGATCCCAGCACCATTTTCAATACCCTCAGAAGTTTTCTTCTGACACAGGCTTCCCTGCCTTTTCTCTGCAGTATACAACATACCAATCAATAGACAGCCTTGTTTTCTCCATGCTTCTACAACTGGCACTACCAGGAGCTTGGAGAGATTTTGTGAGCTGCCTTATGTAGACTGATCAATGCGTGTGACTAAGAACAATTGTGTACACGTTGTTTTTTTCTTTTGTTTTCAGTTTTACTTAGCTGCTCATTGCAAGCACAAACAGGCAGTTTGACTAGCAGCATGTTTATTTTCTTTGACTGCAGTTCTGATTTATTACTGTTCAGGGAATTTCTATATAGAATACTATGATTTGAAGATACTCTTTCTGTTTTAAATAAGCTGAGAAGCCAGATGCAGTATAGTAGGTTTCTCTGATTAAGCCCATTGCAATCTTTGGCATACATGGGACTAATTTTGTGCTTTCATTTTCCAGGAGGATGAATTTCAAATATGCTTTGAAATCCTCAGAGCAGGATACAGATGTTCAATTGACAAAAGCCAGTGCTCAGTAGTCTTAATGCAAAAGCATACTTCTTTTGTCAGGATCCTGGCACTCCAAGTGTTACTCCGATCTGCTGGCCGGCTGCTTTCCATTAATCAATTCTGGCAGAAGGAAAGGTCTTCCAAAGATTGTTCACCTTTGGCCTACACTCAAGCAGTAAAAAGGGTGTTGCAGCATATAAGGCTTGTGCCAGAAGAATCTTCAGCCTAACAGAGAGCACGATTCTGATTTTTTTGCCACGAGATTTCCTCATGCATCCATCCTGTAAGACTCAACAATCTTGTCAGCTGCACCACATCTTAGTTTTCCTGTATCTAAATAGGCTGTTAGTCCTTGGTTACGCTACCTGGGTTTGTAAGCTAGCTGACAAGTTAGTTCATGGCTAACAGATATATGGCAAGACAGCATCACAGGGATGATGATTAGAAGATGCATAATATGGCACAAAGATTTCTGTGGTTGAGAGAAAGAAAGGAGAAAAAGGAATGAAGAAAATATGAATGCAAAACTAAGTCAACTCCAGCCCTTTCTTTCCTGCATTTGGGAACAGCAAGGTACAAAACAGTAATGTGACAAAACTAAATTCCTCTTAGTGACCTAAAAAGGAGACAACTTTTCAATAACTTTACATTTCACTCAACATGAAGATTAAATGTTTAAGACACTCATAACACTCCATTAAGGAACCCATCCTACCTTTATTCTGCTTCTGATAAATGCCCTCAGAAAAACTGATGAGTTTGTCTGTCAGTGCACCGTCATTAACCTCCCTCATTTCTTACCAAGGGAGTTAAGAAAGGCAGTATCTTTCTTACCTGTCTGAGGATGAATCCTCACAGTTCTTCAGCTGTTAGATTGGAGTTTGAGATACCAGGGATACTGCCCCAGGATACAAACCAGTTTAAATTCCCACATCTTACACATCTGGAGACTGAGGACCAGTGTATCCTCTTAAGAGCTGAAACAAATAGTTATATTGAAAACAATATATGCATTTAGTCTTATGCAGGGGAATTTCTTAACATCAAGTCAAAGAGCTGAACCAACTTCCTTAAGGTCCTTTAGTCTTTGTGCAGCTCTAGATGTAAATTCTTCCTGCGTCTGATGTGGTAGCACTTCTTAATATTGGATTAATTGGCATTGGACTTTGAACACCTAGATGTTATGTGAATATGTACACCAGGTAGCTAAAGGTGAACTCAGGCTACTGTCTTCTCAAGGACAATGTGCTCACCACACCATCACATGCTGGCAGGTAAGATCCTGTGACTTCCTTTGGTGCTGCAGTGAAGTCTGTGTAAAGACTCTGTCATACCTTGCCAGCTCCCCTCATACTTCAGGAAAAGCAGAGGAGGGATTTGTGCATATAAATAGTATGTGGAAAAACAAAGGCAAATCAATAGCCATCAGATGATATAGTCTACATTTCCACTGGGTTTAGCTACTGTCTTTCAGGCAACTTTTGCTGGTATAAAATGAAGTCATTGTGGCATATAAACCCCAGTCTATTCCTTGTCAGTGTGCACACCACACCAGTGCAGCAGTGCTGCTGTACCTCAGTCATGCCATCGCACCAGCCTGTTGCTTCAGCAATCCCAGCCTGAGGCAGCAAGGCAGCATTTCTGCAGTGCTAGGACAGAGGCGACACCCAAAGTGGTCTTCCATGTTGCCAGCTGGCCAGCATCAGACAGTAACCTTCTGCTAAAAGCTCTACTTTTCAGTTACTGCAACTCACAGCTTGGAGAAACAGTCTGATCAAGAGAAAACCAGAACCAAACAGAAGACATTTCTGAAAGACCACTTTTGTGAAAAGTCATCTCAGGAATGGCCAGAGGCCTTCAGCAAGACCTACATTTATCAGATCCCATTGCTAGCCACTCTCTCTCTTCCTCTGCTGTCTCCTCTCACTTATTTAATGCAGCCTGCAGGAGTGCAAACACTTTTCTAGGTATTTCCATTCTCACGATTGACAGCTTGTGATTGTCACATGAGGGGCTGTTACACCCCTTGGCATTAGCCAGGGTGACTATTTTTGGTAGGCAGGACACAAACAGAGGCAGAGCCTTCGGCTGAGTACACTGCAACCCTCTGTTACTCACACATTGACTCACTTTTTGGCACTCTCATCAAAACCCTTTGCTAACAAACTGTTTGCTTTCCTCTTCAGAAACACTGGTACCAGCAAGCACCAGTACCCTGTAACACACTGAAGTACTATTCTGTCCTGGGGTGTGGAGCAGGAGAGCACACCTCCTTACAAGAGGAGGCAACCCTTGCTGAAGTACACTGAAGCCCACTGGGAAGCAAAAAAAAAAGAATCTAGGCCCAGCTTGGCCATAGACTACAATTTATTTTGGCCAGAACCTAATCTGTTGAAAAATAACATTTGCTGTTTTACAGAAGCTGGAGCTTGTGCTTTATGTTTTTATTGCTGTCTCTCTCTGTAACTTTGGCTCGTATCTAGGTCAAACAATCACTTTGTGCGAATAATTTATGTGTGCCTCCAAAGGCCTCTTGGAGCACAACGCCACGGTAACCCTGCTCTTTAGGCAGGACCTACTCTCCTTCGCTCTTCACCGCAACATGAAGTGCAGCTTCTGCTTACCTTCAAGCATTTGAGAATGGGGAGAACATCACTCACCTTGTTTCTGGCAGAAGTATACACAAAATAGCTTTTGTGCTGAGCAATAGTTTTTATGCATGTGTAAACAATAGCCATGCCAGGCTATTGTTCTGTACATATTCAGTATTACAAGCCTTCCCTAAATACTAAAAAAAAAAGCCAAACCCCGCCCAGACAAAACAAAACACCATCAAAGAAATCTTTTAAGAAGTGTCACTGGGATCCACAAGTCTTAACTTCTTAGCCCCACAAAACCTTAACATCATGAAACCATTTGAATCCAAAAATTGAAGCTCTGGAGGGGGCCTTTGTGATGAGACTTGTAGGGAAGGTACAAAAGCCAGCAAAATTACAGTTTAACAGTTTTTATCATCCCTTCAATGGTTGCATTTGTACACTGGAGATTCCTTAGTGGACACAGTCAGCTCTTCAATATTTGTTGATAATCCCCACAAGCTTCACTCTCCACTCTCCTTCAAAGTATTTGTGAAATGAATTGCTTTCCCCTACTTTTGCTACAGATCCTTCTTCAGTGCTACAATAAAAATGGGAAACTTGTTGCCTGCTGCTGTCTCCTCTTCCTCTCTGCTCCTTTCTTTTTAGGGCTATTGCCTCCAATTATAGAATTTGAGAATCTACCAGTGATCCAAGAGATAGATTCAATTTTGAGGACTTCATCTAGCAGACTAAGGGGAAAAAAATGTTAATTGCTTTTCATATTTTAATTGAATTACGCGTTTTTGAAAATAAGCACTCCCTATGTCCTTTCAAATAGATTTCATTTGCTGTGGAATGAGAGATTAGAACTTGAATAGAGCCTTCTGAGAAACCAATGACAGTGTTAAGGGGTGGGGGGAAATCAACCCCAAAACCAACTCTGTTCCCAAATTGTCTGGCAATATTTTGCAGAAGTCAAATGTTTACTATGAACAATCCAGTGAATATCTATCCTAGTATCAAACTTGACTACAGTTTTGACAGCAACAGGAATTATCCTAGTATTTGGTAGATGTTTATCAATCCAGAGAGAAAATAAATCTGAACAATGTGGTCCAAGGACAATCTGAAGTTGATTATCCCCATGTATGTTAGTGAGACGTGTTTCACCTGCATTTTATTTTAACACCAAACTTAAGCCCAACTGCACAGATTCTGGTTTATTTCTTCATTACAGACAGCAGCAACTGTTTCTAGCTCTGATTGTAGTAATAACACTGCAAGTTATTGTGGAGGGGAAAGATTTTAATTCTAAGTTCACATCTCTAAGCAGTATTGTAATGTATCAAAGCAGGCAGCTATTGTCCCTGGAAGCTTTCCCCCCCTGTTGTACAATGCACAAAGCAGATACTTGTTTAAAGTTGCCTAGAACACGATCTACTCCTGTTTCCCCCATTATCAGACCACAGTAAGTACTGTGCAACTGGTACACTGAACTTTATTACTTTTGCTTCCCATTCTTCCTTGTAAAGTTTTTTTTTTTTCTTTTGAGAAATGTGTATTGCCACAGCCATTTTCCTTGTTGACTCTGGTCTTTAAATGATTTAAAAACCCCAAACAATTCCACACTGAGGAAGGGCTTCATATTTAGGATTCTTTCTCTAAATTATCAGATTGATGAAGATTTTATAATTCGGGGGGAGATACACAAAAAACTCTCTCACAGTTCAATACATTAAGTTTACCTGGCTCACATTAATTGGAGTCTGTTCTAGCTGGATTCAGGTCACAGTATATATTTCAAAGTTGCCATTTACAAATATGAGCATACAAGTCCAAGGCACCCAGAGTACCTGGTACACTGTTTAAGTTTCTCCACAGGAATGAGCATACATCCTTTCAGATACTAGATGACTGAAATCTGTGACTGAAAGTAACAACAAGCCTAACATACTAACCCCTTAGAAGAGTGTTTAAGTTTTTAGAAGTTAACTTTACATTCACAGTTTTTTTTCAACAGTTTTTATAGATGTTTGATTTCCTAGAATGCTGTTCACCACCAATACCTAGAGACATTCAAGTTACTTCTTTGAAAGCGCTCATCATACTTAACTGAGATCTTACAAGATGGAATACATTTTCTACCTCTGTAGTAACAAAAACAGCAAAAAATGATCTGCCAAAACAATTGTCAGCTGGCAAAAACATCAGGTGCACTGATATATGCATTATGCAGTGTGGATTTTCACATCAGTAAACAGAGCTTTGCGGAAAAACAACTCTCAAACCAAGATTACTCAGACATACTTTCTGTGGTCACAATGCTAAGAAATAAGAAGCCATCATTTTACATATAAAACAAATCAAACATCCTTTTTCAAATATTTTATTTTAGTACTTTTAAATATGTTTTAATACAACAAAGATATAAAACAATATATTAATTCATTCTGAGTTTAGAATCAAAACAATATTTACTTATTTACAATACTCACTTTAAACTTCACTGGCATACCTTCTAGCCATTATGTAATATTATCTTCTCCGTCAGAACAAGAATGAACAACTGTTCAATGTGAAAAGCCATCCTTCCACATCTCTATTATGTTAAGTACCACGTACAACGCAGTTAGTGGTTTCTCATATTTGATAAAACTGAAATGAAAGAGCAAAACTAAGTTGTAGTTAGTCTAACTACGCAGTCACTGGGCTAATGGGTCAGGTTATTGTGCTCCACATTTAATCATCTTAAGTTCTTACACACCTATTACAAACTGCCTTTAAAAATGTGCATGTCACTGAATTACATACATAATACTCACTGCAAATTTCTTAAGATACAAATGGTAAGTATGCAGGATGCTGCTATATGGAAAGTTCAGTTCAGTGTTCACAATACTATACTGTTTCAAGGGTTGTGAGGGGGTTTTTGCTATTCTTCTGCATATAATGAACAAGACATCAGTAGGATCATGCCAAAGGACTTTTTTTTTCCCCCCAGAAATACTGTTTCAATTAGGGCAGTGACAATGTCAAAGATACATCAGAAATAGTAATTTCATCACATCAGTGATTCATCACATCAGTGGTCTATTGATTAACCCTTGACTGACAGCCTGCACGCACAAACCAATTCAAAGGGTAAACTGACTCACTGCTAGGACTTCCGTTAAATACACTGCCATCTTGTCAAGACTATGACAGTTTTTGTAGTTAAGTCAAGTTTTCACAGAAGTATCTTAAAAAAAAAAAGCAAATTAAACAAAAAAAAGCAGAAAAATCAATTTGTCTGTAAATTATTGCAAATTCTTCCCAACTCTTCTGTAGAAACTACATGGACAGGGTGAAAAACTGTCATCATAGGTTACTTTTCTTATACTCCAGGTCCACAAAACCTACTATTTTTTCCTAAGAACTACTATTTCTTCTTATGTGTATTGACTGATTAAGACTCAGCTCCACAATAGTTTTGGTGCTTGAAAACCTAGACAGCTTCTGTATGTCAAAGAAATTAGCTAACTAGTAATGAACAAGTGTAGCACTAAGCATGCAAGCACTGCTTAAAAAAACCCAGAGAAGTGATTTACTGTTGCAAAAGACCTGTACTGATGTCCGAGTTCAATTCTTCCCTCTTTCCCTTTGATACTCTTTTTGGCACTACACAACACAGCTGTACAGAAGATTATAGGAACCTGTTCTTTTATCCTCATTGAAGTGTTTAAATACTTCTAAATAACCTTATTTAACATGCTTGCATCAAAAAATAGAACTTTTTTCCAAATCACTTAACTGACTCTTGCTTCTTAAAACAGCTAATTACCAGGGTTTATTTTCATTGATTTTTTTTTTTTAACAGATTTATTCTGTCTGAATCCAGTTAATAAGTAATTTCTTTCAAATTCTACTGGAATGTTTTCTTCTGTAGTAAATGGGGCAGAGAAGAAATCAGGGAAAACCCAAAGGAAGTAACATTAGCTATTCCCATGACTGTAGCAGTATACCACACATGGCATGCACCTGACTTTATCCAAGAAAATGCTTAAATTAAAATGGTAACCCTCACTAAGTCAAGAGTATTTAGTGATCTGCTTAAAATTAAGCATATCACAAGCATCATATTTACAGCATCCAATTCTTACTAGTCCTGGACATTTAAATACTTCAAGCCTATATACACACCTGTACCAAGACTGTGTGTGTTATCTTGTTTGCCAGAGAATGTGAAGATAATTAGCACATATTGATGTGTTCTATATCATTATTCAAGAACAGATGGAGATTGCTTAAAGATTCTTGCTTAAAGATTCTTCCACAAGCTTTATCAGTGTAATCATAATTTGCTAAAAAACACATCTATGAAAATCGTGACTTCTGTATGCAGGTGTAAGGTCATACAAACACTAAGGGACCTTCCAGAAAGGAAGAACTAAGGACAAAAAGTTTTGGAAAGCTGTTAAAAGAAGCTGTGTCATCAGGTACAACAGAAAAAGGAGGGGAAGAAAAAATAAAAGATGGAGGAGGGGGAGTGCCCACGTGTCTATCACATGCAGGTACGTGGTTACATATGCCCAAACTGACAGCAATAAGGAAGAGCTCAAGATTATTGCCAAGTCTCAAATACTACTAGAACTGCTATGCTAACAAAAAAATGTGACCCTCCCCTTCTTTTCTATATTCAGAATTCAGTTAAGACTCTTCTACTTCATTAATTTGTGCACTTCGTAGTACTAATGTCATTGAAGACTTGCACTTGCTGACATAATGCAGTAATTCATTCATTACTCTGAATTCGGATTACGTGTGCGCTCCCATAGACCACAAAAGATGACTTTGCACAGAATAGGTGCAGCAAGTTAAAGGACAGCAAAAACACTGGTGCTTGAACATAAGGGAGAAGGACAACCCTGAACATATCTATCACTAAATCCAAGGCCCAATGATGCTCTGCTGCCTTCACTTAAAAGTGTTTGCCAGCAGCAGAGAAGCAGCAAAACGCTTTTAAAACACCGACTCTTTACAATGGAGGTACAGAATTTTAAGCCTGTCAGTTACTTGCAACTGGTTTCCATTTAAGTAACAATAAAGTCTTCATTACCAACCTTGCAGACTGTCCTAATAAAGTTTTAGCCCACTTCAATGCTCACAAAACCAACCTCTTATATTACTTATCTTGGACTCTGATATCTAGCATCAAGGGAAACAGCACAAAAGAACATCTTTCCTTTAAAAAACCACTGACAGGCAATGCTGATTTAAAACATGGATTTACTTAACAGAATTTGAAAATTCAATTGGAACAGAGAGAAGCCTTATCTTTCCAAGTGTATCAACTTCATTAAAAAAAAATATATACTGTTGAAATGATAGCTTTATATTCTGTAAACATTGTTACACTGGGATGGACTTGAAAATACTCCTGCACATCTAAGCTACAAGGTAATTTTTCAGTTTAGACACAGCTATGGCAGTTAGCACTAACATGGTTCTTTTCAGTATCAACAGCTTTGCAAGTGTAATTGCATTATTCTCCACATTGTAACTCGGAATACATCCCTGCACATCCTGAGAACAGATGTTTCCTCGAGTTTAAAAAAATAGCATTTACAACTGTGTGCACTGCAAAGGCAAATATAAATTAACAAATAGATCTCTCTGATTATAAAGTCTCAACAGGAATGTTCACACTGCCTTTCTAAATCAGAAAGGTACGAACAGCAAATGAAAAGTCTTTAAATTTTTCAGAATATTTCATCCTTTTTTTCTTAAGTGTAAGTATGCTCCCCCAGTGGATGGCAAGAACCATCGGGCTACAACAGATCAAACAATATAGTATTAAACCTGTAATTTTGGTAAAAAATTGGAATGTTACAGATACATAAGTCTGCAGAATAGTACAATGTATGCGTGCTCAATACAGTTGGCGGAAATACTCCAAGATGCACAAATCCTCTGTGGAATTACGAGCTAAATTAGGTTACAAAAGTAATATACTATGAAGAGTGGAAGATATTCAAGTTACTACAGTGCAGGTCTATAGAAGGAGCACAATACAGCAAGGAGTAGCCCACAGTAGGTTACAAGCTGTTTCTAAGGTATTCTTTTCCATGAAAGCCTCAGTTCATTGTGGCCATTAAGTCAGCTTGTACCAAGCTAGAATGCTTCAGTGGACTTTTCAAGGCTGACTGTCACTACCTTTTGCACATGCCACCTCTTCTGAAACTACAATAACCAAATGAAAAGTTCTATACCATTTTTATGATTTGCACCTTTTACCTATCTGTTTTCATTTAGCATAAACCTAATTTCAAGTCTCTACAGCCAACATCAGTATTGTCCCCTTGCAAACCACTGTGTAGGAGATCACCCTATGACCCTCGCTTATGCTTTACAGACTCAGAGTGTTGGTTTTCTGGGGGTGTTTTGGTGTTGGGGTTTTTTAAGTCAACCGCTTAGGGTACTTTTATCTTTCAGTGTAGTAAATGAGCAACTTAAGTTTAAGAACTTGTCTCTTTTCGTACTTGTTAGAACAACATACACTGTGTGTGTGTTTATATATATATGTGTGTAAACAAATATACTGTGCATATATATCCAGATATTCACCATACTGTTGACACCAGAGTGCTAGAACATACATCAATATGAGTGCTATTTCCAATACTCACTATTATTACTTTTCCTGAATGAGTTACTACATGCATTATCCCAACCCATTTATGGGACAGTAAAATATATGAAGATAACTGTTCTGTTTTTCCAATGTTCATGAGCTGCTCCTAAAAAGCATGCATAAGTTTGGTTATAAAGCAATTAAAACCACACAGAAGTTATCTTGTGGCTTTAAATCCACTAAAGTTAAATTAACTTTACTTTCAGTGGATGTAGCATTTACTTTAACTCATTTATTTAAACACGAAAGGGAAAACTTCCAAGTGCTAGAACAACTACATAGAAAACTGATAGACTAAATAAGCTCTCATTAAAAACAAAACAAAACCAAAAATGAAAAACCAAACCATCATCACTGCATAATCACAAGGCAGACTTTCATTTTTGGCAACCTGTATGCAGGCCATTTATACTGTCAATTATTCTTTAAGACTTGTTATTTAACAGTCCCTTTTAGCAAGGAACTATACTGCTTTCTTCATTATGACACAGTACTCCTCAGTCTAAGTATACATAGAGTTTGTTTTGAAAATCACATTTATGATTGTACTAAAAGGAAGTCTTCATAAAGTTATATTTTTTTCAGTCAGTATATGTAAAGGCTGGCATGTCAGATAATGGAGTTTTGGACCTGTAAAGATTATATTCTATTCAGTAAAAGCACATATTTGAGGTTCAAGTTACATAAACATTCACACAGAACCTTACTAAGGGTAACAGAATCCTGGTTTATACTCATGGTTCACTGATAGCCTTTACCAGTCCCTGCATTGTTTTCTATTTTAGCAACAAGAAAACAACACACATCCCTGTGAAGTATAGAAATGCCATTTTATGGCTAGGAATCTAAGAATTAAGACAATAAAGAGGAGAGTGCAGAGCCAAAAAAAATGTTACATCTCCTCCCATCTAGCCTTGTAGGACCTTAGTCGTAACTTTTCATAAAAATCTGAAGTGACCTACACACTCTTCAGCCAATCAATCTTTTCAGTATAGTAGGTTTTGAAAAGGGCCAGCAATACTCATTGGGAACAGTACCATTAACATTGCATTCAAAAAAAGAAAACATTGGAAACCAGATTCTTGCTCTCCTACTTTGTTGATATGCTCTAGTATTAGCCAACGTGTGGTAATACAAAAAGAGTCTAGTAGTGATGTAAAAGGCAATGAAGACATCTATTGAATAATGTTCATGTGCAGCCAAAATGAAGAATATTCCGAAGAGATTCAGCACCCAGGACAAGGTGTGCAAGAAGTTCCAGCTCCTTGGTGTATCTAGGAGAAAACAAAGTGACTAACGTTCAATGTCTCTAAAAACTAGGTCATTACAAAATCCAGGCCTAGGCACTGCAAGTTTTTATACAGATTTTTCAGCCAGACGTGTGATGAAGTTACTGTTTTCATCTGGAAATATTGTGCACACCTACAGGTCCAATAACCCAATGAAAACAACCACACGATTTATAAATGTCTATCATTTGAGCTCATTTACAAATACAGCTATTACATGTTCCTGGATTAACAGAGCATCTTGAAATGATGCTCTGCAAAGCAGAATCCTTTGTTCAACCAACTTCTACTAGTGCAAATCATGTACTTTCCACGTAATAAGGAGAAAAATGTCAAAGCATACATTACTCTGTTATTGCAGTCACTTCATCATAGGTGAACTCAAATTGTTTATCTTAGCTTGCTATATAATGTATCAAATCACACTCAGTGTTTACAGAAGAGCACTACTGTCTCATATACTCTCTTTATGAGGTTTAGTATTTTGGCTGTATGGATTATACTAAACATACAGCCACCTAGCAGGGATTTTGCTTGACAGGGGTGAGTGGCAGGTACCTAGGAAGTGTACAGCAACGTGCAATCTTGAGTATCTTCCCTACTGTTCTCTCGGTAACAAGCTATAAAGTCATTCTAATTTTCTTGGCTCATGTGTTCCTTCAAATATGCCCTACTCATTCCTCAAGTAACCTAGGTGGTCCTGTTCCTTTCCCATCTGTAAGTAAACTGTCACAAACCTGAGAAAAAACACAGTTATATGCATTTTTATTTGCTTAAATTATACACTGAAGTTTTTGAAGAGATGTCCTGGTTTCAGCTGAAATAAAGTTCTTCCTAGTAGCTGGCATAGTGCTGCATTTTGGATTAAGGGTGAGAATAATTTTGATACAATAAAGTTTTTAGTTGTTGCTAAGCAGTATTTACACTAAGGCAAGGACTTTTCAGCTTCTCGTACTGCCTTGCCAGCAGAGGATGGGCATGCACAAGAAGCTGAGAGCAGACACAGCAAGGACAGCTGGCTCAAACTGGCCAAAGGGGTATTGCATACCGTATGACATCATGCCCAGTATATAAACTGGAGGAAGTTGGCCAGGACCATCGTGGCTTGGGGATGGGCTGGGCATCAATCAATAGGTGAACAACAATTGTACTGTGCATCACTTGTTTTGTATATTCTATTATTATTTTCCCTTCCTTTTCTGTCTTACTAAACTATCTTTATGCCAACCTATGAGTTTTCCTTCTTCCTCCCACCCCCTCCCCCTGTGTGGAGGGAAGTGAGCAAGTGGCTGTGTGGTGCTTAATTGCTAGCTGGGGTTAAGCCATGACAGGAGGTCAGGCAGTAGATATTAATACTTTAGGACATTTAAGTATTTACACTCTTATACCCTTGGCTGACAGCAAGCAGTAAATATTCTTAACATTTAAGGACATTTAAGTATTGACACTGTACTTACATTCTGTGACAAAGAAGTTGAGCATGGTCAGGACAACAGTGTGGCCACTGAACATATAATCTCCACACGTATGTACTCCAGTCAGAGTCATTCCAAAGCCACTCCATATTGCAAATGCCCGCTGGAGTTTTGCCCAAACGCTGCCATACAACTGAAAGACAGTGACATTAAACTTCAGTGAGCTCCAACCCCACTGCGTGAACAGTATGTCCTTAAAGTTAGCCCTATAGCACTATGTATGTTTAATACAATTTATCACGTTGGGTCTTTTACTAAAATGCAGTTTAGCACATCTCTGAATTTTACTGTAGCAGTGAGTCACATTAGTAACTACAGTTTGTAATTGTATTCATCATAACTCTAACAAAACCTGGAGTTTAGAACAACTATTTTGTTGCAAATGATTTACATACAGTCTGCCACCTTTTTTGGAATATATTCAACCTCCCAATGTGTCATTGTCAAGCTTCCAATACATTAATCTCAAACACCTTCTCACAAAAAGTTAGGATAAACCCATGAAATCCCACGTTCTATGCAATATCCCTTACTAGAAAGGGTGAAATAATTTTTTGGTTTGTTGTGGTTTTCTTTTTTTTCAAATCCATGCATTCGACGATCTCAAGAAGCAATTATTCCATTTTCAACCTTTCTTCATGAAGTCAGTGTCTCAAGTGCACACTCAGATGTATTCTCTCTGGTTTACATTCTGAACACCCTTCCCCAAGTAACCGTCTCCTCTCTGAAGTGGCAAATGATTCTAAGACCCTTAAGGATGATTGCCAGCATAATGGTATTTAATGAAGGCATGTGAACAGAAGAGAAGCACCATTCTACAAACACACAACTAACACGGTCACGACAATCTTAATCATAGCTAAAGTAAAAAAGGAAAAAAAAGAGAAAAGAAAAAAGGAAACAAGAAAAATAATTTCAGGCATTAATTCCAGTTTTTACCTTTCCAGTACACTGCAAGTGCTGTCCGGGCACAGAGAGTGAGGTAACAAACATTGTAATGCAACGCAGCAAGAATACTGTTCCCATGAGGCTGCACAGCCTTCGCAGAAGTATAGATCTAGGAAAAGCACATAGGAACTGACTGCAAGAAACCAAATATACTGTATTGTTAAATCAGGAAAATTATGATAAAAATATTGCCCCTGTGCCCCAACTTAATCCCATGAAGTCCCTTCATCACTCTGCTGCAAGCTTCACAGATTTTTTTTTTTTTTTTAAGTAATACTGTAAAAGTAGGGCTCCACATGACACACTGAGACACTATAGCAAGCTTACTGTCACCAAAAGGTACAGCTCCACTTTTCTGCAGATACAATTGTATTAGCTTTGGCACTCATACCTTCTGTTGGCAAAATGATTTAAAAAAAAAAAAAAAAAAAAAATCAACAAACTGGTAAAAATTTAACTTAAAATACACGCACAAAAAAGGTGTTTTAATCTTCAGTGACAGCAAGAGGCTAGGCTGGCTCTGTCACGCTGTAAAGTTTCATTCTCATAGGATTTTCTTATATAGAAAACTGTTACAGTATTAGAGTATATAGTGACAATTCTCTGCAACACATACATTCTGAAGTAAATTACACATAAATCTGTCAGAAAAGTAAATTCAGATTACTCCTTCGTAAGATTTACAAGTCACCATACTTGATTAAATCCTTCATAATCCATTTTAACAGGGGCATAATAGAAGCTTACAAGATTCTTATTGAATGCAGAGTCTTAAACAATCATCATAAATTCTTGTTACAGTCCTTTCTCTGAACCGACGTCTCAGTTAATTTGAGTTCTATATACGGTACCTGTGCTTGTGAAGCAGAAGAACCAACAGCCAAATGTAGCAAAGAATTACACCACATACTTCAGTCATGGCAAAAGCCCACGGTATCCTAGGGACACTGAAAAAAGAGGGTGAAGCAAGAAAGTTACAATACAAAGGCTTAATTTTTCTTTCTAGTCTCAGCATTGAGAATAAAGACATTTAAAGCTCTAACATCAAAACTAACTTGCATTAATCTGACAACAGTTTAAACTACAACCAGAAATTACTTTGTTAGTCTGAACGAAACAGAATTTACATTATTTGTAATTCTATTATCTCTTTTCTAGTAATGTATTTTCAACAAAAATTTACATAGAATTCACTAAGACAAAGAAAATTTCCAGTATGCTCTCTTAATTTACACGTGGGAGCATGTGTTCTTCTACCAGTTTCCCAACAACCTTTTTCGTTCTGACACAAACTTGCATCATGGCAATTATGCTGCATATGCTTATAAAATGTCACGTCAGCACAAATAAGGAACTACTGTAAAGCCTGAAATCCTAATTACTTGCAATGAAGCAGAAAAGTATTTGGAAAAATAAAAATTGCTTTCGAAGTTTGATTTCAGTGATAATTACCCCATGCAAGCCTTTTAGCCTTGCTTGTCAGGAGATTTAAAACTTTCTTGCACACATAAAGCACCAGTAACAATTTCTGCTGCAATTTCACCAAAGAACAGATTGACAGATTTCAGGAGAGGCAGTTCCTCATAGTTTTGTATTCCCCCTGATACAAAGGGATAGCAAAGCACTGCTCAAATGCTAGCTTTGTAGTAATTCCCTCACATTGTTTTGTGAGCTGTGGCTTTCTGACCTCCCCCATCCTCCTGCCCAGTGAATACCACGGTAGTGCCCTGGGAACAAAATCCAATGAGGCCGTAGCTCCCATTCTCTCCCCCCTCCTCCACTCTGCAGGATGTGGTCCATCTTTGCTGAGTTATATCTAAATTTAAGGGAGGGGGGTGGGTGTGGGGTGTGTGTGAGAGTGGATGTCTGCACACTTAGTCAAAAAGATTACAGACTCCTACTGAATTAATGAAAATGGAAATTACCAGCAGGAATAAGATCACAAAGACTGAACTCTTCAACAGTTCATCTTGTCTTTTAAATCATTCTAAGCAGTAAGTTCTCTAAGGTGCAAGTGCATTTCATCAAAGGGAGCTTTTATCCTTTATTAAATCTGTATCGAATGACTAGAATTTCACCTTTGCTATTGTGGCTCTTTTCTGCCTGAAGACGAGTATTCTCTTTAAAGAACGAGCAAGCACTTCCTAAGTCACAACAGTGTTTTAGTACACAGATACTCTTTCAGTGTACCTCAGTTTCCCTAAACCATCTTCAACAAGCTGTAAGTGGGGAGTGAGCAAAAACAGAGAATCAAGACTATACCCTTTCAATTTCCTTGCTCACTGCCAGACCAAAATACCCCTTCATCAAAAGTTCTTCTGTCTCAAGACACATTATGCTTCATAGCAGCATCTGGATTTCAGAAAAAGCATGTGACTACTTATCTATGCCAGCTGACCTTCACGATTTCTGCTAGAATGAGAGGGACAAATTCAGTCCTGTATTGTGATTAGCTAAAGATGGAATGTTAAATACAAATGGGGTAGAACAACAGCTCATTTTATTTTCCCCTGAGAAGACTAAATCTCTGCATCTAACTGATGTACTTATCAATCTTAGCAGAATAGTTCACTACACTCTAATTACAATTTTGCGGAGACACCTTCAAGAGCACACGAACCTTTGTGAATGAAGAAAAGGCAGACTACACTTTAACCATCAAGCTACTATTTTGTTCTAAAAGAAAGTTTCTTACCTATCTAGAAATATGTCTGGTAGAGGTGGATACGTTTGCATGTCAGGTACTCGCTCATGTACTATAACCATAACAAATGACGTAAAGCCAAACACTATGAAGACGTACACACAGCTTAAAACCGTCTTCCAATACTCTGGGTCCAGTCTTCGAGCAGAGTGTTTGTTTTTGCCATTTGCATATTGATACTGATCACCATTCAAGTCAGCAATTGGTCCATCATAGTCCCGAGGTACTTCACCATTACAAAACCAATCTGTGCCCTGCAGCGAGCCAATGCTCGGGCACACCGTGCCAACATGACTATCGCTGTTGTAACCCAGCTCTTCGAGGACATCAATGTGTTGCTTCTGTAGTTTGCGTATGGACAACATTAGCCTTTTGATATCCCCCAGGATTTTGATTTCCAGCGGCGGGGATCGTAAATCATACTCAGTAAGTGTCAGTAGTGTAATTCCATCTAGCCTGTGTCTATTGCACAAAACATCCACATATTCACAGAAGCCTTCTTCCTTCAGCCACTTGGCCACGTTCTTGGTAGTCCAACGTCGAATGCAAAGCTGGTTATTGCCTGCCATCATCCTTCTATATCCACCAGTAAAATCCACCTATAGCATATTGGAGAAAGAGACAAGACATGAATGTTTAACAAAGATTACCAAAATGTCAGTGTATTTTGTGCAATTTTAGATGCTTAATTAGCCAAAGGTTTTTTATAGAAGAGCCAGAAAAAAAAAATCATTTACTAGGTAAGTCATGGTAAAATATTTGTAGAACATTTTTTATTCAAGCACAACTAAATTAACATTCTCACTTGTTCCTAAATAGAAATTTTAAGCTACCAAGCAGAACATTTCCTAATGTACTCAGTCTACTTTCATTCTCTTGTTTAAAAAATAACTAAGTGTGATTTTCTTAATTATACTAGACAATGAAAACCAAAGATAACTCTGTTTAAATATCAGCTTAACCATTAGCCTTTTTCCCTGATTGCAGTTCATAAACCTGTCAAGAAAGTATAGCCAGCAACCATGTAAAACTGAATTAAAGCTAAAAATACGTTAGAGGTACAACACATTCCACTGTTTTGAAATACATACTGAAGGTTTGGTGACATGACTTTCCCCCTCCCAACCCCTGCAAGTAAACCTAAGACTACGTATCTACAATAATATTGACCTGAAGCATTTTAGTTGTATGCTGATGGTGCAGCCATCGTATTTCTATCTTGGCTTCATCTCAGTAATTAAGATAGATGATTACATTGTCAATCCTTTAAAACATTCAGCTCTCACAGTAACATTAATAGAAATGAAGCATTAGCTTTAATTCCAAAGCATCTTCAAAAGCGATGTTATAACATTTAACACAATAACACACCAAAGGCAGAAGAGAAGTATTCTCCTCATACAGGTGGCTCCACAATTGTTTTCTTGACTCCAGAATGAAGGAAGGCAAGACATCTCAGAAACATTTTATTCACATGGAGGTGAGGAGTCACCAGAACAGCTTAGAACAACCAGAAAAAAAACCCCAACTAACTACATACTGTTACGTGGAATCCATGAAAGAACTTTGGAAGTGTAGGGAGTGATGTAAAAGTAATAAAAAGCTTATCTGATATTTAAGACCCACAGCAGCAGAGAATGGATTTGTGCATAATTTATGCTTAGTGGCTTATGTGCAGCTACCATCTAAGAAAGAGATACAGTTTCACAGCTCTTTTGTACTTGAAAGAAGCGGTCTAATTAACAAGAATGTTTCAATCATGCCAACCAAATCTCAGAAAATACATGACAGTACAATAAGCCAGTGCCACATACATCACCCAAGGTTTTCAGAACACAAGCAAGGAGACAGTCTATTTAATCTATTATTTAGTTTCTGTATATTCTAAACAGGTACTCAAACTCATCATGAATATTCAGCAGTTTTACATCTTTTCAGGGCATGGCTCTTCCAAAACCAGAAACTCTTTCCTCCTCGCTTTTTAAAGAGGTACTATACCTATTGTTAGCAGTAGCTCTTATAATTATTGGATGCAACTTGTTCTTCCAGCTTACATCTAATAGGACCGCACACTATTTGGTTTGTATCAGAGAAGATTCAGTTTATCCAACAAGACTTTTCCAGCAGCGCAAAAGAAATCGTTTATAAGAAAAATAACCACACAGATGAAAGCTGCGCTTTCAAAAGAATTAAGGGAGCGATACTTCTGAAGATATTCTCTCTGGAGTTGACTGTATATTAACAACATGTACTTAATGCATAATTTTAATTTCTCAAAACTCTCTAAAACCAACATGTATATAAGCATTAATACATCGATTTAAATAGTTGCCAAAACATCCATAAAGCACTACTAGAATCTCTGCATTTACTATACTCCTCCATATAAAAGGATATATTCTCATTTACGTGTTACCCTACTATTTTGAATCTTGCTCAAAACAACTGTAACAACTACTTTGCTCACGCAGCTATTGCAAAAGAAATTACGACACTTAATTTGCAATTAATGATCAGTTAATTGACCTTTTTTCTACTACATATTTTTATCTTACTCCAGTAAAACAAGCAAACTCGAGCTGCTTATCTGGACTTACAGCTTTCCTTATTTAGAAATACAGAAGAAAAAAAAATGAATCACAGTGAGTTTTATAAGACTGTAATTACCACAAGTTTTCTAAAAGCAGTGAATTTAGACTCCCAAAAATACACTCAACTTACCAATCTGTCTTCTAACTAAAGCAACTTCTGAGGGCAAAAGCAGAAAACTCTCCCTAACATAATTCTAGGAGATTTCTGTTCATCCATCACAAATCAAGCAGCCTGACACCAGCCTACTGTTTCTTCAGCTGGCAATGCAGGAATAAATATCAATCCTTATCAACCTAGCAATAAAAGTAACCTTACAACTCTGAATAAGCACACCTATCATAGGTCACTATGGAATGGGCTGGACCCAGGAGAAAGTCTACAGTAAACTTAAGATGTACCTGATAGAACCTGCTCCACTTCAACAAAAGAAACAAGCACTTAAAACCCAAACCTTTCCAGGCAGCTGGTAGCTAATTTTGTCTCAATAGCAACCGTTAAGATCAGCTGATGACAAGGCAATTTCATTAAACTCAGAAACTGCCTTCTCCTTCAGACTACTCATTTAGTGCCACTTCTGTAGTTCAAAGGGTAAAAAGCACTTTCCCTAATAATCTTAGCACCTGGAATACAATGCAGATCTTTGTGCCCAGCTGCTCCTGTTCACTTCTGAAGCTTAAGAATGCTACACAACATTTCCAACCCAACCAGTCTGCAACGCCAGACTAACTAATGTAGTAGAAGAGACTAAGTCACCTCAATAACTGTACTCATCTGCTGAAAGAAAACAGCACTGGTAAATACTTTGCCTTCTACATTACTGGTTTTATTGCTGAAACCATGTAATGGATAACATTATTTAATGATGAATAACACACATGAGTAACACAGAGCAAGCACAGACTTCAGCGTCAGAGTGCAAAATACCTTTTTTGCCTGACATCAGCAACGTCTGTAGCTAGCTAGCTGATTACTTTCCTGCTACTGTGACTTTATACTTAGTCAGCTCATCACCAGTCTGTATCATGTGTCCTGGTTCCCTTTTTCCTTCCATAGCCTTTCAATTAACAGCATGAACACAACTGAATATGAACTTCATGAGTATGTGTATATGGGTTGTTTTTTTTTTTTTAAGAGAAAAATGTTACTTTATGAACCCAAACATTTCTATAATTTGGTTAGGGCATTTTAAGAAATGATCAAGTACAGCAAAATGCCCACCGTGAGACTGAAAAATTGGGTATTTTCCTGAAGCAAGCATACAGTATTTACAAATGCAAAAATATCCTTGTAAAACTTGCATTCAGTTTTACACAGTGACTTTGCTATCAGAGTTGCTTCATAAACATTTCTATTAAGTGAGATTATCAGCAGCATTTTAACTGTACGCAAAGGTCTTAGTGCTATTTACGAAGGAAATACAAGAACTCTCATAAAGTAACACTTTTTTAGTTTATTGCATGTCTTGGATTTTAAAGCATCAGGGAAGATGTGCTTTTTGAGAATTATTTATTGGAAGTGCTGCATTGTGGAAAATACAGAACTGATACTGTAAAATCAAAGATTAGCTCTGTACACTTAGAAAAGCCTTTCTGTTGGAACACTGCCATGCAAAACTGGCAGCAGCTACTACAGAAAGTCCTGAAAGCTGAACATATTTGTCTTAAGAACCACAAAGTGCAGTTACACAGTGCAGCAAGCTGCACAGAACACATGCTGCTCCCTGGCTTTTACACCTTATTAAATCAAATGGGTTGTACGACACTCAAGTGAGTGCTAAGAGCAGCTCAACTATTAATCTACTAACCAGCTAACACAACATATTTATCCTACCATCATAATTCGAGGCACACACAAGTGATTTTTAAACAACTGATCAAGTAGTATGCCACTTATCTTAGGATGTAATTCATAGCATTTCATTAATATTTGTACAAGATCTTGAACATTTTACATGCTAAATGTCAAGTGTCAAGTATTTTTTCTCCAACTTGGAAAAACAGTATATCCAACTCATAGTACAAGGTTTGCTGCTCTTCATAGTTACACAACTTAGAAGTAAAACAATTCAGGTTTGCTTTTCCCCTTTTATTTCTTTCTTTTCTTCTCTTCTCACACGCCCATCTTATGGTGTTAATAGGGGAAAACATGAACAAATGCTCCATCCCAATTCACACCACAACAGTATCTGTAGTGAAACCATCTTTGTTCATACTCCTCACAATCATTTATAACCAGATCTTCCTCGTCTAGTGAAAAATCTACAAGCCTTCCTCATTTCAGATGCATTAAAAAAAAAAAACCAAAACAACAAACCCCAAACAAAGAACCCCAACCCTTCTAAAATGATGTGATTGTCAAATAAAATGTAATCTGGTTTATGGGTCTCAATCCAGCTTAGTGGGCTGCCAAACTGATCTCTGTACAAACAGAAGTGATAGTACAGAGCCTAAATGATTGCAATTCCTAGGCCAAGCTGTGTTTCTGATTGTACACCAAAAACCCCCCTATCAGATAGCAAAAAGACTGCACAGAAAAGCAAAGAAGATAATTAAAAATTCTTGCTCTTTACAAATCTACAGAATAATTCCTTCCCACCTAAATAGCGCTTTTTCAACAAAAACTTAAAAACTTCCCGAAGAATTTCCTTCCATTGGGTATAAAAATCACTTCCTCCCAACCATGTGAGTTACTGCCACCTTTTTTCTCTATCACAGAAAGCAAAAGCAAGAACAAGACAATGGGAATTTCTTTACTACTGATACCCAGCAAGAGGCACTCCCTAACAAAGGTGAAGGGAATTTGAACACCAGGAACCCTGGATCTTGCTGAGCTCTCGCCACTCCAGAGCACAGCAGGATCTGCTGCCGTGTGGAGGTGTCACGGACACCGTGCCCAGCTGCACGAGGGAGCTTTGTGGACATGCAGCGTACTTCCCACAAGTGGAATCTTCCATCGAGTCATCTTACAACGCCAAATGTGTGTTGGGTTTTTACAAAATGAATCTTGCAAACTGAAGCATCAAATACAAAATGATGAGACCACACTTCAACTCCAGTTACAAACTAATAAATACGCCGACATGAAAGCTGCCTCTCATTCCCCTCTTCTTCCATTAAATTACAGAGCTGAAAACCCCTCCCCTTTTGAATTATTATTGTTATACCAACGGAACACCAATCGGCAATTGTTAAACGAACAGTCCGAGAGGCCACCTAAAGCATTAGCAATGTAGATTTGAGGGACTGCATGGATAACAGCTCCTGCAGAATCTCAACTTTGTGAGCACATGCAGGCCCGCAACTCAAGCGAAATCTGTCCCACGCAGGCAGGGTGGGACATTTAAAAATCTCAACAATCGAACAGCACGCCTGCAAAACAGCAGCACTTTTCCACGCTGCCTTGTTAATTATCAAATCGTACACACTTAAAAGCTTCTTCACTCTATGTTAAATACTTCACCCCCAGAAAACTCATCAATTTTACACCACTGTCAGAGAAAACAGCAAGACAGCCTAAGGTCTGTTTTGACCCGGCACAACTGGTTTGCTATCTAACTGAAAGAACGACACGCAGCATCACTTCCAGAAATCATGTGCTTCCTGTGCAGGTTGACAGAGGAATAAAAATCCCAACGATTTCCCTCTCTTCCCGGACCCGCTTCAAGAAGAAAAGCCGCAGCCAGAGCAGCCCCCAGCCTCTCGCTGCCGGAGCTGTTTGGCTCAGCACGCTGCAGCTCCCGCCACCTCCCCGACAAACACGCTCACACCCTGTCCTCTAATGAGGCTTCTCCCTCGCTGATCACAGTCGAGTTGACGAAATTCAGAACATGGACACAACCAGGCACAGAGACCACACCGCCTCACGCTCTCCGAGGCAGGCGAAATAACCTACGCGAGTAGCAGCACGCGTGACTCTTAGTTTCTCGGCAGACCGGGTTCCTCAAAGGCCGGCTCTGCAAGCGCGGAGCGCGGCCGAGAGCTCGCCAGGCAGCGCGGCAAGGCGGCCGGACCCCCAGGGAGCCGCGTGCCCGCCAGAGACGCGCGTGCAGCGCAAACAGGCAAAGCCAGAGCGTTCCCCGGTTCCTGCAGCGGGTGAAGCTGCCCTCCCCTGCACGGCAGCTGGAGCCGAGCAGCCCGAGACCCGCGGGTCCCCCACACGCCGCTCCCGGCCGCGCCGCAGCGGGGACCCAGCCTGCCGGCAGCGGGCTCCCCGCCACCCCCGAGGGCAAAATGGGAGCGCCCCGGCGTCCCTCCCCTCCCCGCCCCGCCTCACCTGCCGCCGCCGCCGCCGCAGCAGCGCTAAGTGGCGGCGCCGCAGCGCCCGGCCGCGGGGCAGCGGCTCCTGCGCGCCCTCGCTCTCTCCGGCAGCGGCGGCCTCCGCCACCCCCCCATCACCGGCCGGAAGTGGCGGCCGGCAACGCCAGCGCCTCGCGGGCGGCGGAAGGGGCGGGGACGGCGGCGGCAGCGGCAGCAGCTTCCGGGAGGGGCCGCGATGGTTCCGCGGCCTCGGCCCGCAGGTTTCTGCCGCTCTGGGGCTGGGTGCGTAGCGCAGTGGAAGACCCTGCCGGGTTCTTACCGCTGGCCTTGCCGGGTACACGGGCTCAGCGCAGTTGAAGGGGGTGCCCGCTGCCGCCTCGCCGGTGGGCCCAGCGAGGGCTTCGGCTTCGTGGGTACCCCGGTCTCCCTTCGTTAGCGGCCCCGCTGGGGCCCAGGCACTGCGACATGCCAATGGCTCACTGGCCCGCCTCGGCCCTGGACTTCTGGGAGTAAGGGTCTTAGATACATAGAAGCGCAGTCACAACTCCCTTGGGCTGTGCAAGAAACTCAAAATCTGTAGATCGTTGTCAGCACACTTCTTGAAAGTCATCCCAGTAATCATCCATCACCCCCACAGAGATCAGCTGAAGGGAAAAGTATGGGTGCCTGGCTTTTCTAAATGAGCAACAGAACATGCTTAAACCAGGCTAGAGGCATACAACTGGAAGATTACGGGAGTTGGGTTTTTTTCCCCCGGTGTGATCTTTCCATCCATCATTGGGAAGTACCTTAGTGCAGCCTGCATGGGAGAATGTGATGGTTTCTAACCAAACTAAACAGTTTTTTTTTTTGTTTTGGCTTTGTTTGTTGCTTTTTTTTGTTTGTTTGTTTAATGAGACATGAATATAAACACAATGATCCCAACAATTAAAAACCCTACTAGTATAGTAACGAAAATATCCCCATCTTTCATTTTAAGACATGTCAGGACAAAATAACAAAATTTACAAGAGCCTCATTCTGTTAATTTTCATATCACGCAATCATGAAACATTTCTCTTCTCTTTAGAGGAACCATTTCTTGCACCATTAGGCTTTCCTGATGTATGTAGAAAAAAATAAAACCCACAGCTGGCTGACAGCATTTGGTCATTTAACCAAGGTGATCCAAAGCACAGATGTAAACAGCACAGGTGACTTAAGAAAGCTTCAACAAGGCGTCGTAACTTCAGGAACTCCATAACCTATAAGTAATAGAAGTGGAGGGTATAGGAGGAGACAGACAAATCAGAAACAGAGGACTCCAGAAATACATTTTTTTTTTTATATCAACTGACTATGGTAGCAGCCAACCCTTTGCAGCAGCATAATGCAGTCTGAATTTGCCTTGATGATGTAATTATAGTGAGGTCCAAGACAAGTTGTAGCTGCAGTTGAAGTAAAAAGCAAGTGCCAGTGTAGTTCCATTAAGTTAATGACAGTAGCCTTTTCTGAGAATTTGGCCTTGTATTCTTTATGTACACGGGAGGAGAAAAAAAAACCAAAAACCCAAGATCTTTTGCTGTGCTTAAGTGCTGCTACAGTGAAAAAAGGAAATTTTGCATTTCAAAATGCTTCAAAGCTATGTCAAGTTGCCAGGTCATTGAGCAATCTCATGCAAATGTCCACAATTGTATAATCTCAATTATAATAGTCTATATACATTTTAAGTAGATCAAACACTGGATATTCAGAACAGAAACAAGCTGTAAGAACTTCTGTTCATTGCCACATGCCCTAATACTGATTCAAAGATGTTTCTTTCCAAGGAGGCTTTTTAATTCTGCTTTTTAATTTTTACACTAAGTGGTGTGTAATTTCCCAAATGAGTTGCTGAAGTTGGAGGGAATGTTCCCCTTTCTCTGCCAGTTCAGCAGCCTCTGTAAACAATGTAGGAATTGAGTGCAATTGCAGTTCTCGCAATGCTCCCCTTCCTTCCCTTTACATGCGCTAGATGAAAAAACATAGAACATGTACATATGAATCTGGGAGGAAAACAAAACAACCAAAAAACAAATGGACTTTGTCTTCTTCTTAATAATGGACCTGTTAATAAAGCTGTTTGAAAGCCGAGGTAATTTTACTTACTCCAGGTCCACATATTTACATTCAAACTAACTAGCAGTTATCTGACAAGGAAAACAAAACTATAAGAGAGTGAGGCAATTTAATTAAACAAGAGTTTGTACTTCTCTTCTATGTGCATTTTTTCCTTTTTCTGCCATGAATTTTTCCTTACCAACTGCTAGTCAGTAACAACCTTTTGCACGCTTTCCAGGTGCCAAGTTGGTATAGTTTACAATACATTGACACATTTGTTTGTACCCAAAAAACTGGTTTAAACTAAAAATGTAAAAATAAGTAAAAACTGAAATTTTCAGTAAAAAAATTGCTGCAGGAATAACTTCAGCAGGCTACAAAGCTGTGTCATCACAGAACAGGTCACAGTGTCAGTGTCTTAAGCACAGTCCTGGAGCTGTCACTTTTCAAGAGCTCATTCTTAGCCTTTTTGTGGGAGGTGCCAGGAAAGTGCTGCTTTGTTCAGAGTGCTTGGTTTTATTGTGAGGCTTTTCAACATAAACATACACTCTAGTGCACGTCCACCACCTCACCAGATTGCAGGAAGGAAGCAAAAATGAGAGCAGAAGTTTCCTTATCCTGTTTCCCTATGCTGTTTATAGCAAGGAGAGCAGTCCACATACAAACAACTTCCCAACAACTTCAGTCTCAGACTTCAGAAGGCCGGATTGGAAAATGAGCTGTGATTACACATACACGGGAATCCAGGACTATTGCATCCAGTCAAAGTGGAGAAGACAGACATCAGCAGCCTGAGCCTGTGTCACTGGCGAGAGCTCTGCACTCGGCTATGGAGGCTACTGGGCTGGTTTGCAGCAGTCATTTGGCAACCTCAGCACTGGAGAAAGCCTCAACCAATAGCTTTCTGCCTGAAGTTATTACTGCTAATGGCATTTTTCTACACTGTCTAGTTTCATTACCTAACAAATATTTTGAAAATGATCAAATTGGTTTGCACAGAAAAGTGATAAAAAGCATGGTTTAAAACTTTTAACTCTTAAATGAAAGTAGACATGTAATAGCTGCCGAGCCACTGCATTTCAGAGCTGAAAACTACTTCTCCTTCCTAACATTTGATGTTCTTTAAAAGCATAAATTATCTAAATAGTTTGTGCTTTAACAGAAATTTCCAACAAACCTCATTCCG
Source organism: Todiramphus chloris collaris (assembly GCA_025345505.1). Lineage (NCBI taxonomy): Eukaryota > Metazoa > Chordata > Aves > Coraciiformes > Alcedinidae > Todiramphus > Todiramphus chloris. Next base: position 5,024,374 of record JANVCC010000106.1, on the reverse strand, counting down.
TCACTTTGAGTTATGTCACTTCATGCCATGTGACATGAATGCAGTGATTTAAGTTTGACAGGCAGTGCCAATGCTGGCATGTCAGTCTGAGCAGTTATGACAAATGATATGTTACAGATATTTTTAAAACTACTGCAGATTGCCTAGGAAAAAAAAAAGTCTTTAAAATATGTAATTACATGGGGTGCATCTTTAGATTGAAAATAATTTACCCAAATCATATAGTTATATTGATTCAATGTTCAGGCTGTCAGGGAAAAAAAAAATCCAGTAAGAAAGACAGAAAAAGAAAGGAAATTTATATGAAAATTTCCCAACTAACTCTAGTTACAATATATTATATATAGCAAAGGAAAAAATGTGTTAATGTGACAGTGGTTTGGTTTTTTTTTTAAACACTCTGTCATTAAGTAATACTGTTAGCATTTAATAATTTGAAATAATCAATCTCAAATCTCCAGAGTGTACACAGGAATGAAAGGCCCCAGCTGAATAGAGGATGAATTGCTTATGAAAACTCTTCAAGCAAAGAATACAATACAGCACGGGGAAGGAATCTTTCTCTAGAAGTGTTAACGGAGATACTTTTTTTTGTTTGTTTTTTTTCCCCTGGGGTTTGGGGTAGAGTTTTTTGGTAATCTCATTTTTATACAGATCAGGTCCTGCCTTATAATTTCTTGGTAATCTCTGTACTTCAATTGAAGCATGCTTACAGCAGTCATGTGTGAACTTTAAAGCATCTATTTTACCTTTAAATTTCTTACTCCCATAATGGAAGTAAGAGATTGAATGCCTAAGAGCTAATCAAATTAGTGAAAGAATCATTTTTTTCAAGACAGAAAATGAGCTTATTAGAGGTGAAAAAAGAACAAGAAATAAAAATAATAAAAAAAAGAGTAAACTAGTAAACTCCATGTGCTAATCAGACAAAATATTCCTATACATTAAAGTTGTAGAATTCTAGAAAACTCTATCATATTGATCTAAATGTACCAGAATTCAACTAGTTTGAGTCTTCTTCAATAGCTAGTCATCCCAAAACTCAAAGCCTGAAAACTGGGTGTTGGGTTGAATGAGTAGACCTTTTGCAACTGGAGGTGAGTGTTATCTATAGAATCATAGCTAGCTGAACTTTCATGCTGTAACACTTTCACTATAAAAGCTTTCTTCTTTCAGAATATGTGAAAGGAGTTTGATCTAGGCCCAGTTTTCACTAGAGAGACGGGAAGGTCTCACAGGCATGGCATCAGTTAGCACTGATAGCAGTGTTTTCAATGGAAGAACCTTCATAAATGGCCTTTTTTCAGCTGCTGCCCTGTTTTCTTAGCAATGCCATTCTGTGTGCTTCTAGTGCACCCACGACACTCCTGGCTAATACCGGTGCCACCTAATACAGTGTTAGCCAGGGAATGTTTGATTTAGATTATTGCACCGAGTGCTGCCTACAAAGTAATCACAAAGGCACAGTCCAGTTAGAAAGAGGCATTCTGAAATTAATTATGCATTAATTTCAGCTGAAACAGCAGCTATTTTAAGGGCATCTATAATTGCACACAGGTGTTTGGCTTAGAGCTGCCCACCATACCAATAGTCATGAGAATGTCCAAATTCTTGGAATCTCAAAAAGTCCCTACTGCACAGAAAGCTAATTTTGCCTCTCTTCAGTGTGACCACATATTGGTTTGTTCCTTTTTACATCCATCCTAAGTAGCTTGAACAGACCCAAGAATAAAGCAATGCTGTAGAGAACCCAATTCATTTGGACAAAAGATTACACCTGGAAGGAATCTCCTGCCAAATCTGAGGACAAAGCTAAGTTCATGCTTTCCATGTTTTTTAGCATTTGTACTCAGACAAACTAAAACATGACAATTCTTCAAAAAGTCAGAGAATCGTGGCCTTTTCCTGAATGTTAACACACGGACAAAGTAAGGTGCTGCAGGAGCAAGGAGATGATGGAATAAAGCCTTCAGCTCCACTTAGGGGAGTTAGCACTTCTGCTGAGAAGGGTCTCCAACTTTCTGGGAGTTTCATGTCAAGGTACATCTCCGTGGAGAACCTGGCTGTCCTGGATTGACCCACAGACCTAATGGCTAAATCCTGTGTAAACACATGGAAGGAGAGGAATACTCGGAGACATCTGAGCCCAGTGCCACAGGCAGAATGGCAAGCAAGGGAGAACACAGCGCGGGAAGAGATGGTCTTGTTCTCTCTGGTGAGGTTACATCCTGTGAGTTAGTGTGTAACAGAGGTGATCTGAAAGCCAGATCTCTGACTCCTGTCTGTTTCAGAGACAGCTTGTGGCACAAAAAAAACCTCAACCCTCCAAAAAAAGACAGTAACACAGCTTATCAAAGTTGTGTGTGCAAACTATTAAATGTTTGTAAGGCCAGAGTTTTGAAGCAGAGGCCATACGCCATACAAATGCTGGAGGCACATAAGATTTGGAGATCATTCTGGAGTTCATGGTTTTCGGCTCATCAGCTTTCATGCCACCACTCAATTCTGAATTCTTAGTCAGTGCATTTGGAGTAAAGGCCAATAAAAGTTTTATAGCTGAAAAGGGACAGACTTAAACGTGTCACCTTTCTGACAGAACCTGATTGGCAACAAGTACACTGCATTTAAAAAAAAAAAATCCCCAAAAACAATAAACAAACTTCTAGTAAGGCCTCCACCCAGAAACCCAAGGAGAGTAAATGAAACAACTTCACCTGCCCAGTCAGGTAGTTTTCCTCATTCATGAGCAGAAATCAATCTACTTAAAAAGCACTAGTTTACTGAAGGAAAAATAAAATTAAAAAACAAAACAGAAAAACAAGGTAGCATATTAAGGACATATATGTAATGCTTGAAGTATAACTAACCATTCTTGCAGTCCTTGCCTCCACTGGCCACTAGTTGCCTCACTCACAACAGAGCTTGGTTGCAGTGCTGCTGCTTGTAGTTTCTCTTATTTCACCTTTTAGGCCAGAAAACATATATGGCAGTGGGAACTAACAGTCTTTTTTTATACAGGAGGCTTTTAAACAGTTTCTTCTCTAAATCCCCAAAATTTTAGCAATTGATGCTTCACAAGAGACTCTAAACAGTTTAAAGTCACATTTTTTTCTTCTTGCATATAACTTTTGCCCTCTGATGCTGGAAGCTATTGCCTTGTATTAGAGTTATCTCTCACCCTGAGTGCTCCTAAGCATAGTTAGCCTAAACTTTAATACCTTTTTTTCAAACAGCTCTCTATGATATGTCTCTTGATAAAATAAAATAAAGCAAACTCTCTATCATAGTAAATCAATGCATGTAGAATAAAAGCAGTTCACACCTGACCAAGGGTTCTTTCCATTCATTGCCTGTTTTCTATCAGCAGCAAGCTTCTCCTTCTGGCTCACCTTCTCTTCTCATCTACTGTGGTAGAGGAACCACGACTCTGCATGTCAGCTGCCAGGTGTACAAAGGAAGAGCATCAGCATTTCACATGTTTTGCCCTGTAGCTCCATCGCTGACAATTTTGCAGCACCCTGACAGAAATGACACATCCTGCAGAACAGAAGAATAGGCACTTCTGTACTTGAAAGAACCCACAATTTCCTCAACCTGTGGCTCACCAGACCCTCCTATATAAACTAACTCAGTTATTTACAAGTTTCACCTTGACAGGCAGGTGTATTGTATTAACATGGTGTTTAAAGTAGTGACTGCAACGGAAAAAACTGAACATCTAACGTACAGTTAGAATCAGATAATTTTACTTGGTGAAAAAATAGTAACTTCAAGAAATGCATTTCTCTAGATTAGTGGTGATAGACAAAGCATAATTATCCACTTGGTGTTTAACCTCCTGGAGACCATATTGGTAGGAACAGATGGTACAGTTCTGACCCTTTCACAGCTCTGTTTTTAAGCGCTTCAAAAAGAACAAGACAGTTGTTACTGGCAGAGAGTTGCCACTCTTCTTGCATTGGACAGGTTTCTACTTTGTTGGGCCTTTACTTGCTTGTGGTGAATGTCCAGATTTCACTGACTGCCGCTGCTGCACCGAGGACACCACAGAGGACAGCCATGGTTATGTCTTGGTGGGCATCCTGCAGGCAGAGGGTTTCCACCGCGCATGGCTGGCACCCCGAGCACCAAGGCTGCAGTGCGTCAGAGCAGTGTGGCTCTGGGGACGAGTGCTGGGGAGCAGACTGTAACCAGTAAGGACCCAGTAACGCTCAGTTTGGCACATGCATCTGTTTGAATTGTCTGTGCCTGTCAGGGCAGTGCCCAGGCGGAGAGGGCTGGGGAGTGCCGCGGCACACAGGCAGCGTGGCTCCGCGGTGGGAGCTGCTGCCCAGCACCTGCCCCAGCCCATCTCCCGGCCTCCCCCGGGACCGCCCCCGCGGCTGGCAGCACCCAGCGCACTGCACCAGTGGGAACGGGGGCTCTCCCTGGCTCTCGGCATGGCTGGGGCCAAGGCGCTGGGCCTCCAGGCACCCCAAGGTGCTGGGGCATGCACGGGAGGGGATGTCCCATCCCTCAAAGAAATTGAGCAGCTCCTGAACGCTGGGCGGCCCTCTTGCAACCACGTTGATGAAGTATGGCCTAATCTCTTCCTAGGAGACCTGTAAGTACAGCTTTATGGACACACCTCTGCCATACATTCTGTCTGTTAGTATGCCTCCTAGGTGCAGCTTTAGACAGCTCATAGTTTTGCTAATTGCTCTCATTTATACTGCAGACAACAGTTTCTGAGATAAAATTATGACTAAGCTGGTACTTGCTTCTTGGTTAGCTCTTAGAAGCAATGCATGGGCTGACACCCTGGGAAATGGCTGAGGAGATGCAATCGCAGCATTCTGCTCTGGGAATATCCCTGCACCCATCTTGGCTTGTTTGTCTTTGTCTTTTCCTTAGAGTGACAGCGCACAACAGATTTGTTTTGTGGAAGATGGGTGTGACCCACGTTTTAAATGCTGCCCACGGCACAGCGTACAGCCACGGAGGCCAGGACTATTACGGAGTGACCATTGATTATTATGGTGTACCAGCCCATGACCTCCCAAGCTTTGATATAAGCCAGTTCTTTTTCTCTGCGGCACAATTTATCCACAACGCCTTGAACACACCAGGAGGTACAAAATTATCATTGGTCGCCTTTTGATGTGATTGGCAGCCCCTCGTAACAGCTCAGCTCCACGAGCTCGGTGGTGAACAGGTCACTGCATGGTCTCAGCTGCTGGTCACCTGCATGGTGGGTGGCAGGAGGACGGAGTGCTGGGTGCATGGATGCAACACTAACTAGCTCTCTAAAAGCTGACATAAGAAAAGGGATGAACAGTGCAGGAAAGAGACTTGGGCAAAGAGGAGAGAGGGCGGAGTGGAAAATATCTGGAAGGAAAAGCTGGTTCAAACAGGGAGAAGCAAAAACATACATTTAAAATAGATGCCCTCTTTTGAGACCCTGTTGTGGCAACTGTATTTGTAAGAACAAATGAATAAAGAGACAAAAGTCCTGATCTCTACAGCCACCAGGCACATGAAGAGGCTCATATGTTGCAGATGAGCTTCCTGTGAGAACAGGGCCTGCAGGGCTGTTGCCCGAAGGGGAAGATTTATCTTTACCGAAGGAGATTTATAGCATGTTGCACAAGAGACTAAGCTGCTTGGTACTGCTGCAATAAAACACTAATTAACCTGTATTACATAAAAGACCATTTCTTAGCATGCATAAACTGTCATTAATGGGGCTGTCTCAGGCTGTGTCACAAGTTCTGTCTTCAAAAGAGAATTACAGTCGCAGCAAATTGCTTTATTATGCAATGGTACGAGGCCAGTCATTTTTCTCAGTGCCTAATGTGTGACACCATTTCAGGCCAAATTTTAGCACTCTTCACCTAAGTAAGCTCTGCTGAAGTCAGTGGCTCTGATTTTCCTCTTGTTCACAACATAATGGCTTCACTGCTTCAAGAGGGTTTTCTTTGATTTACCTGTGTTTCTAGACATCTGGTTGGGATCTCATGGCACTTCTCATACAAGTGAGTGTAACAATTGCAAGTGAGACTCAACTGTTAGCACTTCATGTGACCTATCAGAAGGGGAAGAAATACATCATGTTTGTGGTGTTACTCTGACCAGGCCAGAGAACGCAGAAGGGGTTTGCCTTCCCTTGAAATTAAACTTAATCCACTGTAGTGCTTCTTTCCTATGGTTGTAATCTTCTATTTCTTTTTTTTTTTAAACCAGCTAAAATTTTGGTACATTGTGCAGTTGGAGTAAGCAGATCAGCTTCCCTAGTCCTAGCGTATCTCATGATAAATCACCACCTCACATTGGTTGAAGCCATCAAAACAGTGAAGGAACATCGATGGATTTCGCCCAATCGTGGCTTTCTGAAACACCTGAGAAATTTGGATGTTGAGCTACGGCAAAAGAAGGACTGCTGAATGGGTAAGCCCATTTACATTTATTTTTCTGAGTTTCAGAAACCCTTCTTGTATGCATGTTCTCAAAAGAAAAGTTTTTTGTGTTTCAGGCCTGGTGATGTGTCAAGGGCAATTTCTGAAGAGCCCAGGCACTGCTATAGAAACATTCCTCTTTCACTGTCCTGTTAAATATTGTAGTGCTACAGAAAGCTCTGACAGTGTGAAGACCCACACCAGGAGAATAAACTCTAGTGAAGCAATCTCTGCAGTCTCTGGGTCAGCAAATCCACAAACCTTTTTTCGAGTAAATATGTTTTCAGCAAGATACTGTATATTATGCAGTATATTGAGGACATTAAAAAGAAAAAGATATTAGATCTTCAAAGCATTTTGTAAGCTTGACTTACCAGTTCAGTCTCTCTCCAAATCAATTCTGGTTTAATGTCAGGCAGAAACTTAGCTAGCTTACACTGATGGATAGGCTTAATTGATACAAATTAGTTTTAAGCTGTTTTGATGATGTCACATTTCCTATCGCCAGTTAATTGGTACTTAAACCAATGTGATTTTTAATACACCAACAGCATATGAAATTCAAGCTACCACTCTGTCTGAACATTGGCTTGCTATCTTGTGGTTAACCATGAAGTAAAAACCAAGTCTATTTTTGCCCTTTGCTACTAGTTTGATTTATTGATTAACTGACCTTATAAACCTTCACTGACAGATTAGGTAAATACATTTCTGCTTACTTGTTTGCATTTGAAGCATCAATTCTGATTATTTTCCTCTCTGCTGGAAGAGAATTGCAAGTTTCTTAGAGGACTTAAAGAGTGGCGACTTGCAAGTTGAACCTCTTCCTTCCCAGACCCCCTATCCTCCTAAATCATTGGTGAGGTTATGACATTAATGTTGATTCTACCTAACACTTATGGCAGTGTAGAAATCCCTCTCTATTTCAGTGTATACAAATGCTTTGCAAAATAAGCATATTTAAGATCCTTTCAGAGGTCTATTTGACTGACTGTTTGACTTTTCCTAAATCTTGCCATAGAGCTGTACTGATGAGAGAAAGAGAAGACATTATAGTGCAAAAAGATAAAACAGAAAAATCACATTTAAAACCCAGAAGTGCTAGGACAATCTTTATACCTCACAAAGCAGCAGAGTGGTGGAGGAGGAGCTGGGTTTGCTTTGAAGTTCTCCATTAGAGTTAATAGGGATTTATATGAGTTGATATTTCATTATAATTTATACTTCATTCACATTACAGTAGGTTTTTAGACTGGAAACCTTCTGAAGACATGGCGCTGAAAAATCTGAAATTCATGTGAGAGAAATAATGCAGCTTAATGACTTTAGCCTGGGCAAAATTAGACATATGTGAGCAAGATTAATGGAACCTCCCATCAGGATAATGCTTTGCATGCCCCTGAACATCTGTCCCACAAAGCCACAGCTGTGAAAGCTGCTCCTGCTGTAAATTAGTACCTGCTCTCAGAGATACTGCTCATCCTGGGAGAGTACTGTTTCACCAGGTTAGAGAAGAGTACAGAGCAAAGCTGGGTCGGTATGGCATCCATGCCACCAATGACATGATAGTGAGCATGTACAGCAAGACTTACTTACCTTAGTGGAGGGAATGAATGAGTTCAAAACTCTTTTCAAGGGCACTGGCAAATCACAGAAGTGTTTATAATCTGTAGAGTATGCTGCCTGTATTTCCTGCCTATCTGTATTGCTCCCGGCTTTATATACAGGTTACCTTTGGCTCCAGGTCTGCTCAGGGAAAAAGATTCCTGTCAACATAAGCAAATGAGGTAAAATTAGTCCTGTAACTTCATCAATCAGGAAATACTGTCTGCTGAGATGTGCTAGGAAGCAAAGAGACGTTCTCACCTGTCACACTACCCATAGTTCAGGTCATGATGGGATGGGACATTAATGCTTCATTGTTTTCCACTATCAGCAGGAAAATTTGTATTTCAAGTACTGGTTTGGCAAGTTAGTCTAAGGAACAAAGGACAAATACCTCACCAGTGGCACTTGGTTCAGAAAATGCACATCTGTCAACAGGGTCTACACAAACAGGAAGGCTAAAGGCTCTGAATGTTAATTCCTAACTGAGGGAGGGTCCCATTTTGGAAGGTATTTAAGTACCTAAAGATCAGCTGAGTAGCTGCTGAGCTTAGCAGAGCACCTTGGCTCATGTGGCAGTGCCTGTGTACCCTCCCAGGAGCTCACAGGCTCTGCCAGCCCAATGAGGAGCCAGTTACCTTCCAGCTCCTCTGAAGCAAACAGGTGCACAGGCCTTCCTGCCCCAGGCTTGCCTTATCATGAAGTCTCTTTGCTATCTGTTCTTAATTCCTTTATCCCTTTCTAACTTTTTTTTTTTAGTGTTTAGATGAAGAATGCATCTGACAAACCCCACAGCAGAATGCATATAGTTCAGGAACAAGCTCTTCCCGTGGGAAAGGACCATGCCAGAAAGAAGAGTTAAACCTCCTCTGAAGAGGATCTGAAAATAAATTTGTTTTGTTTGTTTTTCTGAGCCACCTTACCAAGTAGGTCACAAGGGCTAGTGCCCACTCGGTGCAGGCTAAGGGTGTGTCTCTGGGCAGAGAGCACAGTGAAAAGGACTGTCGCAGCTACAGCTATGGCAAACATAAATCTGCTCAAAACAATCACAGAACCACAGTGTCACCTGAAGGGAGCCATGTAAAATTCCAGTGGAAACTACATTTAATTTTATTTTCCAGTACAAGAACTAAAGGCATCAGATGGAAGTCAGTACAAGCCAGGTTTGAAACAAGAGGTTTAGGTAAGCTGCATAGCACCTTGCTACAGGATGCTGCAGAGGGTAAAAGCCTGTAAATGTTCAAGAGGTAACTGGAATACTTCATGGGACAGAAAGCCATTCAGGGTTACAAATACTTCTAAACCAACTAGGTCTGGAAGCTCATGAGCTGCAGCCAACTGGAAGCTGGGAGCGTGTTAGAAAGCAGTATAATTCATGCTTGTGTGTTCTTACTTTCTGTAGGCATCCACTTAAAGCCACAGTCGGGCATAGGATAGTGAGCTTGATGAACCTTTGGTGGGGCCCAGAACAGCTGCTCTCATGGTATTTATTTTGAACTCACCCCTAAGATGAGCAGTCCCATCTTTCCTGGTAGCTTATTATTAGAACTGGGTCACATGAGGCACTTGGGACTGTGTCTTGGTAGCGTTGACTGACATTTCTTTCCTGGTGAACACTCTATGCTGGCAGGCACAGCAATATCACCTACATTGGGAGGGGAGCAGCATTTTTTTTTTGTATAAGATTTGCTTAATGCAGATTTTTCATTTTTGTGGCTGTTCCCCATTCCATCAGGCGTGTAGTGCTGAGCTAATCCTGGGAGGTGTGAAGGCGCATACTGTATTTAGAGACAGACACCTGCCTGGGAGCATCAAGTGGCAGCAAAGAGCATGTGTCAGCAAAAAGCCTCCCCGGTGGATTCTGCAGCAGTGGCACTGGGCCAGCTCCCCCCTGCCCAAGTCTGCCTGTGGCCACCAAAGGGGTCAGTACCTAAAGACAGGCCAACCCTGGGGTCAGCCCAGGAACGCTCTCAGCTTGGCACCCCCCTGCCCAGGGACTGCCAGATATTTTGGACAGCTGCAAGGTGGAATTAAATCACATGAGTGAAGAGTGGCCTGATCTCTACATAGGCAATATGCAAGTGTTATTTTAGGCTGAGCTGTTCTGAAGGGCTGGGGAATACGGTACTTGTTAACATATGCCGCCCAACTACTTTATTTAGTTAGTGTTGTTAAATTTCATTGCCTTAAAATAGGCTTAAGATTAGCATAGAAGAAAGCAAAAAGGCTATCCATTAAAGAAAGAACCTGCAGAATAGAATAAAATTAATTAAAAAGGGAGTAAGACTTGTTATTGGTTTGCATTATTTTATAATTATTCAACATACAGATTTTATAAATGCTGCAACATTTACCATACAAATCACAAGACAGACTCATGAACTAAGATTAGGTTTTACCTTTTTCAGTTTAATTTTAACTAGAATGGAAATTTTCACATTAAAAAAAAAAAAGATTCTAATTTTTGCTGGTTGTTTGACAACTTGATTTGCAGTAGAAATTTCTGACAAAAAATAAAAGGATATTCTGCATGACAGCAGACTTCACCATTTCTTTCTCACACTTGTGCAGATGGGTGTTTTGCTCTGGAGCGTGGAGAAAGCACACAGTCATCTGCATGCTTAAGCACTCAACGTGCTTAGTGTCCAGTGTTATGCCAAAACAAGTTCTTTCCACCATTGTTGAAATACCTAGAAATTACAACAACAATAACTCTTAAATGAGAGAAGCAGGAGGAACTAACAATCCTTTGGCTATTTGCCCATTCATTACAGGTAAAAGTGGGCATTCTTCCAGTTATGAAAAAGCAAAACCTAAAAATGAGCAAAACCTACATGACATGAGTGAAATAATATGTGCTTACAAAACTTGGGTTTACAACCAAGTTTCCTTGGCCTGCTTCCTCGTCTCACCACATTTCTAATCAGGAGCGTGACACCCTGCAGATGAACCCTATGCACAGTGGGTGGCTGCCCACTGGTAGGCACTGGTGGGCACCCAGAAACACAGATGTGCTAGTCTGGCCCTAGGTGTGAAAGGCAGAAGCCAGTACAACATGCAGTACTTCACTGAACTGCACTGGGGACGAGAGTGGGAAACCAACCTTTGCCTTACCTAACACGTAGTAAAAGCAAAGATTTAAGACTCTATAAAAACCACTAAAATTGTACTGTCTTATACAATCATTTGATTTTAGACATTCTTCTAAGTGCAGTTTTAAGACCTCCTTTTAATGCCTGTGGGTACATATGCTCCAAATTATTCATGCAAGTTTATTATCAATCGCATTCTGTCTCTTGCAGATAAAGAAGAGAGAATGGTGTGAAAAAAACCATAGGTAACAACAGTGGGTACACATGTAGTAAGGAAAAGATTAACTTTGAGAACATTCAGCCAACAGGAACAAAAATGTAATAAGGTTTGTTTACTAATGCAACAGCTGAGCACTAATATTGAGCTTAAATACAAAGAGTTACAGACTGCAATCAGTGAAACTGGAAGTTTGTCAAGTGCTATAGATCGAATTTTCTTTATTCCTCCAACATCAGTAAGACAAATATGAACAACACCTGAGAATAAGGTTTCATGGGATCTTCCTGAGGTGGAAATGAGGAACAGAGAGAGTATTTGCATTTAGAGCCCAACCCAATACTCAGTAAAGTCGATAAACAGAGGGTGTTTCTGTTACTGAGCAAACCTGCGCCAGCATCAGGACTCGTGCCAGAGCTAAAATAACCCAAAGCAGTACCATAAATTGTCACTGCTTGTTTCTGTGGAACCAGTTATGTGCACATTCTGAAGAGCTACTTGGAAAATAAAAATCAGTCTGGAATGAATTCTGTAGTTTATAAAAAATATTTCTCCTTATGACCTTGTCAGAAATGTGATGGTCACTCTCTTTAAACAAGTATCTCTTGTAAAATAAACTAAGGATGGCTGACTTTACACAATGTCTTTCATCCTGGAGGACTTTGAAGTGGTCAATAAGCTGTTTATTAAATGTTTGTCAGGCTATCAGCCATTGCTGATATGCAAGGCCTACACCAAGACCTTTTGGGTTAAAAGCTAAAATATTTTTAAAGTGATACATAATAAGCAGTTAAGGGCACAACATGTGAAATGTCCTGCAGAAATCAAACTTCATGCTGATCTTAAGCAGGCAAGTTTATCAACTGGAGTTTAGACAGAGAGGCAAGGCTAATTCCACTCCAGAAATAAAACATCATAAAATTACAGGCTGAGGCAGACTGGTTACAGGCTGTGCTAAAACCTGAGTGTCTTCTTTCAACATACATATGTCAAGTTCAATGATAGGAGGACCTGAGCTACCTTGTGAAGTGAATTTTTGTAAGGTGTTTTAGTCAATAATCCCTAATGCCTCTGTAGTCAACTGGAGCCTGTAACAGTTGTCAAACTTACAGGAACTTATAGACAAGAAACTGTCTTTGCAGAAGTGGAATAATTTGGAATTCTGCATTTCTTCATGTATTTTGAATATATTCAGAAATGAAAAGCTTTTACTTTTCTTTTACTACCTTGCTCTTATTTACAGAACATGTCTCAAAATGTGGTGGGCACTGGGTTCCACAGACAGAAATACATCACAAGGCAACAAGATACCTTGAGTTAGTTTTTGTCATGAGCTTTCATAGATGATTCTCGACAAGCCCATGGCCCATAACAAGGAAGACCTGAAGAGGCTTGGTGTCACCTGTGAACTGAATGCAACACATTTTGCATGGGAAAGCAAAGGAGACCAAACTTTCCATGGCCAGGAAATGCATTATAACGGAGTACCTGCAGAGAACTTGATCAACTTTCACCTTGGCACACATTTCTGTACTGCCTCCGAGTGCATTCACAAGGCCAAATGGTAAGTCCCTCTCCTGGTAGAAAACCACTGCTCTTACACAGCACTTTTATTAAGGGATCACAGATTTCTTTATCAGCATTAACTAAATGTCACTCAACCACTTGGGCAAGCCTAATTCTGCACTTACAGACATTGTCTTCATTGGCAGGTGGAAGGACAGCAGGGTCCTGAAAGATTAGAAGTAACAAAAAACTATGTCCAGATCAGTGGCAAGGATCACATGTGGTCTACTGGTAATCATCAGAGTACATCTTCTGTAGCAGGAGAGAAAAAAAAATTAAAAAGTCAATTATGAAAGGGAAATGTGATGTATTTTAGTAACTGGTGAAAAAGTTATGAGTCCTCGGTCAGAAACCACTGATTTTTTAAAGTTTTTCTGTATTGATTCATCAGAATACATCACACAAAAATCGTTGCCTTCTGGTTTGAGAAAGAGCCAAAAGCTGCAAAGAGCTATCATAGAAACATGCCAATTGACCATTTACAAAGCCTAATGCCATGTGTGTTCCTCTCTTTTTGGACTCAGATCTCTAGTAAGAAAAAGTGGTTCTTGATTTATGAAAGGGATGAATGCAATACCCTGGAGGCTACTTTATCTCAGCTGCCATAAATTGTATCTCTCATAGATGAGATGAGATGTTAGTGAAGTACAAATTTAGGCAATCTGTGACCATGGCACTGTTCTGTGCATCCTGGAACAGCACTACATGTATTCATTTCTATTTTGAAGGGAAAATCTTCCTGCACTGTAGTCTTAGTGAAAAGCAGATCTGCTTCCCTTGTGCTGGCGTACCTTATGATCTTCTGTCACTTTCCCCTAGGCAATGCTACCCAAAGAGTTACCCAGTAGTGGGAGATTTCATCAAGCTGCAGGATTTACATATTGAACTGAGATACAGTACACACCTATTTAAACTCTAAACTCTTATGAAATAAAAAAAGATCAAAGTGTCAGGGAGAAACATCAGACAGACAATCTGAATATGAGATAAAGATGAAAGAACCATGACCTAAAGCTTTGGCATCAAACATGTCTTTCCTCTTTGTTTAGTGGGTAGAAGATTTCTGAATTTCATATGTTCCAGTCACTCCTCAATCATTTGGTTAAATGGAGGCAACAAATGTGCTAGATATTCCTCTGGGGTACATTCCCTGTTTGTTGTCCATTCTGCTCATTAAAACTCATAAAACTCAACTTGAAGACAAACTAGGCCACTGTTTAAAGTTAAATCTCTGAAAGATATGCCTGGACAGGAAAAAAAAAAAAAAAGCTAATCTGTCTTACTTCATTGGGATCAGCAAATGAAAAGGGGGAAAAAAAGTTGTAGTCAAACACGTACAAGAAGTCACCCAGATGGGAGACAGAGTTTACTCACCCTGGTGACAATAAATGCTCAATGTCTGGGGACCTTCCAGAGTTACCTTCCTCCCACCATGCCCTCTGCCCATATCTAGCTTAGCTTTCTGGACCTGAGATTTACAGCAAATACAGTAATAATTTTTTCAGGCACAAATTAGCCTTGTTTCCATGCTCAGAATTCCTCATTCACACCAAAATTCTTTTTTACACAAACATTGCTGTGTCTCTAGCACTGCTGAACACAGAAAGAGCCGAGTTCTTTAATTTTACAAGAATATGTCATAAGGGAACTAGTCATTCAGTCCTACTGTGTTTGCTCGGAAAGACAGGCTTCTCCCAGTACCCTGTCTTCTGTCAATGTCTCACAAAGGAAAGAGGACTGAAAAGATTGCATATGAATCAAGCTTTTGAAATGACTACCCAAATTGGCAAGCTAAGCTAGACCATGCTGCGGTAGCTTAGAGAACATCCTGGAAAACAAATTGTAGTTTTAGATTGAGGTCCTAGACATGTAGAGGTAAAATACCTGGACAGAGTTGCTGGCAATTCAGCATCTCAGCTGAAGTACACAGCATTTGCCCAGAGCTCATTCGTCACGTGTATGCATTTCCATAAAAGATAATGCAGTGCAACACCAGCATTGGGGCCGAAATAATTCTTGGGGAAACTCCCATCAAAAACCAGTGGCACAACAGAGGGCTGACTTTGCCCTCCTGTTTCCAAAAAAAGAGGTCTGACAAGGACAGCATGGGCTAAGAGGCACATGGAGCTGGCAGGCTCTCAAGTGTCAAAATAGAACCAGCATCGCCAGTCACATACATCCCATGTTTCACGGGCGAGACACAGACAAGAAAAACAATCAAGTTGCCTGGTGGAAAAAGCGGCTTTCCAGGATCGCTGCAGCCACCGTGTAATTGTGATCAATCTGCACTGGCAAGTATCAGCTTTCCATGTGTGTTTCGCCTAACGCAGGCTGCCTGTGGAGAGCAGCTTGGGCAGGCTGATGCATGCTTGTTATCGCCGGCGTAAATATCTCTGCCTTGTGTTATTGTGGCACAAAGCAGCTGGACCATTTGAAAATCATTTAAAAAGCACTATAAAATTAGGGCTCCAGTGCTCTTATTTTATGACTTTCATGAGCAGCCATTGCCTAGAGAGAAATTATCCTCTTTATTTTCAAGGCTAAAGGTTCTTTTAACATTCATCAAAATCAAAGTGCACCCTTGATAACACATTGAGCTGTTACTTATCTAGTACAGACTCTTTACCTTCTGCATAATATCACATTTGAGATCTCAGTTCTTCATATACAACTCATTTCATTGTGTCTGCTGCTGTTTTCACCAAGTGAATTTGCATAGTTTCAGGAGAGGCTGCCTGATGCCCTGAAACATATTCTTTCCATAATTCCTAATTTTTTTTTAATTTCTGAAACAATAGCCTGGAGTGTTTTTGTTACTGATCCTTCTATAAAAATGGTCAATTACTTCTTCTGGCAATGGATTTGCACAGACCAATTAAGCACTGTAAGCAAAAGATTTTCAAGAGTATAAATAGTACTTAGGTGCATAACAAGATAGACTCCTCTTTCTCCCTTTGAAAAATCTCTTCCCCATATATATAAAAAAAAAGTCTTTGATAATTTTCTTTTTTTTTCCCCATTCTTGTTTTCAAAGACAACTTCTTTACCAAACTCAAGAAAACAGTGAGCGAACCAAAGCAGCATGACAAAATGCAAACAATACAAAGGGAAAGCTGTTCTTTTTAGAAATAAAAAAAGTGCAGCTATATCTACCATACTTAAAGCTCAGATCTGAAGTGCTTAGGAAGAGACACTGCATGAAGTCCTCAGCCTCAGAGCCTGGGAGTGGAGAATGGTTTGGCCCTGCACATCATCTGTCCTGCAGCACAGGAAAAACACTGCTTTCCTCTGTGCTGTTTAACCTGCCTTAGGTTTCTCTAAGACACTGGTCACCTTATTATCCTGACATCAAATACAGACTAAAGATAAACATTTAGAAAATCATAACCTTAGCTCTGTTCTCATGGTTCCCTCTTTGGCCAGGATTTTGTCTGTGTTTTTTCTGGGGGTAGCAGACTGTATTCCTGTGCATTCCTATGGAAAGCAGCATGCTTTCAGATCTCTGCAAAGGGGCCTGGTTGGTGCTAGCAGATCTCACAGACAAAGCACGTGTAGCCATATAGACAAGCTGTAAAGTCAAGGTGCAGCATCCTGCATGGAGGAGATGTAGCCAGAAAGAAGGCAGGCTGCACGTGTTTTAAGAGAGCTTCACCACCATGCCAGCACCTCTCCTAGCAGGGGGAGTTTGAATTTTTAACTGTAGAGGTCTTGCCTATTGTCAACCACTCAACAGAACGCTTAAGCTACCAGTGGGACAAGAGGGAGTTATTTGGTAATCGCAATCATTTATGACCCTAGAAGGCAGAACACAGGACAGATGTGACTAGCAGACCCTAGCATGGTCTGCTGTCACCATGAACTGAGAAAGTGGGACAGGCATTTCGTAAGTCAGGGTAAGGAAGCACCTCAGCTCTACAGCACATTTTTCTTTTCCAATAGTCAGCAAGTGAGTAACCACCTTCTTGTGTTTGATGGTCCCAGGAATAGAGAAAAGGGCCCAGCTGAACCGACCAACTCAGCTCTTACATTTCAGACCACATTTCATCTTTTGGGTTAGGACTGACCTACCCATCGCAGCCCTTACTTGAGGCAATGATCGCGAGTAAGCAGCAGAAGAGCAGAGTTCTGTGTAGCCCTCTCAAGAGGAAGCTGATGTTTCAGTTCTGGAAGGGGAGGATTTTCCATTCAAGCATGGAAGGGGAACTAGGGTGACTAGAACTATAGTGTTGTTTCCCCCATATGTATGTACCTACTAAAACCTCAATGTGCAGGGGTATGTGCTTGCTCACCTCAAGTCCAGGATTAAGCTTTGACATAGATGATCTGTTGGAAGCCTGGCAAAAGGACTCAGGTTGTAGGATGTCCAGGATGAGGCAGATTCAAAGTCATTTTGTGCTCTGTTAAACCTATTCATTTTCAGGAAGACTTAATCTACTTCTGAATAGCACATGGGATGCCATAACTCAGAGGTGGGAAGCCAAAAGGGCAAAGAAAGCTCCTGGATGCTGACAGTGTTCTTGTAGTGTTGTCAGCAGCCACAGAGCTTCCGTCACTTGCTTTCCTCACAAGATGAAGCTGATTCTGCTACTAATGACAGAACCAAGCTGGGAACTAAGTCATTTTACTAAAAGAAGCTATATAAAAACCAGTACCCTAAAAAAGCCAGGTAAGATCAGAACCCTGACAGGGAAGGTATGAGGGCACTGGGGTCTGTGTTATCATCTCACAAGGCAATGGTGTGCAGGTGATGGGCACCCATAGCATCATTCGGTTTTCCTTACCATCACCACAGTTGAAAGTTGCTTGAAACATTTTTCTTTTGCTTCTTTATTCTTGATCCCTTGTCATCCTCCTCCTTGCTGCCGCTGTGAAAAGAATCTTGGTTCACAGTGACAAATGTATTTCCAGCCTGGGAGGCAGATGCTGGATGTTTGGTGCCCATGTAATATAATTCAGTATTTAGTAATGGATAGTATGAACACCTCATTCATAGACAGGTGGAAAAGGTGCCAAGGCAGGTCAGACCTGAAGGTCTGTCAAGTCAATCATTTTTCATCAAGTCAGAGCAGAGCATAGGGGAAGACAGCGTAAGAAACAAGACAACTTCAGAGTGATTCTTCCCTTTTGTTATCTTCCAGCTTTTGGCCTTCAATAGATTGGCTACTTCCCGAACCTCATGCTTTTGATTACTGCTGACTGGCGAGAAGGTCTGGTCAGAACAAAATTCCCTAATTGCCTCCCTCTCAGCCCAACAAGCCCCCTGCCTCCATCAGCTCCACGGAGTTTAGCTCAGACTGTGGGGAAAAGAAAGCAAAGAAGGAAGGGAAGGGCGAGGGGGCTCCGTGGCGGGCCGGCCACCGCGGGCTCTCCAGCACGTCCGCCGTGCCCGTGCGGCTTCGTCCCCTCGTCGGACGCACCGCAAAGGCTACCGATCGATTTGCTCGGTGCCCCGTTCCGACGGGAACTGCACGCCAGGCGGCAGCGGCTGCTCTGCCCGCTCTGCCCGCTCTGCCCGCTGTGCGGCGGCGGGACCCGGCGCGGTGCCGCGGGGACACCTGGCGGGGAGCGGCGGCGCGGCCGCCACCGGGACCCGGGCTCCAGCGCTGGGCCCCCGGGGTCTGCGTAGCGCTGCCGTGCGGGGAAATACCTCCTACCCGTTCATGAGCGCCTCGTAGCTTCAACTGACGCCCAAATGACCTTTGCGAGTTTTCTCCAGCTTTCTTTTGCCTTTTAGAAGGATGCGAGGGAAGCATCGCTCTGGATGGGGAGGAAGAGTAATGCTTTTGGTTAACTCGAAGTCCCCAGCCAGTCTGATTGCACTTCCCAAACCAATTTCCATTCTTGGAGAGGGTTTGTTTCATTTAAAAAAAGCACGTGAAGTGAAAGTAGCTCGGGAGAGAGCATAAACAGCATGGACTCTCCACCCAAGACCTCTACTGAAGTCCCACCGTCTCGCTCAGTCCTGGCAGTGGAAATGTCCTGTCTGTGAGACCCATGTGACTGACAAATCAATTTTCCCCTGGAGAACAGGCAGGAGAGACTCTGTCTGAAGGGACCACCACCGGTCCAGCAACTCAATGCAACAGGTTGTCAGCACTCCGCACATTCTCCCACCCGTGCACCTCCCTCTCTTCTTGCAAGCCACTATCTTGACTCTTTTCCTACTATGACTAGAGGAATTCAGAAAGGGAAGAGAAATATATTTGGAAAGAGAGAACAAAAGACTAAAAGAATCACCCTGCTTTTTACTTTGGATGATTGCATTATGTCCTGGACTGGTTTATGTAACAGGTTTCACTGGTGGAGCAAAACCAGGCCAAACTGCACTGTGCATAAGAAAAAATGAGCACTGTTACAAGGCTTTTCTTATCCAGGAAACCTGCATGGGAAAGTAAACACCCAGGTCAATACCAATTTAATTCATCCACTACATTTCACATTTTTCTTCCACCCAACCAGTGCAGTTTCTTCTTCATTTAAAGCTCTATTTAAATGCCAGTCATGAGTATACTGTGTATTTTTAAAACGTTCAAGATTGTTTTCTTCTGCCATCCTCTGGCGATATGAAAAATCACAGTGTTTCAGTTAGCGGTGTTGCTGTGCTGGTCTAAGTCAAGGGCTGTCAGCAAAGGCAGTGTATTAGATCAGTTGGCATAACAAAAAGAAATACAGCCCTTCTTACATATTTAAAAGCTTGCCTAATTCTTCCAGCTCTACTAGTTGATCTAGTAGCAGTTATTCAGTGGTTATTCCAGAGCAAAATACCTGTTTTGTAGAATTTATGTTTCTTGAATGTCTGTAACAGCAAAGAATTGCTGCATAACATAGGTGGCTTTATCATTTTATAACAGCACTTCATTAAGTGTACCCTAAATATACTGAAGATATATTGAAGTCCCTTTTGCCAATTTTGCTCTTAGGTCTTCTTAGCTCCTTGACAAAAACCATCTTTGTTTCCTATAAAACCAGAGGAAGGTCTTGTCTGATAGGCATGTAAAGCTTTTCCTTCTACTGAAACAACTGTTTCTTTCCAATCTCCCAATGTAAACACCACAAAACATGTCAAAACACCTTGTATTATTTGCTTATTTCTAAATCAAAATATTTTTGGTGTTTTGTTAAAGAGTTATATAAGATTTATATAAGATTAAATTTTAGTTCCTGGGGTTTTTTTTCCTCTTTTCCTGCAATCACACAGAGGTTCTTTGTAAATGACTAGTTGTGATACCCACTCTGCTTTCACAATAGTTTTTCCCATGTTCCCAGTTGTGGTAAAAATATGAAAATTTTATATGATAATTAAAAAAAAAGAAGACTAAAAAAAATCCAAAATAGAAAATGCCAATATTTTCCTTTAAAATAAACTCAAAATTCAGAGACAGAAAGAAAAACTGCTCATAACATTCTAGCCTGCAAAGAGGACATAAATAAAAGCTGGTCAAAGCTTTGTTCATTTTCACTGGCACCAGCAAAAAATGACTGCTTGGGATGTCAGGCGTTAGAGAGAAAGGATGTTAATGCTATTTATAGCTCATGGGTAGGCTTCCATTACCATCGTACCTGAGAAGCTCTAGTCCTTAATGTATTCCTGGTCGTAGCGACTTTCTCAAACAGAGGGCAGCCTTCCTAGGGCTGTGCTGGAGGCACTGAGGTTTGCTTTGGGAAAATGGACTGTTATATTTTCAGTCTGTTCCCAAACTGTCTGTTATAAATGGCCTGCAGCAGGCACAACCTCCAGCAAGGCTGCACCCCTCCTGCTACCCATGCTTGACCCCCCCTCTTGGGAGCCATGAGGCTACTGCTTTGCTGGAGGCTCTTCTTCCCTCCATCACCCTACTGGCTTTGGCATCGATCTACAGTCCATGCTAAGTCTCAGCAGGAAACAGCATCAAGAAAACAACAGCATAAAATGTGACAAGATGAAAAGAACCTCCAAAAACTTGCTGGCACGTAACAACTCTTGCTCCTGCCCCACGACCAACTGCAAGATTCAGGTGGCATCAACATGGTACGTGGAGAAGGGGGCAGCAGAGCACTGCTGGCTCCTCACAGAGACAGCTCAGCAGGGACTGGTGGGGAAACTCCTTCCTGCCAGACAGCAAATGGCAAGACAAGTTCTCCCAGTGACCCTGGGACTGGACCTTCCATAGAACAGCAAACATGTACCCCTCATCCTTGGCCCTTCATCCATCACAGCCCAGAGGGGTGGCTGCACATGCTGCTTTACCCACTCCCCTGACTAGGTATGTTCCTTGGTTCCTTGATTCACTCTGGTTTACCTGGTACCCCAATACCAGGGAGGAGCACCAGAAAAACCACCCCAGTTTTATTTCTTCAAATTCAAGATAAGAAATTATCAGCAAATACTAATCAGACACATAATCAAAAGTTTGTAATAGGAAGTAAAACCCATTTTTAGATCTTAATACCTCCTCTTGTTCTAATTCACCTCAGCAGTGGTCAATTCCTTTGTGACATACAATCACGTTACTTAAAAGATGACTTAATTAAAAAACAAATCAGTAATTTAAAGTCAGCAATTAAAAAAATCTAAAGAAAAACCACTCCACTCTGTCCCGACAAAGCTCAGAGTCTCCCTTGAAAGCTCTACAATGCACCTGAAAAAAACTTAAGTGCCCAAATAGCTCTTCCAGTGTAGAGTTTTGAAGTTTTTTGCTCTTGATTCCACTGCAAATAGGTTGTACAGCTTTGTCAACCTTAGAAAAGGCTGTAGCCTTTCAAACAAGGCAAGGAAAGGAGAGCACTTCACTGCTTATGTTGAAAGTGCAGGGAGAGACAGACAGCTCAAAGATACCCCTGCCAAACAACTGAGGAATATCAAAAGCCCTGTACTCAAGCCTTCAAATATTCTGAAATCTTGCAAGCTTGACAACATTGCAGCGTTGTCAATTTTGTATTGACAGCAGCAGTCAGACAAAAATCAGTTGAGGAGTAAATCAAGGAGAAGAACCCTCTCTCCCACCCTGACTTTAATCCACAGTCACACAAATCCATACTGCCTGCAGAAGGGCAGACACTTTGCAGCTCCTTTTAATAGCAATATATTAACATCCTTATTTGTCTTTCCTGAAACTTGCAAGGCATTCCACAAACCTCCCCCCCCCCGTCCAGAGTCTGTTCTCTTTGACATCATTTGTATCAGAACTGCCCATAACTTACACCTATCGACAGCCTGTGACACCGCTGAACTCTCAGCACGGCACTGGCTGTGGCAGCGCTCACTGAACTGTTATCGATATCAAGGTCACTTTGTTTTTCTTGCTCTCACTGGAGCTCCTCTGCCCTCAGGGCACAGGCTGCCCAAGGAGGCTTTCTGTCTAAGCTCCTCACATGCCACAGCAGGCTTCGTTATTGGTGTTACATAAGATTAGAGTGAAGTTTCTACTATTAGAAGCAGTTAGCTGCATGGTGATTCTGTGCTCTCCCGATTATAGCATATAGCACAGTTCTGGCTGCTGATGGCAGGAACTAAACCTACAGCTACTTATATTCAGGAAGAAGCATAAATGTAGCTGAGATATGTCAAGAAAAACAGTAGTTTGGGTCTTGATTTATTTTTTTTTTTTTGTGATTCCTAGCTGTGGTACCCTGGACAGGAGTGCCCCAGAAGAGAATTACCGGGGAGAAGCATCACCCTAGGTTTGACAGATACTCACAGATGAGTCAGAAATTATGGTAGGAGCCTGTGGAGGGCAGCGCTGCCTTGCTGGGGATGGTGCATTGAATAGCTCAGAGATGCCAGCTGCTAAGGTAATAATTTGGGGGTTTTTTTCTCCTTTGAATTTGAAAGCTGCAGATGTAAAAACTGTTGTCCTGTTACAGCCATGGTCTGTCACTGCAAGCAGGACTCCCCATTTTTCCACCCACTGCCCCCTTTTTCCAAGAATCCTTTCCTGCATCGTTAGCCCCATGTGTGGGCAGGTGCCTCTTCCTCAGCTGCGTGGCTCTTAAATGGGAGGACTGGGGGAGGCAGGGTGGGGCTGGGAGGTTGGAGGCAAAACGGAGGTTCTGCCCTCTTGGAAACATAGGGTCTTGGGAAAATACGTGCAGATCTGTTATATTGCAGAGGAAATCAAATGCTCTCCAGAAGCACTTCCACGAACCAGCAATAACATCCTCTCCCCAAAAAACAGCAGGGCACAGGTGAAGCTCCTCCCACAAGCCTGAGTCCTGCTGGCAGGGCAGCAAGCCTGGCTCTGCAAGCCCTGCCCCTCCTGGGGGCATGCCTTGTCCAAGGATGATGGTGGTTGTGTTATCTGGGATGGGGCTGCTGGAAGAATCTGTGTGAGAGCGAGTGGTGGGAGGCCTCGGTGGGGGTCCCCACCTCACTCAGGAGCTCACCTGAACTGAGACACTTGGGCTTCATCTCCACCTCACAGCTCTGCCCATGCCTGGCTACGCACCCCCTTGACTTCTCACTTCACTTAGCACCTGCCTCACCAACACAGGCTTTCCCGGCTATCTGAACCCCTGACGGAGGCTGGTTACCCTGCCCTGCCCTCGGACTGCTCCCACTCCTGAAGCAGCCTTGTGTGTCCCTGCTGTGCCCACATGTATGCAGATCCCGTGGGGCAGTGGCAGGCTGCCTCTGCCCTGCAGCAGCCCCTCCAGCCCTAGGGACAACCCTGCAACAGGAGGGCTCATGGAGGAAGGAGCATTTTGCTCTCCAGCTCAGCTCAGGCTCCTTGCAAGCAGAAGTTGGTACCTTCCACCTCAGACCGGAGGAGTCAGAGGGCCCCATCATAAATGTACAGGGCCAGATATGAACAGAGGTGTCAGGAAGGAGACCAAGCAGTGAAGAGGTGTGAAGACTCAAATTTTCTCGCATCCAATAAAACACGGCTGCCAGGATAGGGCAAGGGGCATCTGTGAGGCAAGCTAAGCTGAGGGGGTAGCCCTGGAGGAGGCTTGTAAGGCTGGTCCTGCTCCTTCCCAACGCTGTGGTTAAAGAGAGGGCTGTGTTTTCCAGAGCCCTCCATCTGGCATCTTTCCCAGGTAGTAAATTCTCTTAAAAACCAAACCAAACAGAGCTTTAATTGTAGATTCTGCTTTTCTCTTCACTCCAGAATAATGGCAATGGCATTAATACAGTGCTGCATTGAACACGTACTCGCACTGAGGCTGAGGAACCAATTCTGCTTTCCATTATTCAGGGGCACTGCCTCTGGTGAGGCAGATCAGGGTTTAAACAGGGAGCAGGAGCAATGAACTTCTACTGTTCCCCGCTGTTTGAGTGTGGGCAAAATAAAAGGCCATAATATATGATGCAGTCAGCCAAGAAAGCAATATTGCTCTGCCATGTGCATGGTCTACACTGAGACGAGTCCAGGATCTCATTTCTAAATTCCCATAGGTGCCTCATTTAAACCATCAGCCATAACCTGCTTCTCATTTTCAATACCACTTGGTATTAGAGCTGCAGTGAACTGCTGGTGAGAGATTCTAATTCCTGCAAACAAGCCCCTGTAGGCTTGCAAGGAAAACAGAGAGTTCTCCTCTTGGTTGCCTGCTAGGTTCCCATCTGGCTGTTTTAACTTTGCTATTGCTTTTAAATGTGCCTGTTTCTGCACATGAGGCTTTCAGCTTTACCTCAAGAGACTCCTGGGTTCTCTGAGCATCAGATTCTGACCAAAATGTAGAGACACAGATTGGGTCTTCTTAACAAAAAGGAAGATCAGATTTCACATTACAGTATCTGAAAGATTAATTCCACTTACATGATCATTTCCCTGTGAACCACACTTCTTTCCATCTGGATTTTTCCATCAGGAGGACAAAGAGCCATAGTGTTAAGCACTACCTGAGAGAAAAGAACAAGCAGTGTAAAAGATGAGTGCAGAGATGCTTGCTGAGAGAAAAAGAGAAGAAAAAATAGAGTAGACAGCAATTTCAAATGCATCAAGAGACTTTATTTTTGTGGTTTATTTTGTTTTGGTTTTTTCTCACATGAATTATATTCTGATCTCATGCTTTGGTATTTGCAACCATTTAGTTTGTCAGGTTTTGATTCAGGGAATTTAGGATATTTGCCTGAAGGAGCTTTCTGTATCATGTTATTGTTAGCTAGTGTTTGTGTTATTGTAGTAACCATAGGTTCAGCCAAAATCAGTGCCCTTCTGTGCCCAAGGCTATCAATAATCTCATATAAGACCTTGTTATTGGAAGACACCTGTCCCCATCCAGGCTATCACCACAAGCAGAGCTGTGCTAGCTAGGAAGGTGCTACCAAATGCGATAAAGATGACTTGGGGCTCAACTAATGGCCTGTCACAGACTCCTCTTGGGACTTCAGACAGTCATTTAATCTCTCAGGTCAGTTTTAGGAGCCAAGGTAACAACTATGGCAAAATGGCAAAAGGCTTTCCCCCTGTTACAGAGGTGACAATTAGGGCTATGCAAATATGTGGCTGCTCGGTTAGTTTGTGTTCATTTTTAGTTAAACAAAACGTATTTTTCTCAACCAGGAACAAGCCAGTTCATTTTGTTTTAATATTTTTAAAGATTTTATGCAATGATAAAGTAAAATTCCAAAATAAAAGTAACTTGAATAGAAAAATGGAAATGGTACTTCTTTTGAAGTAACAAGATGAACTATTTTAAGTGTACAGTACTGGAGTGCTTGGTTTTTTCTTTCAGAACTTTGCTGAGTTTTCTTTCATTGGATTCTGCAAATGCAACACAAATCTGTTAAATGCTTTCAAGTCAGTGGGGGTTGTGCGTTTTTTTCTTTTCTTTGCCAGAAAAATCTTCAGTAGAAAACAGCAATTGTTTTCAGTGTAGGGGGAAAAAAAAAAAAGCAAGCCTTGCAGACTGTAGTACTCAAGTGGCTGGATAATATCTGGAAAATACAAAGCTTAACTAGGTTGTTGTAGATGAGGTCCTGGAATGACCGAATCCCTCGGGAGCTGCACCGAGCTGCACACAAAGAGTGAGCGGAGTCACTCACAGCCCTTCTTGGCCTCTCCCCTCAGCTTGACAATGCCAGCCCCACAGCCACCCACAGCCTTGCCTCTCGGCTGGCTCCTTGCCTGCCAGAGAAATCCAAGCCTCCATGGCACCTAGAAGGGCGACTCAGGCTCCACAGCTCAGAAGTGGAGCCAAGCTGGCCCCAGTCATTTGAAGTGCACCCCAGTGCTCTGGGGTTTGGGAACTGATGCGCAATGACAGAACAGCTTTAAAGCTTGTGCCACCTCATATTGTCTGGGGAAGCAAGGAGGTTATTGCATCTGGGTTGCCATTAAAAATCTCTATTCTGTCTCAAATGTCTTCTATAGGTAGAAGGTTGTTTTTTGTTGGTGTTGTTTTGTTTTCAACCAGAAAAAAAAAGGGGGGGGGGAGAGAAAGAAAGATAGAGTCCAATGAGACAGTCTTTAGGTACTTTCAGGCTACAGTTTAAAAGAAAAGTGATTCTATCAAACCTTCATGGTCTAGATCTGTACAGAAGACATGACTGTCCTTATAAGATACAGGTTTCCTTCCCCATTTACAGGGGATCCTGCCTTCCCACAGTCACTGGTTGTTTCCAACTTTCGCAGCTTCTGGGAGCCACCCAGAGGGATAAGCTTAGAGAAATGTAATCAGTGGCCACACTTCTGCTAGCTTTGCACTATCTTAAAGTAGAAAGGGGGGGGCGAGGGGGGAACCCTCAGCAAAGTCCCTGGCCTTCAATTAAAAATTTCATATTACTTTCCTCATTAGTCTAATCATCTGGTATAGCTATTTCCAACGTTACCCCAAAGGCCCCGCAGAGCAATTCAATTTCAAGGCCAGCACAGCGCAGGATGGAGCAATGTGCTTGGGAGGGGCTATGGTTCATGTTGACAGGAGGAGCTTGTTTGCCTGGTGTTAGTCATGTGAAGCAAAAGATGTCGATGCAAAGTTTGGAAGGAGGATTGCTGCATGAAAGAAAACTCTGTTGCAAAGCAGCTTTCTGGCCGCAAAGTCTGGAGTCATCTGCTGAGTTTCACTGGTACCAAAATTACTCAGTCTTGGGGGAACCACCTCAAAGTCAGGTCTTGAACAAGAGACCTCACATTGTAATTCTCCCTGCTAATCATCTCCATTAGCTGACAGGCTACAACAGAAGTTGAAAGCAGTAGGCACTGGGAGAATGAAAAGTTTAGTATCCATCTGCTTACCTCCACAACTTCAGGCTTTAAACATTTGCAGTGATTGAGAGTCAGCCTGTGCTCTTATGAATCTCCTGATGCAGAAGCCATATTATCTTTTTCTTGATTTCCTTTTACTGCTTCAGCTTAACGTTCTGTGTCGGTGAAAGTACAAACAGGTCATCAAGATGATGCTAGCAGTAGCTCTTGAGCACAGTGCATGACTTTTGCAAGGCAGTAAAACTTGTAGGGCAATGCACAATACCTTTTTCTGTGATATTCTTCATGCTAATGTGTGCTGGGATTGCACAACATTCTCCTTTACCAAAGCTCTTGGTGTTATATTCTCTGCCCTGAAAGATATGCAAGCTTTTATCCCTATATTCCTCTCTACTTCTCTGCAGTTTTCTTCCTTCACCGCTGAAAGTAAAACCAGTCAGGTTGTTTTCCATCTCTCCCATGATTTTTATTTTGCTTTTCATATTTTCCTTATTAAGTAGTTACCCTTGCTTCCTTTTCATTAGAACATACAGAAAGCTGTAACTGCTCTTAATATTTGTGGGGAGGAGGAGGGAGATGAGGGCAGGAGAAGCAAATGTAGCTTGAGGTCACAGAAGTATATGTGGAGTGTTCAATAATATGCTGTACATCATCCCTACTTGCTTTCTGCTTATTCCCCCAATCAGCCTGCACTGTTAAAAATAACATACCTGGATGTTTGGACAAAGTTGTGGTTGCTGCTTTGAGAGCAACATACATCTGGCTGCTGCTGCTGTGGGGCAGGGGGCAGACTAGATGACTTCCAAAGGTCCCATCTGCACTTGTTTTCTAGAATTGCTGAGAAAATAAACCCAAACTCTAGATTTAGGCATTCAGGCATTAGAGTGAAAGCTGATGCCACATCAGAATAAATGCTAGACACCCCACTTTGGGAAGAGTTCTGTTGTGGCTCCCATGTTGATTAGGGCTTTAATATCAACAAGCAACCAAACAAAGCTCGTCAGTGTTCTCTGGGGGTGAGAACAGCAATTCAGAATAACGAGAACCTGGCATGAGAAGTGCACCTAAAGTCTCAGAGAAGGGATTGCTTTGGTATCTTTGAACTCTTGCTCTTGACTGAGCTCTGCTTCAGGCTGTACTGGCTGAACTGAGCTTCCTGGGTCTAAATCAGCAAACCACACTGCAAAAGGGATACTCATATCCTACTGCATGATCTGTGAGGGAGCAAAACAGTCCTAGATGAGATTCTTAACAGGGCAACAAAGCCAGAACTTTCAGCTGTATAATTTCCCAAAATTCAGATGCTCTTTTTTTTCACATCCCAGATAAGTACCCTACCCCTCAGACACGAGAAACAGCCTCTCTCTGAAGACAAGTAGCTATCACATTATTTGTACAAAGTGGAACAGCTCCCAGAGGAAAGACTGATACAGACAGACACAAGAATACCAGTATAGCTGAGTGTTCAGGGGTATTCACCTGAGAGACACAAAAAAAACTAGTTCAAATTCCATTTCTATTTATACATGTACAGATGTATATATAGATATGGTCATATGTATACGTGTATGTAGGTGTATACATGAGTTTAAATACATCCGTATAAATGAAGGAAAACTGCATGCACGTGCATTTTGTATATGTATACACATACATGTATATACATCTTACATACACATCCTAAGAGTTCCACCTTGGCCCTAGAAGCTTTTTAAGTATACAAGTCAGTCCAATGATTCATTCTTCCAAAACCTTCCAGTTTTAACTAACCAGAATTAAGTATGCACAAAGACTTTGGTAACTCTCCAATGTAAAGTACTGCAGCTTTCCTGCATACATTTATCAGTGCTATAGTAACAGAAATAATACCTGCAACCTACAAGATCCAGCCAGTGCTGCATTCAGGTGGCACAGGATGTTCTTTTCCAACAGTGTTACTTGACAAGAAATGAAATCATATTGTCTTATGCTGCTGCTTTCTCAGGGGATGAATTACATGCCCATGGAGTCCTACCACAGAGTCAGTCCTGCTCTCTGGATGCTTTTAGCAACACCTGCAGGCCCTGCTGCACAAACTAGTTATAATAATGTAATGCTATTTGGAGGGTAATGAACAGGACTACTTTCTAGGGAATATTATTTCTGTATGAAAATTTCCTCTTAATTCATTTCAGGAAAGCTGTCTTTGATATATCCCAAGTGCTGCACAAGAGAGAAGCAAGATGCCTCACACCAGAGACTGTTCATCTCCAACTAGCAGTGCTGGGAGCAGAGCTCCCTATGAAACACCATCACTATCAGACCTCCAGCGGCTCTTTTGGTTCAGTGGAGGATCTGATAATCATGTGGACCAAGTCTGGCCAAATATTTACCTGGGAGATGCGTAAGAATATATGGTCCTATCATTAAGCTATTATCAGTTACTGGGAGGAGGAGGAATAGTACACCGGGGAATAGCTTTTGGGTCTTTGGGAATGCTTTTGTGATACTGTCTTCCAAAACTGGTAACATACAGAGTTTGGATGTCATGAAAAACATGGCACAAAAAGCAGTGAATTACTCATAGCATGTCTGAGTTGGGTTTTCTACATTCTGTGAACCACAACACCTTTAGCAGGTAAAGAATTATTTGCATCCTAGACAAAAGTCCTTAAAGAACCTATCCCAAACTGGTGTCGACTCTGAGATGCACTATCTGCCCTGGAAATGTGTTCTAGAAGCAGCAGACAAGGGCACAGGAGCCCTCACGCTCAAATAGGAGTAGCAAGATCAAAAGACAGATGGAGGAGGACCCAAGTGAATTATAAAATAGGGATCTGACAGTCTAAATCCCAACTGTCTTTCAAAACCAGTAAAACTGAAAATATCAAACAAGATTTTTTCATGCAAATCCTTTATACTTCCGACCACTTATATTTGTTGTTATTTCCTTCTATTTGGATTACTTAAGAATATATAGATCATCAGCTCTTTTTTCCCAACTCCTCCTCCTCATGAACACATCAGTTAAGTACCACAGTTTTGTGGAATAACTTCAGCCCCACTTTATGGTGGGACCTGAGGAGAACCTGGCTGGTGAGCGTAATGCAGCCACTTCATGTGTGAACCAGGAATGAGGTGCTGCTGCATCTGTGTGGGTTCTTGCCCCTGCAATCCATGTGCACTATGAATGAGAGATTAGCTCTAGAACTTGCTAAACAACTATTTAAAGGAAAATCTTGACCACTTTATACAGTGATCCATATTCCCAGGGATTAACTTCCAGGAAGCATTTGCTTATTAGCATCCCATTGGTGAGTCTGTGCTCCTGCTGCTCTCCGCAACACCATACCACATTTTTTGCATGCAAAGCATTATGGGCTTCTTGAAAGTTGCTACTCTGTAAAGAAGATGCAGTTCCTGCATCCTTCTCTAGCGGAAGCAGGCACAGACTCTAAACCATACTATTTAGCAGAATGTTAGGAATGTTGCCAGTGAGCTCTTCGTGTCTTTCAACAGGTGGGCTGCTAGGAGCAAAACTACTCTTCAAAGCCTCAACATTACTCATATCCTTAATGCAGCAGATGGGCCATATAGCATCAACACAGGAGCCAAATATTACAAAGATCTGCAAATAGAGTACTACGGAGTAGAAGCATTTGATGATCCTTCCTTTGATTTAAGTATCTTCTTCTACGATGCTGCCAATTTCATAGGCAAAGCTTTAAACACTTCAGGAGGTAAGAGGGAGACAAAGAGAAGCGTAGGGAGCAAGTTTCAACACGAGACAAATGGTTTCTCCTTGCAGTAACAGGCAGCCAGCAAAGCCCAGACTCAGCAAACAGTTCACAGAAGTACTGCGCAGAGGTGGGGAGAAGGGCATCTCTGTCACATGCTGCAGGGAAGGTGGCCACAGCCAGGTCCCTGGGAGCTGGGGAAGGCTGGCTGCCCCAAGCACAGCGTGCTGTGAGGAATGAGCAACTCTAGGAGCAGAGCGAGAGGGACGGGCAGAGGTTATGGCACTGTGGGTGCTCCCCGACGGGTCCATCCTGCAGGAACTGGAAGGATCCGTGTGCCTCCACACGCACCTCGCACACTGCCATGGGCTCCAGCCTCGCATACAGCAGTCCCACTCCCGGTGGTCTCAGCTGGAAGCAGTGGCACTTCAGCACTGGTTGAAATGCTTCACATGCTTAAGCGCTTTGCAGAATTGGAGCTTTATTCAGACTGTCTATTAAGCTAGAGAAGCAGCAGAAGTTAATGAACTAAGTCAAAAACTACGAGCCCGACCCACAGCCTGCTGAATTTTTGTCAGCAGAGTTTGGATTATGGCCTAGTTATCATAATTTCCATTTGTTCCAGAGTTTGCTCTGACTCTGACTGGCTGCAAGATCTGCTGCTTTCACTGGAGTGCTTTATTAAATCCCCAGTTATAGCTCACACTGGGCTGCTGAGATACAGTAAATTATGAGTCCATTTTTACAGGCAGAATATCCTACAGAGTTTATGGGACTTGTCAGTGATCACAGTCAGGGCTGGGCCAAGATTTTCTGCCAAAACTGTTGGGTTTTTTTTTTTTTTTCCACAGAAAACTATACTAACATGTTTAGTCACAGAAAGCTTCTCCTTCTATAGAAAATTTCAATTATTTTAATCTGAGACCTAAGTTAGATGCATGAGGTCAGTACGAAATACCACCTTGCCTGAACATGATCTCATGCTAACTGAAAATTTGAGTATCTGCTAATTGTCATTGTTGTTTTCCCAAGCTGTTTCTGGTAGTTTTTGTCCTCCCTGTGTCTCTCTCACTTTATAAATGCTAAAGCCCGCTCACCTTTGCGATGTCTCTTTCTTTCTGCAGGTAAGGTGTTTGTTCATTGTGCCATGGGGGTGAGCCGCTCTGCATCTTTAGTGCTTGCCTTTTTAATGATCCATGAAAACATGACACTCGTGGATGCTCTGAAAACAGTGAGTGCTCACAGAGACATCTGCCCAAATTCAGGGTTCCTCAGCCAGCTCCGGGACTTGGATATTAAACTAAACGAAGAGAGGAAAGGAACCAGAGCATTTGCTACCAAAGAGCTGTGAGACAGTATTGCTGAAAGAGAAAAGACAAAATGTTATTTGAGTTTCCCGCAATCTCTTTTAAATGAATTGCATTTGTGAACTAAGGATGTCAGTTTATGATACACCAAAATGTGTGTTATTACTAAGTAGTTTTTACCTGATCTTTCCATTTTACAAAGTCCTCCAAGATTACAGTCACGATTGGTTGTACACTGTATTCTTCACTCTCCACTTTAAAACATTACTCTCGGGGGGGGGGGGGGGGGGGAGAAAAAAATTTAAAAAGAGCTATCAGGTTCCACTTCAGAAATAGCCGTGTTTCAGCAACTAGTGAAGCTCATATCACTTTATGAAGTGTTAGGCTATTTGAGGTGAAAGATGCCATATTATTTGTGCTTAGAAGTTTTCTTATGAACTAGCCCCCCCACCCCTTTGCTCTCTGTATCTAAAATGGTTTGTATTTTGAGACTTGAACCTGACACTGGTTAATTCTCGCTTTTACAATTGGTGGAGCCCCTGAGTTGGGGGTAAGAGGCTGGTTAAAGACAGAGCAGCTGGGAAACAACACAAGCCACTCTTTAAGAAATTATTCCAGGTCTCTCTGTAGTGTTTTCTCTTTGTTCATCAGATTATTTATTTTTTTCTTCCATGAAAGTACCTTTGTTTGAGAGGGCATTCAAATATTTTTCATCTTCCCTAGTAAAATTAATCCAGGAGATGCTGTGGAAAATGTTTCTGAACAGGAAGGTGTGTTCCCAGCTGAGGCTTCAAACAGCTTCATGGGCAGTGGAATTGGGTGCAGGAAAGCGTTTGACAACAAAGTCCAACAAATCCCAAATTTGTCTGACAGTTCAACATTATAAAACTTGTGATTTTCTTTCTTAAAAATAAAGGTCATTAACACTGCAACATCATGTTCTGTGGCATTTGCTTTTGTGAGGAGACTAAAGTGAAAACTGAAGAGACACAGGGATGGCAACAGAGGTGCTGACAGGCATCGGGCTTTCATCTTTGTGTCTTCAGGCCACCATAAGAGCAGTCAATAGCTACTGGATCAGTGCTGCATGGAAACTATGTGAAGCACATCTGGCTCTCAGTTCCCAGCAGACAAACATTTGCAGCACAAAGCCAACGAGGGAATGGCAGTTGTTTTCCATTCCTAGTACCAAACTCAGGAATGCAGAGGCATGAATATTCCCCACCATGTGAGCTGGCTACTCAAGAACAGGGCAGCAATAAGGGAAAACATTCCTTGCTGTTCCCAGTGCTGTCTACAAGGCAGACTTCTGCCTCCAGGACAGACAACTCATCACCTTTTATAACGCTCTTTAGCGATATCTACATCTACCAGGTGGGCCAGACTATAGGAATGAGAGTATAAAACAGAACATTGGGCACTGAAGACCTGATCCTTACACCGAAATCATCTTACATCTCAGGGGGTTTTCTTTGGACTAATCCTGTGGATTGGACATCCCTGAGCAGAAGGAGAGTAATGCTGGAATGCTTCTTTGCTTTAGTTCCCTGTGCAAAGAAACCTCTCTTGAACTCAGGGGCTGCTCAGCAAGGTGAACAAAAACATAGCAAGTAAGAACCATCTGCCTACAAGTGTGCTTCACACCCAAATCAAAATTCAACATGCACAGCTCATTTACCAATTAACTCTAACAAACGGGTTTCAACTTACGGGATGAGTGAAAAAAACCAACTAGTGGGTCTGCCTATAGAGATGCCCCCTGTCCCAAGCACAAGAACCACGTTTCCTTATGCTTCCCACCCACAGGAAAACTCTCCGGGCTTTTATCAGCAGCAGGACTGAGGCCAGCCAGCCCTTTCCCGCTGCAGAGCGAAGGGCACGACTAAAGATGCTCTTGCTGGGGGTACGAAAGCACCTGCAAATTAAATGCATCTCAGGTGATAAAAACTCCCGTGCCTCTAAGGCACTGGTGGGTGCCAGGGGAAACCCTGCCTTCTGCTGTGAGGGGGAACTGCCGCAAAGGCTGCGGGAGAGCAGCGAGGAGAGGAGAGCCCTCTGCCCGGCGCTGCTGCACTCGCGGCTCTGCCCCCGGCGCGGGGCGCCCCCCGCAGCCCCGCCCCGCGCCCCCCCTG
>JANVCC010000106.1:4819599-4989776 GCA_025345505.1 Todiramphus chloris collaris | reverse complement strand
GCCCAGGCCGGCAGGGCCTGCGCGGAGAGGCCGGCGGGGGGCCCGGCGGGGGAACGGACGGGAGCGGGGGGCCCGGCGGGGCCGCGCCGAGAGGAATACGCTGCCAGTCCAGCCCCGCGTCGGCCTTTTTGTTCCGAATTCGGGTCACGGCCTGAGGGAAACGGAGTACCTGGTGCGGCGAGCCGGGCTCGGGAGCGCGCCCGCCCTGGCACGGCCCGGGTGCCCTGCGCACCAACGCCCCCCGCTCCCCCCGCCGAGAGAAACCCCAGCGTGCCGCCGGCCCTCGCCCAGGGTTAGGCTCGACACCCCCAACACGCGTGCCAGGGGTAGCTCCGAGCCCGCACCGCTGCCCGCGGCTGGGGTGAGACCCGACTGCCTCACTGACCCCCCTTGCAAGGATGAACCCCAACTGCCTGCCAGCACGGGGGGGCTGAGGATAAGCCCAGCCATCCCCCCCCCCGATTGCTCAGAGCTGGGGTCACCCAGGAGCGCACGTGGCAAAACCCCAGGTATGGGGGGTCAAGCCCAAGCACCCCCGTGCCCCGCCCAGCTCTGGTGCACAGCTGGGCTCACCCCCAGCACTGGCACGCCCGCTGTAAACCAGCGCAGCCCCAGCAGAGCTCGTCCGGTCACATCTGTTCACAGCACCTGACGGCCGGCCTCTTGCAAAACCCAGCCTCCCGCTGCTGCTGCCCTCCACTTGCCCCGCTCTTGCTGATGCTTGCAGGGCCAAAGTGGGTAGGGGATTATGGTTTATAATTAACACAATTAAAAATAGACTTTGAATAAAGTGAACACAGAGAAGCTAGAAATCTGTTGTAGAACTGGCACGTTAGAAGGAAACTAAGTGGCATTATTCACACAAAGGTAATCCAAGACACTGCAGCGCGGGAGCTTCGACTACCAGGCAAGTACTTTTAAGTTTGTTTACAAACCAACCCCTAGTGAACTCAATACATGCACTGAGCAGCATGAATTTAACCACAGCCAGCTCCACAAGCAGTGAGACAACTGCAGGGCTAGGCCAGATTATCGTCTCTGCCATTGTACTCAGAAACTAATATTTGTGAAATTCGAGTTTGCTTTCCAGCTGGATTCCCAGGCTGAGGATCTCTCACTAAAAAAAGATGCTTAAATTCGAGGGCTTTGGGTTTTTTTAAATACTAATTCAGTTTGCATTTAAATTTCTTACAAAACTACCTTTAAGAGAATAGCCTTGAAACACTGTATCTGGGTTTCCTTCTTCTCAGCTGATGTTCACAGGAGTCCTTCCTGGGAAGGGAAACTGGCCATCCAGTTACCCTGCAGAAAATGTGAAACAGACTATGAATAAAGAATAAAATGCTGTGCAGTTCAAAAACAAAACCGGGGGTGGGGGGAAGATCAAGAAGTTGGGGGGGGGTTTATTTATTTATTTTAAAAATACTAACGCTTTATAGTTTGGGGCTTCTATGGATTACTTATAACTAGGATAGACTTTTCAGAGAGAGATAGGATTTTTAATACCAGCAGCCTTCCCCAGAATATTTTTATTGAGGAAATGCATTTATATGGCTGTGGAAACCATCGGGATGCTTGGAGTAAAAGAGTACAGAAAGAAAAGACTGGGTTAAATTAATTCCTGCTAAATACCTACCAGCAGACTTGCTGTCTATATGGGGAGCTGGAAACAGAATTGTACCAGGGTAAAAAGGATACTGTGTCTATTTATAGCACTGCCTTCAACACCATAGGAATTCAAAGGAAAACTCCAACTCAGCACACAGTCTTCTCATGTGCTTCTGTCGAGATTAAATCGGGGCTGAGATCATTCCCCTCTCCTGCAAATCCTTGCTAGGAAGAATCTGTTCCTTTCTGCAAGTAAGCAACTACCATGGTACAAATCAGTCCTAAACTCATATGATCTGGGTTCTGGGAGTCCTTACCCTGCCAAATGTCACCTCTTTCCTCTTGGTAGCCAGAAGAAAGGGAGAAAAATTGCTTCAAAAGCCCTTGCACTTTAGCACCTGCTCTGCATCCTTGCTCCCTGTACTGTCCCCTGCCCTTCTCCTTACAGCAGATGCTCTGGGGCACATGCAGACAAAAGGATAGTGTAGCTCCAGCACGCTCCCTCTGCCAGACAGCAGGGAGGGGAAGAGGAACAGGGTAGTGACACACTGTTGTGGTTATTCATCGTATCACTTACTGAGATGAAGCCCTTACCATACAGGGGTATTGTGCCCCTCTTGCCACTGCAGGGCCTTTCACCTCTGGGAAGGGGTGGGCTCCAATAGGTGTGATTTGGTGATCAGTAGAAATAACCACTGATGTTAAGAGTACAAATAGGAGAAGCCTTGGAAAAGGTATTAGCAAAAACCAGACTGCCATTCTAAAAATAAGGCTGGCTCCTGGATTTCCTTAGCTCTGCTCTTCTTTTGGCATCATGGTGCTTCAGATCTTTCCTTCTCATCTTCCACCTTCCAGTTTCTCTTTAATAAGAGCTGCTCTTTCGTTCTTCACAAAGCATTATCTACCCTAGTCTCTCAGTGTTCCTCTTTTCTAATTCCATTATCAAGCTGTCTGCTAGGTGGGGAGCAGAAGGTGCAGAACTTGGTGCTGCCTTTGAGGTACAGGTAATTATTATGTGCATCTGTTACTGTGGTTGCTGCCTCAACAGGTGGAAAACATGCTGTTCCCTGATAGATTTGCAGCACTCTGTGCTCCTGCCTTGTCTTGTCTCTAAAGCCAGGCATGTGGTGTTCCTAAAATAATAAACACAGCCTCACTGCTGACACAAAAACCCCTGGTAAATATATTTTTATGGGAATGAAATATTAAAGGATTTGAACAGTTATTCACTGAAAGCAAAATATGAGCAGTAAGGTTGGGTAAAGATTCAAAGGCTGGTTTGCTTCCTTTCCCTGGGGCACATCAAGGCTGTACTGTTTGCACTTTAGAGATGGATAGCGGGGAATTACTTAACCCAAAATGATGGAAACAATTCAGACTACAATAATATAGCATGAGAGTTTCTCACATTACAACTATTCCCCATACTGCTGGCTGTATTCTGCCTTCAGATTCACGTGCACAACTCTCATCGGATTCTGGAGGAACTGTCTTTGAGGCCAAAATGCATTTCATTGTCTTTCTAAAGTCTCTCTATGGTTTAGTTGCTAAATTCTGAGCTCAGGGACTGGGGACAAAGCCTGTCTAAACATTTCCCAGTTTCTGTCTCCGTGAGATTCCCATCTGCTGTGTTTTATTTCGAATTTCATCTTCCTACTTTTCTAAAAACACAAAGCAGAAACACACATTTCCTCTGCCCTGGAGTGCAGGAATCACCAAATTTCCCAGCAGGTTCTCTCACAACATATGAAGGCTCCAAGATTGTCTAAAAAAGCTACAAGCCCTTTGTGGAGTAGAAAGGGAGGAGACCAGAAATGTGGGCCAACTTTCTGAGTGTTATAAACACCCTCCAGTGCCCAAAGGGACTCCATATCCTGTTTCCTCTCTCCCAAAAGTTTCACCTGGCTTTGGGTTTCATTAGGAGAAATACACATTGCTTGAGTCCAGGCTCTGAGTCTTTGGTTTGTGCTTCCTGCTGACACTGCAGAGACTACAAGAGCCACAAAAGCCAAGTCTGACCTGAGGGCTTCAAATTTACTACAATAGCAGAGCAAATTAACAGAGAGCACGTTAAGTGGGTTGGGAGATCGTTGTTGACCAACAGATCTTCATTAAGTTCCTGCACCAAGCTGTGCTGTACCTCTGATGAAACTGATTATTGTGTCTCCATCTGTGTTTCAACTATTTCTCCTCCAGGCTTAAAAAAAAAAATCTGATTTGCTTTAGGTCTAATTAGAAATAAACCACAATATTAATCCACCTTGCCCCATGCATGCACCTGTTTTGGAGGCGTTGGTGCATCATTCAAACCGGCCAAGGTCCACTCTGTTCACCATCAGTTCTATACTGCCCTGGTGTTTGCTAGCTCTTCTATTTACTGCCAGTGTCTCACAGAGGCTTCATTTACTGTTCTATAGTGACTTTCTGGATTACTGGTTTGCATTACCAAAGACAAAGTCTAAGATGAGTTCCTCTCACTGCTCTCTAGAGTTTCAGCTCGAGAGCCATGAGCATGAACCCCAAGAACTCATAC
The DNA here is from genome assembly GCA_025345505.1 of Todiramphus chloris collaris. Lineage (NCBI taxonomy): Eukaryota > Metazoa > Chordata > Aves > Coraciiformes > Alcedinidae > Todiramphus > Todiramphus chloris. The sequence goes on along the minus strand of JANVCC010000106.1, from coordinate 4,985,635 downwards.
GACTTGCACCTTCCCACAGCAAAGTCTGTGCTTGGCATAACAGCAGCTTCTGTAGGATTAGAGTAAAGCTTTTCTTTGATACTCATGACTGAAGGGAGGCTACCACAGCTGGGGCTTCTGACAGTCTTCTCTGTAGACCACTACTAGAAAACAGCTCCACAGGTAAAACACTCAGGTGCCAAGCTACTCTGCTGTATGGGCCTTAAAACCACTCTGCCCTATTTAGGCCAAACAGAAAGAGGTCTGAGGAAAAAGTGCAAGGGAAAGGGAATGAAACAATAGTACTGGGAGTTGTATAGGTTTAGCATCTTCAGGGTAGGGTACATGCACAGCAGGCTCTTCTGCCACCGGCTGTCCTTGCCCCAAAGAGGGGTAAGAAACAATAATTAGATATTTGTCTTCTAAATACATTATAAGAAATGAAAGGTACATGCAGATACAGCGTGAATAAGGGAGTTAACCTTTAGTATCATTCTTTGCCAAATAACATTTTTGGTGGCCAAACTATGTGTTGCCCATGGAGTTTGGCTGTACCCCATACCACGTGGTTCTCAGAGTCAGACAACACTTGAAAAACACTGTTGGGACTCAACCTTTTCTGTATCAAAGAGAAGGCATTGATTATTTGGGTTGATGCAGCAGCACCTCAGCATGCAGGCTGTCACTAGTTCCCAGCACTTGGGCACCGCAAGGCAACCTTCCCTTCACACGGCTGCCTGTTGTGTCCGAGGCAAGACTGCAGAGTGCAACCACAGCAGCTGTCTTCTGACGGGATCTGAAGTTTTTTTTTGCTAGTGGTTAATTGATTTCTATGCTCTAGAAGAAAATGTGTTCTGTTCTTTTTTTGTACCAGGTGATCTATGACATTTGGGGGTGCATATTTGTTACTGCTAGTTTGTTTTATAAATATGGTAAGAGTTAACTTGAAGGACAAATGATTAGAAATACTGTAATCCCAAGAGCTAATACAACTGCTGGGAAATTCTAGACCTCAAATCATCTGTGCTACAGAATATGATGAGTTCCTATTTTTTTCCTTTCAGCAGACTTAGTAGTGAGATTTTACAATGAGAAGAAAGCAATTTGCTTGGCTGACTTGGGATTTCATCTCCTTCCGTTGCATCTCTTAGACTACATGCACATCAGCAAGCAAGTCTCAGTTCTGTTCAGTCTTAGTCTGACCTCTCTACTAACTTGATTTATTGTTTTTAGTTCTCAAATAGTATATTACGTTATACCCCCAAAGGGCCTGATTAGAACTGGCCCATACTTTAATGATTTATGAGGGGCACCTGGAACTGCATGGGTAGCATACTTGTTGTGTCACTGCTATAGAAGCTGTCTGTATTGATCATACCAGCGTGCTCCAAGACAAGAGCGTGTCAAATTCCAATAAGCTCTAGTTCACAAACCTGATTTGACAGGTGGCCAAGCTTGCACTGGGACTGACCATAGTTCTCATGGTGGGAATAAAACAAAACAGCTGGATTGCTTCTAGCCATTGCATTATGAGAGGATTTCCATTCCTTTCTCTTATTCTATTTCTATCCTGCAATGCTTAAGGAGGTGTTTATCCTTCCCAGTTCTGCAGCCAGAAACTTGGGCAACAGGAGCTTGCTATCAGCTCTGTGGTTTATCTTTCTGCCAGAAGATACTGGTAAGAAATATAGGCTACTGGAACTAGCCTTCCAAACCTCTCTGAGTCCTGCCATGGCTATCACATTGCTAGAAAGTTTCAGATCAGAGAGGCTGAAGCAAGCAAAAACCAAAGAAACAATTAGAAAGACACTGCAGTTGGTTTTAAGCCATAATAGCACTTCATTTAATAAGGGATCACGCTAATTTTTTTAGGATATCTCTAAAGGACTTTGCAAGCACTGAAAGAAGGGTATCAGGAGCACAGCATGGTGATACAGAACTTCTGTGTCCTTGGTTTGACTTTGCATATTCTGAATTCTATTTTGAACACCAAAGCCAAAATCTGCCAAAGTATTTCTAGGAAATCTTGTCCCCCAGCATAGAAGTGACCATGGCTTTCACCCCATAATGTAAGGTGCAGCCACCTCAGCAGAGGTGGGCATAGCTTTTGACCTAAATTAAATCCAAGGGTGGCTCTTTATCCAGCTTCAGCTATCACTACCAGTGTTTGCCAGCACTCTGCCACTGGGCACACAGCTCACACTTGTGGAGAGATGCAGAAAAATCATCCAACTTAACTTCACCATCTCCACCCGTGCAGTAGGAACATCAGTGTTTTCCTCACGAGGTCACTGTGATAGTAACTATAAAATGCATTCCAGGGCTCAAGAAACACCAGGGAACTGCAGCTGCCTACCTCCTGCAGTTTCCTATCTTTCTTCCTAGCAGGTTTCTCAACTCTCCTGCTACACCAGCGTAGGGATGTGTCTGCTGTCTCCTGTAAACTGGGTAGCATAGAGCTATCTTCATGGTGCTGGTAGAGACCAGAGGACACAAAGAAAGAACAGTGAAGCTGTCAATGCCCCAAAATAGAATAGACAACCCCCCCCTCCCCCCCCCCAAAAAAAAAAAGGGCAGTATATTGTTTTAAAGATAGAGAACATACCAGAGCTAGTCACAGGAGAGAAGGGCTTTGCATTGTGCCATCCTTTTGGTTAAATCCTGGGGGTAGAAACCATTCATTTGTAATAGGATTCTTTGAATTCTGAAGCCTGAAATTTCCAGTTCTGGGCTGGAGGACACTGCTGTATTAGATATTGTGACAGTGACCTCATTCACCTTCAGATGTGGCCTGCTAAACTCTGGTGGAGACACAGGACACTGACCTAAGGGACTGCATTACAACTGTGATTCTGTGCAAGGCACAGCACAGAAAATCCTTGGCCTATGAACACTGCTGAAGCAAGAAGCATGATTTTTTGAGATGACCTGGGAAAATTGGATCACACTACATTAAGAGTAAGCAACACAGAGCAAGCCCGAAGAGTAAAAGAATGTCTGAGAGAATAGAAACAACACCCAGGTGACAACTTTGTCCTTCCCTCATTAAGCTAGATGCAGCATGCCCAGCAACCTGTCCGTGGCTTTCTTGTGTTGTGTTCAGTTGGAAGCAAGACGTCTGGAACAACACTCCTTACAAAATAGTGTGCAAAAGAGCATAGTAGTAGGACTGTTTGACAGTCACAGCTTCACCCCAAACAGCCACGGAGAGGTAGCAGAGAATATACCCTGTGGTGTACAGCACTAACAGGCTCTGCTTCCCACCCAACGACAGTGCTGGGGCTGAAAAGCATCACCGCAACCGTGAGCCTCCAGTCCACTGGATCAGCTTCAGAGAAATAGACTGGGCACACTGCAGGCAATCTGTGAATAAACCCAAGCCTGTACCTCTCCACAGGGTCATGCTGTACTAACACCATCCAGGAAGGAGAGCACCGCACGCTCTCTGCAACTGCAGGCTGCAAATTGGTAAAGCGCTACTAAAAGTGATGAAAAAGCAACAAGGATTTGTGGTGTTCAGGGAAGGCGAAGGCTTTGGAGCGGTTGTACCAAAACAGCCAGACAACCCAGCTGGTTACTGGCAGCTCCAAGAGGAAATCAAAGTGGCACAGTTACTCCTGATTTACAGCATCAACTTTCCAGCCTGTCTTTCAGAGATGTTTCATCCTTGGAGTTTTTCAGTAATCTTCTGAGGGTGCTTCCAGAACTAAAAGAGTATACCCATGCAGGGTATTCTGGCTTTCACCTCAAACAAGTCATTGTTGGAGGCAATAGAGATACAGTGATGTAACAACCCTTGTGTGCAGGAGAAGAACCAGCCTTAACACAGAAGTACCAAATCTTAGGCAAGCTTATCTTTGAGTGGGAGTGTAGGGATTGTAAGGATAGCAAGAGTGCAAAATATCAGTACCGAATGGGGGAAGAAGTTACAGACTGTCAGAAGCAATGATCAGTCAAGTCTGGTGGTTGAAGTCCATTACAGGAGACACTAGCAACAATGGTTGATCTAGAAGCAGTAGTCTGGCAGGGAGCTAGAGTTTAAAATGTGGTCATGCTGTTGCGGTGACAAATAGCATGGAGATGTGATAGCTGCATTTCGGAGCAGCTACTGCCTTTGGGTTATAGGCAGCGTGTCTGATTCTCTACCAGATCAAGCTGGGTTAATGGTATAAGGATGCATTTGACAGCTGATAGCCCAGGAGTACCAAGGGGCTCCAGAGGGCCCAAGTTTGCAGCTCAGCTTCTGTGTTCACAGACAAAAGCCCTGCATCTTTGCTGGGACCAGGGCTGGAGGGGAACCGACTTCCCTTTGCTTGCTTGCAAAGGGCCAAGTTCAGGTCCTTAGAGCTTTACAGCGCTCTTGCTCCAGCTGATGACTGCGTGAACACCTAGCACGGGGAGGAACACAGCCCCCTGCACAGCTTTAAATGTTTGTGTTTCCCTGCATATGCTGATGACATCATTGCCACCTGAGGGCCTGAACTCTGGTCTTGGCAGGTAAAAGCCTTCTGGGTCACCTTACATTGAGGTTCTTTCTCTCAATGCATATTTATGTAATGATTGCTAGATGGCTGTAATTAAATGTCTGTAAAGCACCACCTAAAATACACTAGTAATAAATTCTTAATAGCTGATGCTATAACAAGCAGTTACAAAAAAAAATACATCGTAACATGCAGATTGTTAACAGCGTCTGGGCCTCTTTAATGCACAGATTTAAATAGTTACAGTGCAAACTATTAAAATGTGTAACTAGTAAATAAAAGGTCCAATTCTGCAACAATATATATCCACATTTCAGTAGCGAAGACGCCACAGCTCTTACCTCTGCAGCTCTGCTGGTGGTGCTGCCCATCAGCCGTGGCTACCATAAAGCACACTCTGCGGGCCCACCCTCCCTGGTGCAGACTCTGTGCCTGCCTCTCTACAGAAACATGCTTATGATCCCATTTATATTGCAAAAACTCAACTGTGGCCAGAAAACCCTTGGGTTTGCATTCTGTGAAGAAAGGGTGGGTCAGGGAAAATCCAGTTAGCTGCCCATATTTTTCACTTCTCTTTTATCCAAAGCTTCAGTATGGGAAATACCTCTACAGAGATGATTTCCCATGACTAAAAAAATAAAATAAATACACATGCAAGACCCAGAAAAATTAGCAAAATCAACAGGTGGCCAGGTTTTGCACATTTGGTACAACATTGCCGCACACAGAAGGATGGCTGCTTTTGTCTAGCCAGCGTCAGGAACCACACACATGGCTGGTAAATGCAAGTGTACTAACCAGCTGATGACAAGAGAATACTTTATATCACAATTACAGACAAAAAATGAGGCCACCCTGCCTCAGGGCCTGCGTGCTGATGTAACATCCTGAAACAGTCAAGACCATCAGGTCTGAGCCCTTCTGGCTGCCCACAGACTTGCTATGAAAAAATAAGACATTTTTGAGGCTTCTGAGGCCTGGCAATGTGTAACATCAGTGGAAGCCGTGGTAAATTCAGCATATTTGAGAACCAGGATGGGTTCATTAATTTCTTCCGTACATTCAAGTAGTACTTGGCATCAGATATGTCACTGCTGTTCTCCCTGAGTGTCCCATGAAGGCAAGTTCTACTTGGACAGAGGAGAGATGTCATGATCCCTCTCCAGTTAGGACATAAAATTTGGTACCAATGCAATAATAAGGGGAAAAAACCCTATCAGATATTTTCCTCTTCCTTGTGCTGTTCAAAGATGCCTGATACAGAGCCTAATTTAGTTAGTCTGCTCCGCAGCATAGGTTCTGCATGGTCTGTTGAGAGTAAGTGCACCTAAATGGATCTTGCCAAGTCACACCAAGTGAGTACCTTACACTAAATGTATAGCTGGGTTAAAGTTGTGGGTCTAGAAGCCTCTACTAAATTTGGAAGTGCTGTTCAGATTATATCCTCCAGCTGCTGGAGAGATTTTCTTACAAACAGTTGGCTACCCAAATACCTTGTGCCTCCCTGGAAACTGTCTCTATCTCAGCTTTCAAGTCCAGCCGGCCCTATGTCAGTCATTGCTGTATTTGATTTGTACCATCTACATACCACAGTGTTCCTAGCAATTGTTAAATTATGGCTCCAGTGAGACTATCAGGGTAAACACCAAGAAAGAAAGAAAGATGACAGTAACGCTTGTTTGTGTGGAGATGTAGAGACACAAGCCCTTCCCTCAAACATATGTTATCTTGGAGGAATATTTCCAAAGGATAAACTTTCCGAGAAACGTTTATGACTTTTGAATACATGCTAGGCATGAACGTGACACAACACACTTTGGCCAAGCCCTGGGCTTCAGCCTGGTCGTTCACCACCACAGATCAGTTCATTTGAAGTGCAGTCAGACTGATGTCTTCCCTGACATGGTATGGTTACAGTACATACCAGCTTGAGAAAAAGCAGGATGTAGAGCACTTTGTTCTCAGGATTTAGAAGTTCAACAATGTTTTTCCTAGAGCCACAGGAAAATGGCTATGTTCTTTCTACCCATAATGAAAAGCCAATACAATGCCTGGGATGATTAAAATATTCAGTAGATCATTGAAATGAGAGAATTGACATCCTTATATTATAATCATCTGCTTCCTTTATCTTTGCATTCAAAAATGCAAGGAAAAGCAGAGGATATAAAGCCTTTCTACTAAATATCCTAGACACAAAAGCTTTTTTTTTCCTCCTGTCTTTCCATAGCATCATGCTGCAATGTTTTATGTTGCCCCATCTCAGCCTTCATACCATCCTCTCACCTTCAACTTGTAATCAATGTAATGAGTTTGTTCTTATTTAATTAAATAGTATGGTGTTGGAGAATTTGGATAAAAGGTGGCACATGTTTCCAAGAACCAAGACAACTGTCAAGGGCTATCTGTCTCTGAAGGCCTTCTCCTCAGCATGGCACTGAACAGCACTAATTATGTTATGGATAAAGCTGTAGTCACTGAATTAGCTCAAAAACAACCAAAGCATCCACATTCTATTCAGTCCACAGGGGCATTCACTGCTGGGAAGAGAGGAAGCCTAAACAGGCAGGAAGGAGATACTCTCTGGGACCTCTCACAGGACCACTTTCCTTTCTTCCTGGGATAGTCCATATATAGGTAACCATTGACCTGGCTGCTCTCATAGTCCAACTGCTGCAAAGGCACTAACGGGTTTCCAGAAAGGTGGCTACAGATGCAGGAATGGCAGAGTGACACCTATTGCCTGTGTCATACTCTAGGTCACTCTAGATCATAAGAGTGACCTTCTGCTCTACGATAGGCGCCTTTGATTGCAATTCTCCTGCTAGTTGTAATTAAGGAAATTCTATTACACAGTTCAGGTACAATTATAGTTGTAGTCCAAACCAATACAAAATTAATCTAAACATAATGGTAAAATTTCTCCTAGGTGATTGAATAATTACTTCAATACAACCCCAGTAGGGCAAAGATCAGGAATATTTCATATGAATATCATTCAGAAACCATCTCATACATATGACACACATCACAGAAACAGATCCCCTACAAAAAGCAAATAGAGAGGAGTTGAGAACCATTAAAACCATATTTTTAAACGAAGAGCAACCACATTATTATATAAAATAATTTTCCTTTCACACTAATTTGTTTAAATCTATTCATGCTCATAAAACATTACACAAAATTTTAATCATAGCATTGTTTTCTTTAAATATGTGCATTTCAGTAAGTGACACTGGTATGTATAAATTCAATGAGTTAAAATGTTTGACTGATGCTAGAACTGAGCAGTCATTTATTCAGGAAAAAATTGCCTTGTTTTCCTGTCTGTAAATTTTCTATGGAAAGCTTTTTTTTTTTTCCTTCAGTGTATTCATTATTCAACATATTAGTTGAATAGTCTACAGAGACTTCTCTGCTTTTGAATCATTCACAGCCTGTTAGTTCCAATTATTCCACGTTTGAAATTTGAACCCTAGTCCTTCCTTTTTGTTGAACATAGAGTTTACATGAACTGATGCTGTTCTCCAGTTGAAAAAAATGTGACCATAATGCAGATGAAATAAGTTTTGTATACAGCATCAGCAGGTCTGTGTTCCAACCTAAATAAATTCCTTACCTATACTACAAGATAAATGTGAGCACAAGCTGAAAGTCATCTTAAGATAGTTCTGAAGAAACACACCCCTCTTAAAAAGACCATTGTTCCACAATTTTTGTTATCCACGTACCTTCTTTTGCCAAGCCTACACAGCTATGTTCCCTTCTAGATAAGACAACTTTTAAATAATAAAAACACTGTTCTGAAGGTGCACTTTTCCTAAGGTGGGCTATACTTCAGTTACCTACCCAGCTGTTACAGGGATGGAGTTATGGGCCTGGATACCGTAGCTCCCAGAGGGGCTGCATGAGTGATTTGCCACATGTCCCTCCCCATCTTCATGGCATCCTGAACTCCACAACTTTAGCAGGACTTTTGGGCAGTGCTCTGTATTCTCCACTCCTGTGAGAGGAGACAAGCAGCCTTCAGTCCTCTGAGGATAGGCAATATTGAAATCTCAAGTATTTACACAGTGGAGAGGGATAACAGGCAGTACTAAATAAGAAATAACAAAACAAAACAAAAAAACCGAACGGGTGAAAGCAACTTTATAGGGAGTGAAAAGTGCCCTGGAGTGGTCATTAGCTACACTGCAAGGAATGAGGTACATCAAAAAAGGGGAACATTTGCTGCAGATATTATGAGGTGGGAAGGATTGGAAGAGGCTGCTGTTCTTGAAAGTATTTAATGAACTGGCAGATGGCCCTGTGATCAGGACAGGGGAAATGCAAGTCCTATTTCTGCTGCAGACCTGAGTGGGATCAGAGAAGTCATGCTGGTGTCCGAGATCAACACGGGGAGCCAGGCAGAGCCAGTGCAGTGGGCACTGTGGTGGCTAGTGTCAAAGAAGCTACTAAAATCAATGGTACATGTCCATTCCAGTATGGGAATTCCTCCATGCCTCCTCTTGCATAAAACCGTAGAAAACGGGCAAGAACATCTGCTTTTGTTTTCACAGTAAAAGCTGACACTGGAGGAGATATGCACATTTGGGAGGGGAGCACATTCCACAGTGGATCTCTTTGTAATACAAACAATACAAGACCATCCTGGGAACATTAGTATTTGCTGAAAACTTCCCGTATTCAAGAGGACAAGGCTGCCTGGGAAGATGGCAGAAGGTGTACTGAAATAACAAAGGGCCCCCCAAGGCAAAGGACCAAAAGCACGTGGCAGAAGGGTGGCTTCTACTGGTTTAGTGGCCTAAACCCAGTCACTCTTTCCTCCTTCATTTCTGTGGACATTTTAGGGACTTAGTTGCTCCATTTCTCCTTCAGCAAAGCAATGGAATAATGTAAAGGTGCAACAAGTTCCCAAAGCAGGTTATTCCTCAGACTCTCTCTGTCTTTGTGCATATAAAAGCAAGTTTTTAAAATCAAAATTACACCAAAATGTGAACTTAGGATTAGTGAAAGTACCTTGATGGGAAGCTAGGAAAACCCTTCACCACAGTTAGTGTTTGGAAAGACACTGTCAATGAAGTTGCCTGAACAAGAATACAACGTATTTGTAAATGATAGAGCTGTTCAGAAGGAAAATAGAAGATTTCGGGTTTCCTATCCTGGACTGTTCTACACCAAACCATCCCTGTAATAATTTCTGCAAAAGGTGTTCTCTAGGCAATGCTAAAGGAAGACTGACTTGTTGACTTCTACTTCACCTATGTCCTAGACAGAGGTTTCTGTTCTAAAGCTGCATGAATTCACAGATCCTAATATATCTGTAATGCAGATGCTTGACTGATTTTTAGAACTTAGAAAAAAATATCTATTTTTTATATTTTCTTAAAGCAGAACTTTATTAAAAATAGAATTTCTATTCCCCTCTTAAAAAATCCTCCCAAGAGTTCAAATCTATAGCTAGCACAAGGAACCACTATTTCAAAAGAAACATACCATGTGGGAACAGCGTAATTCCAGCGATAAACTGATACTGAGAAAGAGTGTTTCTCCTTGCAACTGAAGTACTTACTTCAACATTAGAAATGGGATAGTTCTTGAAGGGGACAGAGAGGGGAGAAATGCAAATGAAATAACCTACTGAAAAAATATTAATACTCTTATGAATAGCAGCTGGAATCACTATAACCTACTCATGCAGATTTTTTTCTACCATGAACATTTATCATGATGACAACTATAGCTAGTAACTACCATTAGAAAGAACCAAAATACTCCTTACAGCTCAGTACGTTGAGCAAATTATAAAAGGCAGATCAGATAAAGCACATATAAGGAAGTCCTAGTTACATGGTTAAAGGAAAAGCTCAGCATACCAAATTAGTAACTTGTTTCTATACTCACTGAGTAGCTACACTTACACAATACATTTTCTGTAGCATTACCTCTTTCCATTCAAATCAGAACTCTCGTGCTGGCATATCGAGGACTAGGCTGCTTCACTGCAGTAATAATAGTGTCTACAACTCCAGATAGTAGCATGAACGTTCCCACAGCCTATTAAAAAAAATAATTAAAAAAATCTCGAAGTTTTAATCAACTGTTTGACATATTTAGAAAGAAGGGTTAAGCAGTCAGGTCAAAATAAGCCTGCTGAGGCTCTAGCAGTTTGCAAAAGCTTTTACTTTCAATTTACCATAATAATACTTTATTTTGGAAGCACAGACTTTGAAATCATTGTCTGAACCACAACATGGGACTATGTGAGCCACTGGACTGTCATTATTTAGATTGCAACTTAGATTGCAACAGTACTGCCAAGTCCAATCATGGCCTCTGCTGTGAAAAGCACCCAAACACACAACAGCAAGACAGTATCTGCCCCCAAAAGCTTACTACTGTGACTGTGGGCAAGCTTGTGACAGGGGGAAGGGAAGGGGAGAGGAAGAGAGGGCGAACTCGGAGGTGTCTGCGGCTGATGGCGAATGTCTGCCCTCCACCTTTCAGGATGGCCTGGGACTCCCTGTGCGGCAGGGCCTTACTACGCCCCGAGATAAGGAGTGCCTCGAGCTGGACACCTGGCAGCCAAAGCAGCCCCAGAACCCCGTCCCTGGAGGAGCTGCGGCGCCTGCTCTGGACACGCACACACCCCATGGGCCACGTGGATGAAGTCTGGCCGAACCTTTACGTGGGAGACCTGTAAGGAAGAGGGAAAAGCTGAAGGTGTTGATGTGACTCTTAGGCCCCACCCTGTTTCCCCTGAAATATTCCACTTTTTATTTAAAAAAAGAAAGCTAAGGCACTAATTTGGGACCCTTCATAGTAAGTCTAAGTGTTGAATAAGGCTGAATTGGTGCATAGGGTTCTGTAGCAGAGAGAAAAGTCATCTTAAGTATCTGAAATGATATTCCCCCCACTCCTGCATCAGTACAGGAGTCCAACACTGCAAGAGCCTGGTGGGGCTGTGGCATCAGTACTGCATCAGTACTAGCATGCAGCTGGGTAAAACAGGATCAACCTCCTTTTCTCCTCACATTTCCAGATGGTATCAGTCCCCTAAACTGGTAGATGCTCTGCAGAGGTGACTTGGTGACTTCGTGAGAAGGCAAACCAGAAAACTCTTGGCTTGTGCAGAAATATCACCATTTTTTCACTTTTTGTCAGCTGAGAAGAACCTAAACCGGTACTTGGGAAAAAAATACAGGAAATGTAAATGTCAGTTTCTTACCAAGTCACTTCTCTGTCTTAAAGCCTTTTGGTGGACACTTTGAACCTGATCAGAAAATAGCCACTGAACCTGTCAGAAAACAGCCACTGCAACTTCACGTGGTTTTAACAAACTGCACCATCAGCAGCATGTTCTAGCCTGCAGTGTAATGTGGCAGGTGAATAAAACTCACTATCATTCTTCCAGGTATGTCGCTCGTGACAAAGTGCAGCTGAGCCAGATGGGTATCTCCCACATTGTGGATGCTGCTGCTGGGCGATTTCACATTGACAGTGGACCCAAGTTCTACAAAGACCTGTCTGTGGATTACTACGGAGTAGAAGCAGAGGACAACCCAAACTTTGATCTCAGCATTTACTTCTACCCAGTTGCTCAATACATAAGAGCAGCATTGAATTCCCCAAGAGGTAGTAAGACCATCTGTGCATGTTGCATATCTTCTGCACAGGAGCCAAGTAGGGCAAGTTATCAAATATTAGTTGGCATAAACTAACAATCTGCAGATGTGGGTCAGAACAGAGACACTCAAATCAAGTAGTGTCATGCCTGCCTCCTGAACTCCCACAGTGAGTGGGAGTTAACTTCTTCCCCTGAAACAAGGAAGGATGCACTGAACAGGCTTTCAAAAGGGTTTTCTCTATGCCTAGTGCTATTCATTAGCAAAAGGCAAAATAGCAAGTATCCTTTATTACCTGTAGGGACACAGTAACCTGGGAGGAGGCACATCCACTTGGTCTTTTCAAATTAGTGATGGGATTTAAAAATAAAAGCTGAAATACAGTAAAAAAAAAAAAATCAAGGACAAGCATTATTTTTGAGTAAGAAGAATCAACTATAATGCTACAATCAGGGTGAGTCCTACAAACACAGGCTAGAGAAGGACAGGGAAGAACTTGTTGGGAAGCAATAAAAACCTAAGGAACACCATCAGCCAGGAGATAACGTTGTGCTATTGCTAGAAGGAGTATAACCTTGTAATAGAAACATCCCCAACAAGATCCTTGGACTTCTTAAACGCAGGCCTAGTATAATACCAGAGGCCTGTGGCTAGTGGGGGAATCATTACTGTTAAGGGAAAACCTTCACAAAAGCAAGCCCCCCTGTGCAACAAAACTGTACAGATACCCACCCAACAGTGATTTATTAAGAGAAGAGTTATACACCATTTTGCTTGCATCATAGTGAACTTTAATATCAATGAGAGTCCTAAAATACTAGCTACTCAGCTTAATCACATGCAGCTAGTAGATCTGATTCACACCATACGAGCTAGAAAAGGGAGACACAGTAACTGAAAATATTCCCTTGGAAGGCTTGATCCACCCTGTTAAAAAGTATTTGCCTTTGTGCAACTGAGGGCTGCATTTGGATTTCAAAACCACTAACATATTTGGGGAATTTGGATCTGCATCCATTTCTATTACAGCATAGTTGCTGTATTTGCAATTGAAGTCATTAGTGGTGGTGCTCCAGAGAAAGGTAAGAACCAAAATCTTTTCATGTGTGTGTTAAGCAAAAAAGTTCAGAATCAATTGTCAAAAGATAGCAAACAACAGATGAATCATGGTGGTCACAAAAGCAAACAAAACCAGTGCTTTGCAAGATGCATGCCCAACTACTGAAAGTTATGAATGCAGAACGAGTCAAGGCTCAAGGTAAACACAATGAACTCATCATGTCTAGAGTGCGTATCTATCCCCACTCCCATGCTTTTAGATACTGCTTTACTGAATTCCATATGGAAGCAGGGTTCTGGGAATAGAGACAGAGTGAAATTCAATCCTATACAGTCCAGCTGTTGCTGACATTCATCATCTTAGGGAAAGTGCAACAGTTTAGAAAGTATATAAACAAGATGTTCTGGAAGCATAATTTCCTGAGGTACAGAAATTTAGCAGCTAAGTACCCATGACCTGTGCAGTGATGAGACAGGGAGAGGATTGTTGCTCACATCATTTAGGAGAAGAGAAAAAAATGGCATTTATTATAAGCAGTGATGCTGAACAAAAAAATTATACTAGGTGACAAGAGGCCTGTTCATTCATATTAAATTCAGGATGTAATGAGGTACTTCTGTTTGATTGAGAAGTCATTTAAGACTGCTACTTAACTATTACAAGCAAATTCAACTTTTTTTTAAAATTTTTTTTAATGGAATTGAATTATCTATTTCACCTGGGAGGATTAAGTCAAAGTTAAGACCATATGAGGCACAAACATATTTAAAACTGAATCAAATGCTCATTGTGTAAGAACTGCTACTCCCATCATGCTTGAAGAAAAAATCTGGTGCTTTACACCAGAAGTCCAGAAAACAGTATGGACAGATTTATTCCAGATTTCTATGTTAGGTGAACAGAGCATGTCTTCAGTGATGTAAGGAATTTATTTTTAAGGCTATTTCTTCAAACCCATCTGCCAGGGCACAAGCAAAAGGAAGCAGGTGAGCGTGCACTCACATGTTCTTAATTGGGAGCTATTCCTGTCAGTGGTCAATGGTTATATCACACCCTGAATGACTTCCTTCATCATCTCTGTCATACAGATGAAAAAATGCACGCACCACTATTGCTGCAATGCCATATCAGCACTATTTTATGAACTCTGGTTCCTTGGCTGCCTTTCCTTCAGCACAGCCCTGCTGTTGCTTTACCTACATAACAGAGCTGTTTGGAAAGGCTCAGCCAAGTTCTCTGCAAGACAAAACATGGTGTCAGGAAGTACTGGCCCTCTCTCTCATGCTCAAGCTTATGGGGTGACTCCTTGAACATCAGTCTTGCCCCTTTGCATGGCCATCTGTACAATTTGCATTTTTCTGGAGTGCAACTAAACCTTAGTGTAAATCAGCAGGGTTTGGTAAAGTCTAGCAGAAGAGGGAGAGAAAGATAAATTGACTGCACAGATGAAAGCATGCCACAAAAACTATTAAACTAACACCATGCAGAGAGAAAGATTCCCGAGTAGAGAGCTTCTCCTTTTATTGACCTCCAAACACATTTAATAAAGGCAGGTTAAAATCACCCCTTAACTTTCTGAAATAACAAAACCCTCTCAAAGGCATTTGTCTTCTTCCACTTCACTGAAGCAAATGAAAAGCTAGGCTCCCTCTCCTACTGCCTTCTTGGTGGTGGTGATGAAACAAGCTTAACTTAGGAGAAAAGGGTCCCCTCTCACATAGGTGCATTATATACATCAGTCTGATCTCCCACTCTCCAGCAGATGACAGCCCTTACCTCTTCTGTGAGGTGTGGGAAGAAGGGACACTGTTTAAAGCTCTCCCTAGGCTTTTTGCTATTTTCAGCTGTGACAAGATATACACGATTCATCAAGAAATAGACAACTGATTCTGCACCTGGATACAGGACAGTGGCTAAAATGTAACAGGAGATGAGAAAACCAGAGTGAAGTGGGAAGAGCCTCTGGGGCGCACCAGCCCAGCTGAGCTCTCCTCCTGGTGAGCAGCATAATTGTGCTGGATTCAATGGAGCGAGGGCAGCTGGGGCGTTCACTCTGGGTGTCAGATCTGGAGCCTGGTCTTAAGCCAGACCGAATCCATCCTGCAAAAAAAGCAAGGGCTAGTTCAGGACATTCAGCTCAGTTAATGATGAGTAGCAAAAGGACAATAAGATATTATGTGTTTTAATGACCGATTTGTTCAACAACATTGAATTTCCCAACTTGAATTTGGCCAAAGCTGAATGTGCAAACTTTATCCCTAGTGCAAACCCTTTGATGTCAGTAGAGTTACAGCAGGCATGAGCTGGATATAATATCCATAATCCGTTGTTAAAAACCAAGCATTATTGTTCTGCACAAATCCCAGCCAGATGACAGTTATTGTCTGCCTCTGCAAAAAGTAGCTTGAGATGTGCGGTGCAACATTTCAAATAAGGATTTCAAGATTTAATAATGCCAGAAGCTAAGTGCCCCCACTTCTCCTCAGTTAATCCCATTATTCCTAAGGGATCCTGTTACACACTCAGAGAGAAAGTTGCAACATGGCCCTGTAATGTGGGATCAGTCCAACTTCTCTTTGCACTGTACATTGAAACAAATGGGGGCTGGGAAGGCAGAGTTGGAAAATGTTGGCTTATGGCATAGATCCTGTGGCACAGAAGGTCTTGTTATAACTTCCTTCCCTACCCCATGAGAGGGGCACGCACCACAACTGTCTCTTTGAATGCTGCTTTCCCAGGCTGGAGTCCAGCAGCCACCCAGGAATCTGAGTCTGCGTGCCGGGACGGTGCATCTCTGCTGCCTCCCGTGAGAGGCTGATCCAGCAGGCTGTTGTCAAGCCCACTGCAGGCAGCCCACATGGTGCAGACATGCTTCGGGCAATCCTCAAATGCAGTATATCATGGTGGGTTCAGAGTGGCACTTAACCCATTTACAGCTACTGCTAAGAGATGAGGGTCTGAGCCTGTAAACGGAACCAAATAGCAAGACAGCTTTTGTTTCCCGACTCAAGTTTAACATTCAATTTGTTTGCCACAAATAATCACATAGTAAATTCAAATCTGCTTTCATTAGAGCAATTTTACGTTAATTAAATCATTTCACATGACTGATTTATCTGCAACAAACAGTCATTTTATTGCCAGCGCACCGGTATTTATCATAACCTCTGTGTGCTGAAACAAAAGCTAACGACGTGGAATAGATATTGCACATGTAAAAGAGGTAATATACCTGCATCGTCTTGGAAACAAGTGTATTGGAGAGCCATCCAGATTAGGTCCAAGGTCAGTAAGTTGGGGCTTGTCCAGGTTTTTGCTGAGACACTGTCTAAAGCTAGTTGCTGATCTCAGAGGACTCTTTTGAAGTGCAGATAAGCCAGAGAAGCAGGGAAAAAAATTCAGCGTATTCTTACTTGCCACCTCCTCCTCTTGGACATAGAGTTAGATATAAAATGGTAGAGAGACAGCCTGTAAAGAGGAGCCTGGAATTTATTCTGCTTTCTGTACTCCCAACAGAACCACATCAGGCAATACTTAATGGCAGCATCCATACCCATCCTCACCTCAGTCTTCAGTTCCAGGCTGCAGGTGGGGCTGAGCATTTTCCAAGGCAGAAGGTTCCACCTGGGTGGAAAAAAAATAATTGACCCAAGAACAATTTTACAGAAATTAGGTTAAAACAAGCAAGGCTCCTGCTGCCCCTCATCTAATTTCTGGCCAAATTTAGATTGAATTTCCAAATATTTACTAATTCAAAATCAAATCCAACTTTAAGGCCACCTCTTCTTGGTTGCTTTTTGTTTGTTCCCCCCACCCCACTCCTTGCGCAGGTCAAACCATAAATATAATTTCTTTTTTTTCTAGTTGTGGAGTGCCGATGATTAGTTTTCAGGAAAAAAAAACCAACCAAACAAACAAACAAACAAACCAAAAAACAACAACAAAAAAAACCCAAAAAAGCAAGCAGTTCTGGTTCCAAGAAAGTTTTTCAGATTATTTAGTTCCTTGGCTTCTGTTACCTGGGGTGTGCATTAAGGTGAATGTCTGGATTTCCCCAGTCCCTGCCACTACGTTGCAATTAGGCCTACTGCAAAGTACTGAAACATGGATTTTCCAAAGACCTTTCAGACTTAGCCCTATATTTGCAGTACAGAAAACAGTAAAGAGAAATTGTGCTTTTGACTCTTACATTCCTCTGAATATGTCAGACCTGGGTTATTTGGGTCTTAAATGTCTCCTCTAAGGAAGATAATAAAGCATACATTTCCTACAAGGTTGGTGTGAAGGGTGATGATAGTGCAGCACATCGGAAAAAAAGCCTAGTGAAAATTCCAATTAGCACTACCTTTTAGCACAGGTGCAAAGTATTTCTGCAGACTCCCAGGAAAATTAGGACTTTCCTTCCAAGAATCCCCATGGAGTTAATGGAATTGACAGATAGAAGTAAATTTAACTTGAATAATGGCAGCAGTATCTCAGTAAATTCTGTGAAGCAGAGTCTGAATGGGAAAACACAAATAGAAATCACTTGATCTTCTAATTCTGCAATCCTGAAATTAGGTTGGAAAAACCTCTTCTTCCCCCAAAGGTATCAATGCCCAGTCCAAGTCTGCTGTGACCAGAGCTGTTTCATCTCTTCCTTGGAGGCTATATTAGTCCCTTTAGTTCTACTAAAGACACGTCTATCTTTAGGGCTGAGCTCGGATTTCTCACGCCAGGATAATGAAAGGTGGCTGTGTCACATACATTGTGGAATTCAGCACTTCTCTCAACCTGCTGGCCAGAGCAGGTTTTTACAACACATGCTCGCGCTCTCTGAGCATGTGGCTATGCCATCATCATTAGTCAGAACTGGAACAGTTGCTAAATAAATACTCTGTCACAAACAAAATGGGATTTAAGATGAAAAGCTGTGCACAAAGTACCCAGAATTAACACCCAGGGAGATGGGGGCAATCAGGCTGAGGTTTTTGGCTGGATCTAGGCTCATCATCCAACAAGGATATTTTTATCTCACTCCCTGGTAATAGAGAAATTAAGACGCTGTAAGCACAAACAAAACAAGGAACGAGCCCTGAAAAGCTGTCTGTTCTTTCTACCTCTCCTTACATTTTACAGAGAAGCAGCATCTGAGAGACTTTATTCTATCTCCAAAGGCAAAAAAAAAAGCAACATGAGATTGTTTTTGCAGATTTTCATCTTTTCCCAGATATAAATAGTGTTGTTGTTAAATTGCATTTTATACAGCTATATCATTATTAGAAGAGACTACAAACATGACAGTCTAGAAAAATTATTTTTTTTTTTAAATGCAAAAATTATTTCAAACTTGTGAGGATTTCCAGTCAAGAAGCATTATGAAATTTTCATGAAAAAGACAACATTTCTTCCAGCTGCCTTAATGGGAGACAGAGCTGTCTAATCACTGATTCTAATCACTGGTGCCTTTGACAGTGCCCAGTTGCTGAGCCATGGTCTCTGTGAAAAGACTAGGTCTAACTGCAGCAAAGGAGAGCTTGAAAATTTTCAGGCATGACTATAATTGAGTAGAACAACAGAAATTTATTATTTTCTTCCCCCAATTAAAAATTTCTTATTGAATCATAACATTTTTTTTAAAAGTTGAAGCATTTTACAATATTAACAAGATGCAGGTTTTCAGGTTCCAGAATAAGCTCTCTGTTCACATCAAGGAGGAAAGGACTACAAACCTCAATTTTTCCATCTGCAAGCAATCCTTTTGACAAAATTTCCTTTAAAAATTAAAAATTCATTAAAAAAAAGTTTCTCTCCTTTCAGCAGGGGTCAAAGACACACATTAGAAACCTGGGAAACAGTTAAGATGCAGAATGGTGCTTTCTCAGGCTGCCTCCATTGGTGATCACAGCAGAGAAACCAAAAGCAGAGCAGAGGGATGGAGGGAGCTATACTCCTGGATCCCTGGAAGGTCTTCCCTGAGGCTCACGGAGAGTGACATGGAAGGACTCACAATATTACTCTTAATGAAGATGCAGACCTCACACTGAAATCTCTGGGGGTCTGAAAACATTTCATAAACTGTCTTTCTAGTGATCACCTAATACAGAAGGGAAGATAAAGGCAATAGGGAAGGATAGCGACTACAGATGTACAGGGTAGGTTATAGAAATAAAAAAACCCAACCAAACAAGGAAGTTGGTGCAAAAGAAATACACAAACAGAAGCTGTTATTAATGGTAACATCAATTTTCTCACATGCTTCCAACAAGGTGTGGGCAGCAGTCAGCACCCTCAGAAAGTTTTACTGCCCTATGCAAAGAAGAAAAAAGAGCTTGTGGGAAACAAGGAGTGTTTCTGTAATAGCAGTGAGCACTCCTGAGCATTGCATATTTGAAATTCCAGGGTTCCAGGCCCTCTGGTAGTAAGTAACCTGCCAAGGCTGCTTCCTGTAACATAGTC
The DNA here is from genome assembly GCA_025345505.1 of Todiramphus chloris collaris. Classification (NCBI taxonomy): domain Eukaryota; kingdom Metazoa; phylum Chordata; class Aves; order Coraciiformes; family Alcedinidae; genus Todiramphus; species Todiramphus chloris. Next base: position 4,966,046 of record JANVCC010000106.1, on the reverse strand, counting down.
TGCAAGTATGAAGACTTGAAACTTTGCCAACAAGGACATCACTCCTGAAAAAACATGTAACCAAGAGGGCAGCATGGATGGCAGGCTGGGCAGGAGAGCTAAATGCATGCCATCAGGCCAACAGCTAAGTCCAAACAAGCAATTGTGGATCCTGGAATACAGTTACGAGTTTTCTGTCTCCAGCCATTAAAAACCCCACTGTTCCCCCATCAGCCCTGCACCAGGTCTGCTCTGCAGGGTTTAGCACACCTGCTTACTCACCCCCAGTATGAGCAACATTTCCATCTCTGCTGCAGCACAATAAACCCCACCGTTTCATCTCCCCGCCAAATAACTGCATCTCTCTCTCCTTTTTCCAGGAAAAGTGCTAGTTCACTGTGCAATGGGAATCAGTCGATCTGCAACTCTTGTCCTCGCTTTCTTAATGATCTGTGAAAATATGTCCCTCGTTGATGCAATTCAGACCGTGCGTTCACACAGAGGGATTTGCCCCAACTCTGGCTTCCTCAAACAGCTTCGGGACTTGGACCTCCAGTTAGGAAGGGAGAAAGGCAGAGGAGCAGAGGCCTGCTAGACACTCATGTCTTCTGGCACCAGACCAAGAAGTGCTGCCCTCACTGAAGACAGTAAAAGGATGTTGTCAGAACTTCCCTGTAGTTGCGCTAAGAAACTCCTTGGGAAATGGCTGAGCATGAGCAAGCTGGTAGAAATTCAATATGCATTTTTTGGATAAGCTCACTAATTGGAAAGAAAATGAAATAAAGAAGGATTCAAACTGTCAGTTCAGTCTACCTAGGCCTGTTTTATTTAACTACCTGTTGGGCAAGGCATAGGGAGCAGCTGGGTTTTCATGCAGAATTAAAAGGCAGCACAATCAACTTGAAAAAAGACTTTTTACTTACTTATAATTGCATTTATATGTCAAGAGGGAAAATGGCTAAACTAGTAAAAAGAAAAAGAAAGCATGAGGTTTTTAAGCAAATCTTTAACATTTCATATCCAGCTGGCACAGAACGTGATTTCAGGTTTTGCAAGCTGACATGCCCCTTTAGTCTGATGTAGTGACACCAGTCAGGATCCAACTCAGACCTTGGGCTTTCTCTGTTACAAGCTACAGAGGGTCTTGCTGGGACCTTCACAAGTTCTTTTAGCTTCAAATCTACAGCCAGTACTCAGAATTTAAAAAGGCCATTAAATCCTCAGGAACCGATACTGGAAGTCCCAGCCAGATGTTGCACCCTGGGACGTGGCTATCGACAGCCTCACTGCTGGTCAGAGGGAAGGAAGGTGTAAAGCAAGGGGCACACTCAGGGCACACTGCCTGCTAGCACACTGCAGGGCGGCAGCAGCCCCAGACAGAAAATTCCATCTCTTGGCTTGCAACCGGACGCTCTAAATCACATTCCTCAAGTTTCCCTGTTGTAACGGAAAGCCAGAACCTAGTGTCATCGTGTCAGAGCAAAAATGAGCAATGCCTCTAACAACTCCAAAGCAGCAGCTCTGCATTTCGATTACTCTTTTACGCCCAATTGGCCACATTTAATCTTGTGAAGAACTCAAAGCAGATATTTGCTTCAGTACAATTACAGCCACATACAGAACATTGGCAAATGCAAACAATATAGAATTTCCACTTGACGGCAGATTAATTTGGTGTGATGTTTTCCCTTGAGAGGTCTTAAAGGTTTGCAGTTCTGAAAGTACCCTGCAGTTTGTATTTATAGCACTATGGATGTTGAATAGAAAGAGAAGCATATACTCGTTATGAACTGAAGTTTCTTTTGCCTCCATACATGAAAAAAAAATTGACTGAGTATCACACACTTCCACTGCATTTCTCAGAATGCAGTATGGAAACATGATTTCCCTGCAGAGCCTGTAGAGAAATTCAGGTACTATGTTTATAGAAGTAGAAACAGCAAGTAAAACACAAGCAATGCTACAGACTAATTTCCTCTCAGGTAACAGAGAAATGGGTCTTCCCTCCAGAAAGGGTCTCACCCTTTGGGACTGGACTAAGGAGCCAGAAGGGAGGCCATAGCTAATGATGGAAAAAAAAAAAAAATCAGTGAAGTTATATCTTTCACAGGCCTCTTACTAGCTGCCAAAGCAAGGAGATCAGATTTCAGTGAGCATGGTGGCTGAACCACTCCTGACGCTTGAGTGTCCTCAACGTTGGTCTGCCTGGGGATCCTTTTATACTGCAGAACATGCTGATGCTCTTTGGGGAGTAGTCTTGTCATTCAATGGCCTTTCTAATTGTTCCCTTCAAGTCTCTGTAACTCAGCCTACACCAAGCCAAATGACACTATATTAAAGCACAAAGGATGTATGAAACACAATGGTCCAAAATCTCTATGCATTTTGCCCATCACGACAGGTCATAATTCCCAGCAAGAAGTACATGTGGAAGAATCTGTGGTGTGGGACAGAATTTAAAGCAAACAACTTATCTGAGTGACTGAGCCTAAATTTACTGCAGCTGAGACCTGTTGGCCATTGCAGGACTATTTCAGCTGGCCAGGGACAGCCACAGATTCCCCCACCATGCATGACCCGCAGCTGGGAGCAGTAAGTCTGGCTGTAGCTGCAGCCTGACAGGAAAGCCAGGGCATTGACAGAGCAGGGCTGCTGGCTGAATGTCACAGCTACAAGTATATAGTGGAAACTTCCTCTTCAAACTGAAAAAAACCCAACCAAACAATGAAGAACAAGAGAAGAAAAAACAAGTAAGGAAAAGACATAAAAGTAGCTATCCAACCCCAAAAAAAAAAAAAAAAAACCCAAACAACCCTTTCTAGAAGAGACTGAGATGGTTCCAGTGCTTTGCACTGCTGTCAAGTTCAGATGGTGAAGAGGCAAGTGCCCCCCATCTCCCTGCAGTTTCTCCACCCTCCCTCAGATGACAGTACCTGAGCCCACCACTACTTTCCCTCTAGGCAGGGTCTGCAGCAGCATGGAGGTGGCCTGCCAGGAGCGCAGCAGTTGATGACAGTTAAGCAGTCCTCATCTCTGACCCCCATGTGCTGCACACTGAAGTGGCTCTTTGCTCCTGTGAAGCAAAAGTATCTTAAAAATTACTGCTCGAATCAAGACAATGAAAATGGTATTAGGGGTAATTCCAGGTATATCGTGTGCTGCAATTTTGAGATCCAGAGCTGGTGTCTCTTTGCAAGCCACCAGCTCAGCCTGAGAAACAAAGAATAGCTTCCTTCCACCACAAACCACCCTTTTCACAAACAAGGCACCTGGAGTTTGCCTGAGCTGCAGCAGGATGCTTGGGAAAAAGCACAGTGGGATTGCTTTCCAGCCTCCAGAACTGGCACATAAGCATGAGAATAGTTTTCTCACAGAAGATATCTTGCCTTCACCAGCTTTCCCTCCCAGACTTTCTGCAATGATAAATACAGAGAATATTGCTGCAGGCATGTCTGCACTGTGTTATTTATCCTTTGGATTTGCACTTAGGATTTTATTTGTAAAAGGAAAGTGGGACCATAAATCTGCTCTGCAAGGAGCCAAGGGAAAAGAGGATAAAAATTTTCAACAAGTTGCATGGAAGGAGATGATGCCAAGGACAGGTTTCCTGTGGAAACAGCACCCAGGATATTGCACAGGTATCTTTGGGGTTGCTGCAGCAAGGATGGCCCTCCTATTGTAGCACCTTAATTCAAAGCTGCTGCCCTTTTTCTCTTATCAAAAAAAAAAAAAGAAAAGGAAATTAATCTGACCTTGGACCAGAATAGACCACTAACTGCAAAACTGACTTCTCAGAGTTGAGTAGCAAGGCACTGCACAAGCCTAAGTTGACCTCATTCCACGGTAACCATTTTGTTGACTGTATTCAGCATACACTCGACCACTCTTTTTGGACACCGTGCCCCAAGGAATGCACAGCATCCGTACGCAAGTACGGAGGCAAGCAGTCTCACAGACAGATCCCATGGTTCTGCATTACAGCTGCCTGTTCCACTTCAGCCAGTGGTGCCTGCTTCTGCTTTAACTTTATTATTGCCCAACAAGTCCAGGTGACTTTCTCTTACATGACCCTGATGCCTAGATCAGATCTGCCCAGCTCCTGCCAGGCCCTCCACAATTGCAAAGCACTGTTAAGTCCATTTGCCAGACATTCTCCTCCTCCTGTTATTTTTTGTCTTGTATTTTCTTGATAGCAAGGCTGAGCTATGTGTTACTGTGGAATGGGGCTTCAAAACAGATTGTGCTTTGCAAATTTACTTCATAGTCTAGGGTTCATAGAGTATATGCAGCTCCTGAAGCCAAGCCAAACAGGAATCTAGGGCCTGTGAGGATTTCAACAGTTAAGTTTTCTTTAGGCTACAATTATTTTGCTTAGAAACTAGACCCTTGATCTGTTGCAGGAGGCTGCAGTTTAATAAAGTTAAACAATTTGCTCTTTGCAATGTACTATTTGCAGTACAAGTATCACTGAGTTATACTGCTCCCCCTCACCGCTGCCTCCTGGAACCTCAGCTGTTTATATACAGAAAGCACTCTCAGGAAGCACTCCTAAAAATATCCAGTGATGTTAGCTCTCTCTCCTCCTCCTGATTCTGCCTCTGCAACATCCTTCCATCATCTTCACACTCAAGAAAACTGCCTGTTCAAGCAACCCTATCCCTCTCTCACCCTCTTTAAAAAAAAATACATTAAAAATAATTATTTTCTTTCCTGCTTTGCCAGTAGCCATTCTCCATGCTGTCAGAGAGCAACTTCCATGATAGAGCCATGCCATGTCCCACCTAGCGATTTCTCACTTGGTCACTACATTACAGCAAAGCCCACATCATCTTTATCAAATTCCTGATTACACCTACATGGCTCTGCCCACTTTTCAGACAATAAGAAGGTGCCAGGTTGAGGCAAAAATAGTACCAGAAAAAGAGCAACATCTTTTCCGTTACTATATAAAGGAGCATTTGAAGAATGCAGAAGATGCAGTATTCTGCACGAACTAACATTTGAAACCACTCTTGGGGAAGTTACCCTGGAGACAAAGCATCTCCCAATGGAAATACCATTGCAAATAAAAATATTTTCATAGTAATGAAAATAAAAAAAAAAAAAATCCAGCCATCTGACAAAACCATCAGTTACTAAACTCCAAGTATAACTCAAAAGCAGGTCTGGGATTCAGATCACACTTTTAATCCATCTGTTGCCTAAGAGGTGGGCAGAGCCTCCCCTCACACAAAATGCCACTTGTCAAGGCATAGGGTCTTGCAGTTGCTGCAGTCTGATCCTGCTTGTTGCCAATCATCTTCATGACCACAAAGATCTTCCAGCACATTCACAGCAGGCACCCAGCACAGACTGAGATTCACAGCAGCACAAAGGATCTTCGATCCTTCAGTCCTTCCACATACCACCAATTGACTTGAATGTTTCTCTTCTGTAGGTGTTCAGCAGATTCACCCTAAAAAGGAAACCTCAACATCTCTGGTGCTGTAGTAGAAAATATCTACTCTTGCTGTTATTCCCAGGGTAAAACTCTTGTAAAAGGCAATTGCTGCCCTACAAACCCCTTTTTATGAAAACAAAGCATCTAATTACTGTAATTCCTCCTTATTCAGTAACATAATTATAATTCATCAACTCATATAATATCAAATATCCACAAAGAAATATTCACAAAAAATTACATCCATAATGATTTCTCAAAGACCTTAAGATTACTTTTGGAAGACCAACAGTTCTTAGACAAAAATTGCCCAAATCCAAGCACAGAACCGTAAGAAGTGAGACACTGATAATTACTGTACCAAAACCATTTAGGTTGCTTACAATAAATAAATAAATAAATAAGTGCATTCTTTACACAAACCCCACCCATCATTCGAAAACCATCAGCCAGCAAAGAGCAAGCAAGGAATTATTTGCTCAGCTCTGGTGACAATTGACTGTTACTAGAGTTATTCTGACACATTGTTTTGGAGAACATCTGTTTCCACTCCGACTCCTTTAACTTTCAGATGTGAAAAACAAAAGCTCATTTTCATGCCACGTCTCCCATCTTCAGTTGGCAATAGTTGCACGATTATGAAGTTATTGTTGTGCTGAATGATCTGTTTGTCAGTTTATATTTTCTTATCACATCTATTTTTAGCTGCTCATTGGTATTACTTGGAGCCTCTCCTATAAATCTTAAACATTTATAGCACATCTCGACAATTCATCAAATGGAGCCAACCTCCAAGGAAAGGAAACCCAAACCACTTCCCCCTGCTCAGCTGAATGAGATTCAGATCTTTGTCTTTTAAACTTCAAACTTAACATTTTCCCATCTGCTCTTTATACACAACAGCCCTTTTGCTCCACACCAATATTTTATTCTCCATTCATAACTTTTTACTTCTCTCCAGAGGCTTCCTGATGCTTTTAGTCTGCTGGGCTCATAGAAGACTTGGATTTTGGAGGGTTGTTCCCCCCCCCACTCCATTGAAGGAGAAAAAATAATCATTCAGCAATGAATGGCCACTTTTCATTACTCATTCACAAGAGAGACACAGCAGGATCCCAGGGCTGGACTCAAAGCTACTTTTCTTTGCCATTCTCACAGGAGGAAAACAGCATTTTATCAGACACTATATTCAAACTAAGGATATTTGGAAAATTAAGTTTACTTTTTACTCTCTATTCTATTAATTGACTTGCATTTCTAAGCCTCTGTGTGTGCATTTCTAACTATGAATCAGTGGCACACTTTCTGTCACTATGACCATGCTTGAAAGTACCAGTACATGTGATTTAGCCAGGTCAGCAATGCAGGCAATATTTCTAAAGGGTTCAGCCTATAATGGCCAATGACAAGATGATTTCAATAAATAATAACTAGAATATATTGCCTAGCCAAGAAGAAAAATCTCTCTGCTTGTGAAGAAATGCCACCACCTGCCAAGCAGCACTTGGCTGCCAGAAGAGTCTATGCAGCAGCTCCTGGATGGTGGGACCAAACACTGCCACAGGCCAGGGGCATCGATCTTCCTCCTCGGCTCTCCCGGGGAAACCCCAGCTTTACACACTCGGCACAAATGAAGGCCAAGCAACACATTTCTCAGATGCAACTGTTCATTGTTTATATGTAATTAGCTGATACCCAACTGATTAAAAATCAGAGTGACCATCTTTTTAATTTTCTACCTATTTGAATTAATCAAAATAGACATCATATAACAAGAAATGAAAACTGTACCCAGGAAGACAGTCCTGGCATGCATGTTAGTCTTACACAGTGGTTTTAATTCAAACAGCTCATCTGAGCAGGCAGAAGAGCTGTATATTGCTTTTAGTCAGCTGTCAAGTACCAATGACATAACAATAAGTTTGGCCAGTCATCCAAAAGCATTTCAACAGACAAATATTAATACATCTTTTTCAGGTTAGTCATGTTGATGACAGCCATCTCAACGCTCAGAAATGCAACCCTGCCAATAAAGGTGCTAGCTTGCTTGAAAAAAGAAGTAATATGTTTTGAGCTACTTGGAAAAAAAAAATAATCTTGGGAGGCTAAAAATTCTATATATTCTAGTAGCTATTCCATGCACTGTACTCCAAGAGCACTTCTGGAGTGCTGTGATTGTACTGGCAGCATATCTCTCTGTGGGATACCTGTTCTCAATGGAGAACTACAACAGACTTTTTTTTTTGGGGGGAGGGGGGAAGGAGCAAACTCTGCAGGCACAGAGATGAGAGATTACAGCAGCAAACCCAAGCAAGTTAAAGAAAGCACCATCTTATCAAGATCCTCTCCCCATCCTAACCACTTTTCCCGTGAAAAGAAGTATGCCAAATCCCCTACAATTCTTTCAAATTAAAACGTAAGATTAAACTGAAGATTGACACAAACTCCAAGGTTCAAAACTTATCCAGATTTCCCTTAGCACTAGACACTTAGAGACCTGGGACCTTAAAGTTTATTACGGTAATAGCAACCTTGGATCTACAATCACAGCTAGACTCAGACATGCATACAAATGACCCCTGTATCTACCTAAGCAAGAACTGTATTTCTGCCAGGCCCAGATGTTCAGAACTCCTGTGTCACCCTCCACCCCTTCCCATTGTGAGAATATCTTTATAAAGCATAGGATTTTATTACTGTTATTTATCTTAAGGTTCGCTGTTCTCATGATTTTCTTGACAAGAGCAATAAACTTATATTCCTCTTCCTCTTCCCCTGCCAAGGAAAGCTGAGATTCTCTGGTAGATTTAGGGGTGCATACTATGTTACATGACATGGAAAAAGCTAAAAGAGCTAGAGTACTGCCACCTGGTACACCACAGCCGCGTCCTAGGGCTGAAGCAGCTGGCAGCACATGCTGTTTCATTTACTTGACTATGCTTTAAAATGAGCAGTGTCAAGGGAAGATGTATATATACACATACATTATGGCATCCACGACACTGGGTTATTTAACAAATCTCTTCACTTACCAGCAGCTTCAAGCCCTGCTCTGTCAGCTTTGGGAAGGAACAGCCCTTTGTGAGCTGTCAGTCATACTAAGATCCCTACTCAAAGTGAGATGATTCCCACCAGAAAGTGGAAATTTGACCAGGCGCTGTGTTATCACACACAAACTGATGGAACAAATCTGTGTGTCATTCTGAAGGGGATCATTTCCTAACAGAGCCATAGCCAATCAATTTGTTTAGTAAAAAAACCCAACCAAACACAAACCCCCAACATCTGGAAAGGCCATATAATAATAATAATAGGATTTATACAAGGCTTTAGTCTTTCGAAGGAAGATGTAGCAACGTTAGCCTGTAAGATACATGAATTACCCAGTTTTGAAGGTATCCTTTCAGGAGTGTTGTACACACACATGCAGGTGAGAATTCAGCTGCAAAAGCAGAAAGAAAGTTGTACAACACCAAAAGTAAAGGCTATAAGGTGACCCACTGCAGAGTCTAAAAGGAATTAATCTATAATAATGACAACATCATTATTTAGTTTAGTAACTAATGGTATAAATAGCATTCCATAGCATCAAGAAACATAACTCAAGAGGAGAGGGAGCTCATGAGCCACAGCTCATCTTGTCCAAAGGCTTGAACTCCCACCAGAGTGCAGTGATGCTTCGACCAAGTTGCTTTGCAGAAACATTAATATGGGCTTGAGGTTTTCACTGTCCTGTCATGGCTGCTCAAAGGATTTAGAGTTCAGGCTGAAGACTTTTAGTAATTTCTGCCACAGCAGCATAGCAGGGCTCTGGAGACACCGATGGTATTTATAGAAGACTGAAAATTGTACCTCTTCTCACCAGCTGAACCAGCTCCCTGAGCTGAATACTACAGCTAATTGAGAGAAGACTGTCATGTATCATCAGCTAAATTTACTTCTGGTCCTCAAGATCAGGTTGTGCTGACTGCATTGTGACAGCAGTGTCTAAAGGGAGGTCATATTTATTTCTAAATTTTCCCTCTAGGATCAAGAGTTTCTTCTGCATCTGCACTGCTAGGTTTCTATTTATAGGCTTGAACCCTGTGATGTAATCTTCTTTTTTGTTTCCAAGGAAACAATATTTGATGTATTCTACTTTCAAGTTTTTCTTCCTTTAGGTTTCCTCCCCCTCCCTTTTTAAAGAGATAAGTCAATAGGTAAAACCTGTACTTATCTCTGTCGTGCAGCATAGTTCTCTCTCTCTAAAACCAGGCTTATTCATATCACTAGGAAATACAAGACATTTCAAAAAATATGCTTAGCAGTAATTTTATGCACTGTTTATACATATTACTTTTCTGATATAAATGAGCTATAATTGCAATAGACATCAACTCCTGTTGATAGCTCAGTTTTCTCAAAAACTTCTGTTCTGTATCTAAGCCCCAAGTCCTCTTATCCTGGAAAGATTTTTCAAAATCCTCTCACTGACCACTCATCCAGCTTTCCTATGGTTTTCCTCCTCAAGCTGGGGCTCCTGATGGCCAGTCCTGTGCCCTAGGACTTGCTTTCTGGTGGCAGGGCACCTCCTGACACCTCTTTGTCTGCTTCTCTCTGGCACAGGGAGATGTTCTCAGGTCTGCTGTTGCTGTTCACATGAAAATCCTCTGTGTTAATGTTCTTTTAAAACAATAGGTTGTCTCTTCACTGTCTGTAAGTTAGAAAAATGCAGGGGACTGAATCCATAATTTGTACTGAAATCAGCATCCGTAACAGCTGGAATAAAACATGTTGAATGGATTCTTTGAGAAATGTCATGCTTCGGAGTCTTAATGGAAAAGCGATGGGTCAAGCTAAAGGCTTTCTTTACAGTTCTCAGTGTAAATGTGGTTATATGGATGGGTTGAAAGGTCTGGGAGAGACTAGCTGGTTTCATAAAAGGAGACTATTTTTGAGCAGCAATGCTCATAAATGTGCTTGATTAATTTTCACTGAAAAACATGAACTAATTTTTGTTACTCCTGCTTTGTGCCTTCATCACATAAAATAAGAAATGAGCTGGACTGATGATTTTCTGCTCTACGACCAATGAAGTTAGAGACAGAATGATTTTTAGGACTACCCATTTGGGAACATAAAAGGGCAGGTAAAATCCCAAGCTAAATGAGATTATGAGGATCAAGAACACTCAATGGGAGTTTGTGTGGTGAAGGGGAGAAAAAGTGTTAAAGCACATGCTGAATATAAAGTCAGCAAATAAAACAAATTTTATGCTATCAAAGAAACTACCAAAGTGAACATGGAAATTATCTACTGCCAGCATCTCCCATTCTGGGTCATAGGGGTGGGTGTATTGTAGCACCCATCAATTCCTGTGTCAGCTCAAGAAAAGGCCAGGCCCTTTTTTTAAGGTCCCTGATCTTGATTCAGAGGCTCCAAGTCATTCCCCAAGATCTCCAACTTGGCAACAGACATGTAATGGGAAGACTTACATGATTTAGACCTCTGCCAACATCTCTGGATTCTTTTCAGAAGCTCATCACAATTCTTCCTCAAACCCCTAAAATAAGGGTTTCCCACACTCTGCATTCCTACTGGAAGCTGCTCCAGGAAGCCACTTCTCTCCTTCTACTTCAAGAGCATTCATAGTCACCTTCGTCCCAGATCACAGTTGTTATCAAGCCTCCACATCTCCCCCGTCCAATCATGTCTTTAATGACTTGACAACACTGTCACCTTCCTAGTGGTTACTCAGTCTCTTGAAGAACCCCAGTAAAAATCACGTTCGACAGAAAAGGGAACAGTAGCAAGCTTCAAGTGTTTGTCACTAGGTTTTGTTAGCTTATTTTTGAAGTAAAACTTTTCTGGTAGCTAAAATGTAGAGCACATTTCATGGTCTGGCAATGCATTGCTTTAGAGATTGTGGTTCTGTAAAGAAAGAGCTTTATCAAGTTTGTTTGCTTCTCAAAGACACTCCTTGGCACTGGACAGGTCCAACTGGATGTCAGTAAATCAAATGCTTATTTGATGTCAGTGAAATAAAGATGCAACTGCTGCTTTGCTCAAGGTTGTCAGAAAGCTTTTCAGTAATCACTTTCAGCCAGAATAGATGCTCAATTGTTCTTTCCTGCTGCAAGGGGGGGGAAAAAACAGCAGCTTGCTCTTCCTCAATAATTCCCTCATATTTAATTTTTAATCTCTTAAGCAAATTACAAGTGAAGACCTTTGATGTATGTGCCAGCCAAACTCATTCATTTCTCAGTACTTGCTGGACTAGAGAGGATCTCCCGTTCTTATGCATGTGGATGATAACAACAACTTCAAAGCCCCCAGGCATATGTTAGCTTTCCCTTATTTCCTTTCTAAATATGAGTTCCGTAGGCCAACACCAGTTAAGACCTATGAACAGCTGCACTTGAATGCCTTCTATTAAGGCAATCTTGCTATCTCTCATAGTGTAACAACTCTATTTCTACTTCACAGAACTACTTGGTCTGGCTTTCATATTTTCCCTGAAATGGAGTACCTCATTTCCAACATTTATGGTGCCCTCAGTTTAAAAGAGACTGGAACTTGATCAAACTCCGAGCAAAAAGCCATTAAAAGGCACTTGCCCTGAGGTGGCATGGAGCATTCCTGGTGGATTATGAGGCATTGTTTTGCTTTTGTGGGGTTTTATGACATGAAGTGTACTTGATTACTTCTAGGAGGATGAATGGTAGGTTGTAGCCATATGGTACCACAGGACCAGATGTTCTCAGTGCAGCTGCACCTGAGCCGTGGTTGGGCAAACTTTCCCCAAGCTTGCTCAGGAAAAATGAAGAGAGGACATATTTCAAACCAGTTAATGTTGTAAATTATAGTTATCATTACTTCGTCTGTTGAAGTCATTATCAGAACACTTGGAGACAAAGAGCGTAGAAGAGTTAAAATATTAGATAGTCACATAAATAAGAAAAACCACCACCAAAGACAATTTACATTGGAAGAAATGAAATAGTTTTGGAAAAGCTGCAGTACTTCATGATTCAGGCTTCTAGCCAAGCCTTATATAAGGAGGTGGAGTAGGGAGGTTAAACAGATTTTTTGCAGGGCAGAAAAATTAATCCCATAAGCGGGGAGCACAGATTTCACCTCCTTTCCTTTAAGGCATTTGTTACCGACCACGGTCAGTAGTACGGACACCAGACTAATGGCACCAGCACTGCAACTCTGCCGTGTCTCTGACCGGTGAGCCAGAAGCCAGTACCAAGAGGACAGCAAACATCAACCCAATTTCTGGCTCTCAGCTTTATTTAAGTCTAGATTTGGCACTCTGTATACCATGAGATTACTCTGACCTGAAACCTGCTCTCAGCATGTCTGGGCAAGACCTTCTGATCAGAATTACATACCAAGTATCTATTATTTTTGTTTATTTTTTTAAAACATGCTGTGCTTAGAGGTAATAAGTTGGACCACACATTTGTTGAATCTCTGCAGCACTCTGTTATTAAAGATATAGAGAAGTAGAAGAAAAAAAAAATCTTATTCCAATGAACAAAAAGAAAAACCAGACTGTGGCAGTGTCCCAGCACGTCACCAGGAGAATTTAAGTACAATCCTATGTGCAATACCATGGTATATTAGCGACAAAATCACTTGGAATTTTGGCGATGCCGTTTTCTTTGCAGGGCAGTTTAAATGCTTTGCCCAATTGGAGGTGCCTGATTTTTGGATGCAAGGAGCAAGTGAGGACATCCCCCACAGCACAGAACGATGTACTCACTGGTTAACGCGCTCTCTCTGCATAGGATTTCTCCAGTAAGTGTTCTGATAGGGCTTTCTCTTAGCATCGACTGAGGAACAGGGGGGTAAGCAGTTTGGGGCCCCAGGCTTTTCCTGTTCCCAGCATTCTTTGGTAAGAGAAGGCTACAAGAAAGCCCTCATCCCTAATTTTCCACATGCCTTGGGTCTATACTCCATTTCAACACAAATCTCCCAAAATGTTTTTTTTCTGCTGACAGCAAGAGAAAAAGCAGAACAGTGAACAAAACTCCTTTCAGAGCCTCAGCCCTATCCTCCCCCAAGCCCACAGAAGGCCAGGGAACCTTGCTCATGACTGGAGTCCTTCCTTCCTAGCTCCCAGGGAGCTTGCTTTGTCCCTAGCCTCAAATACTGTGTCATAAACACAGTCAGTACTGGTGGGCTATTAGCCCTGACAGAGATGTAGCAAGAGATGCACCAGCCAATAAATTTGGCTCAGACCAGGACAAATCCAAGTTACCCTCTAGACAATACTGCCTAAGAAGCTCATAAAACAGTTTTTCTACCTGTTTTACTACTTGGACAGACAACAACAACTGTCATATACAAGAACACTTGCTTTTTAGTTAATAAGTAACAAGCAGTATGCCACGAGTCTATAATTTCTGACATACCTTTCAGTTCCCCCTGTTTTGAGAATTACAGCAACACACTTAATGTGTTGACTTGACACTGAAATCCTTGCCCTGTGAAGCAAAGCTGCCCCTTTCATTTGATTTGCAGAATGGTCTCATGAGTCAACATAATTCTGATTGCCCTGCTGATAGAAGCTAGCACAACTGACATCTAGCTGAGATGCAGTAATGAACACACCAGACAATGCTTATTAAAGAATCAAATAAAACTCTGAATACATCAATCAAAAGCAAGCATACAACCAGTATTTTCTGGTAATCCTTAACTATGAGACAAAGAAAGAACAAACTCAAGCTCAAATGGTAGGTTACATAGGGTAGTAACTGTCATCTTTGTTTTATGGGTCTGCAATGCCTGCCTCAGCAGAGCCCAAACCCCTGATGGGGGCCATTAAGCAATACTTCAGTATAAAGAGAAATTAAACAAGTGACGCCCAAACCATGCACGCAAGGTATTGTCAAACAAGTTTTCTGTAGTGCTGCATAAATGACAGTTGACTTCAGCAAGAATCAAGGGCACGCAGCATTGTGTGAGGAGGGTGCACAGTCATTTAAAACATTTCTCTCTATCTGCAGTAATCAAAACAAGTTATAGCCAGGCTACAGCTATATGTCTAGTTTGAAGACTGCTTGTCTGTGCAAGAGAGAACCATCTGGATTTACTTTGCAGTTAACTTTAAAATATATATATATAAGGTTTCTTAACTTTTGCCAAACTGGAAACATAATGGTTTCTGCATGCTGTTAGCATCTCTGTACAGCTGCAAATGTACATTAGGACAAGGACAATCTTATATAATTATATGCTTATTCTTCCCATACAATTGTTAAAAACCCAGCTTTTCCAAATAATAGCATATATTGTAGCAAAGAGGAAATCTTCCAGTCCACCAGGTTGGAATGGGGGAGGGAGGTCTTCTGAAGCAGAACTTAACTCAAAGCTTTTATTTTAAGCTAATATAAAAATTTCAAGCCTTAGAAAATGGAGTATCAGATTTTTTTTCCCACTGTACCTCTAGTGTGGTCTGGCTAGAAATCTATTAGTTTTTTTCCCTTCTCCTTTTCTTTATGCAGCACTTGTGGAAGAAATTAACTCCTAAGAATTTATTTAAAATAAAACAACAACAACGAAAAAACAAAAAACAAACAAAACAAAAAACCAAAAAAACCCCCAAAAACCAAAAACCAACCAAACAAAAAAAGGTTTTGAGATTTTCCACCCCTTCACACCTCTTCCCCTCCGAATGGGACTTTAGCTCTTATCCTTCCCACACAGCTAGCACAAGAACCACAGAACCCCCATCTAGCATTTTTTTGGCCACAGTCTTGCTCACTCTGCTTGGGTGTCATCTGTTTTCTCATCAGAACCTTTATCTCTTCTATCTAGAACTTCAACTCTCAAAGCTTTTTATCGTGTATCTGAACAGTGCCTGACACTGTTCTTGGTTGGCCCTTTGCCACTGTCAGAATACACATGAAAAACAGAGGACTGAATTTTGCCCAGGGTCATATTCTGGGGCTGGGCTGGTACAGTTGTTTTGCTAAGACAGGCACAGGGGGCCAGTGGGTGACTGCACAGAAGAGCCAACCACCCACAGCAGGGACCTGGAGGCTGAACAAGAGCGGACAATGTATGCAAGGCTCTGGGAAAGAGAAGTGATCTGCACGCTCAAAGCACCATCATTACCTTAGCCAAGATTTTCAGAAATGACCAATAATGTGGCAAACATCTACTTTTAGGCGCTCAAGGCAACCATTCAACTTTTTAGAGGGTAGGTGCTTACCTCTTCCAAAACAAGGGTCTTCCTGCTGTGTTTCCTATATGTCCAGGCTTCAAAGCACTCAAAAGTCATTGGCCACTCTGAAAACATCACAGCAGCTAGTACTTTTTATTTAACAGAAGCAAAACTAATGGAAACACACACGACTGGTCCCCAAAATAGAACATTTTTCTGGGAAGTGAACAATCCCTCTCTCTGTGTTCTTGTGACCTGATGGTGAGAGGGGTGCAAGGGCTTGTATTGTTTGTCTGCCTGACCGTCAAAACAAATACATCTGTTTAAACTTGATATTCCTGGAGCTCAAAATGCCAGCCTGAAAAAACACTACCTCATAAAACATTGTTGTGACATCGATTTCACATCAGAAAGACAACCTTGTGGAGTGACAGCCCAACAGAAGCAACAGCCCGCTGCCCATCCCTGTGCCGTGCCACCCAGGGTGCACAGACCTTCCCCTGCACACCTTACAGAGCAGTACCCTCTCACCAGAACTGCTGGTCTGCTGTATCATCTTACCCATATTCCCACATACTGGGTTGCCTGCAGGGATAAAAATAAAACAACCACTGCTGGTTTATGTTATATGGAGTCTGTATCTCCTCCTCCACAAAGTTTCTCTGTTATCGGTACAGAATTCATTTGCACAACAACCT
The DNA here is from genome assembly GCA_025345505.1 of Todiramphus chloris collaris. Taxonomy (NCBI): domain Eukaryota; kingdom Metazoa; phylum Chordata; class Aves; order Coraciiformes; family Alcedinidae; genus Todiramphus; species Todiramphus chloris. The sequence continues at coordinate 4,949,770 of JANVCC010000106.1, read as the reverse complement.
TCCAAAGTAACTTATAAGGCACAGCAGGTTTCTAACATCCAAGTTCTTTCTCATTTTAAGAGCAACTATCAGAATAATTGGCAGGGAGGAGCTTAGCTGCTCTGTAATACTGGAACTTGGCTAGAGTGATGTCGTTAGCATGAAACAGCAGCAGATCCACTGCCCAGAACTTGAACTGAAACTGTTTGTTATTACTTCACATCAGTACTGCAGTATTATCCACAGGCCGTGACCACGTCTGGTCCTGGTCCTTCTGGAGTGAACTTTTATCTTTTGAACAGACAGGGGATGACAACGGTGATTGGAAGGATCTGAAGTAACATTAAAAATAACTGACATATTCAGGAACTCATGTCCCAGTGAAAATTAATGGTACCTACCATGGGACTTGGATACTTGTGGAAAAAATGCTTGGGCCACCTGAAACTTTGGTCAGGCACAAACAGGCACGTGCATTCACAGAAGACTGTTTCTACTCCTGCAAGAGATGAAAAAATTTCTGCACAGGGTATTCATTAAACACTGGCTGCTTTTGGCATGCACTAGTGTGACAGTAGGAAGCACTACAAGCCACAAAGATGGGCAAGCAGTGGATGCAGTTCTGCTCAGGGAGATCACTTCCGAGATGGCCATCTAAACAGAAGGGGCTGGGAGGCTCCAGAAAGCAAGTGCAGAGACCAGTGGGCCACTTCTTGGTATCATGAGCTTGTCCTGACTGATCTCTTTGCCTCCTCCTCCCACTCCCAGGCAGAAGGCAACGGATCTAAAGAATTTCTCCTGAGAAATATCAGAACTCACATGAGAGCTGGAGTTTCTGAAGTCATTGCAAGCCTGCCTCCAGCAACACCAAAATCTTAATCCACCTAAAGAAGTTGTCCAAACTGGCAACACTGAGGCATGGTTTGCTGCAGAACAAATGCGTGGGTAGAGGATAGTGTGTACTAGCTCCTCAGATGTGACCACTGATCCCTCTAGCAAACAGCCTTGGGTGACCTGAAGGTCACCACTCTTGCAGTGAAGTGTTTGAGTGGAAAAGGTGTGGCTCTGACAGTGGGGAACCCAGATTTGATCTGTGATCAATGTGGCCATGGCTTACTACAGAAGGTTTTAGACTTTCTTCAATAGAAGGCATAGAACTTTTCAGCAAACCTTTTAAGGGAAGTAGGGAACTTTTCAAAGCTTAGAGAGTGTACCTCTGCTTCTTTTCGGTGAGCTGTGCCTAGGTCACCAGAGCTGAGCTGGGCTGAGCACCGCATCACTTTCTTAGCAGAGAAAAGCATTTTAGAAGTCAAACAGATACTGGAAGTGGCAGTACTAAAGAAAACCAAGACAGTAGGTAGGGAAAAGTGGCTTTCTTGTGGTGCACACGCAAGAGATGAGGATCTTGTCAGGATGTCACCTCTCCTGTTGCTGAATCACTCGTGCACAGCATGACAGGGAGCAGCAATGCAACGCTGCTGACTTACATGCAGCAGCAAACATAGCATTGGGCTTGACGAGGGGACACGAAGATCAAAGATGAGTTTTGGTTTATTATAGTTGACATGCAGGCATCACATTATCTTAGTCATACCAAGGCTAGGTAACTACATAGCCAGGTTTAATGTTTCAGGTCACATCAGGGAATAGTTTTACCAGCAGATGTAAAGATCATTCTCTGGAGTGGATAGCACTCAAGGTCAGAGCCAGCAAATCCACCTCTAAAAATAGACTCTACTTGCAAAGTTGGTAAGATTACTTTTGTCGTTCTGCTGCACTTCACAGGACCCAGCTACCTCGAGCACCCACATAAGCTTACAGGTAAGGCTAAGAAATATACATTTTCTGCTGTACTTCTAGTGCTCCTTTTCTCCCTTTTATAACCTAGTTTAGTAAACCAGGGAGAGGACTGAAAGCTGGTAAACTTTCTAAGGTAACTGATAACTTCATAAACTTGTTTCAAAGGAAAAAAAAAGTTCAAAACTATTGCTGAGTCAAAGAGGCTTCAAAATTATAATTTATAATTTTATACCTTTTTTTAAAACAAGTTAATCATGTTACAGAAATTACATCATAAATTAGAAAATGAGGTGTCAAAACTGTATTTACCATACAGATAATTTCAATTTAAAAGGTAGGAATAAAAATACAATTTTTCAAGCTTTTGTAACATCCGTCCCAGAATATTTTGCTTTTTCTCTGATAATTGCTCCACCCTCCAGTCAAATCTAACTTTTCCAATTGAATTACAATTCCCTCAGATGATGCTGTGTTTTAAGTTTCTTTGGGCACTTTCATAATATTTAATGACATCTCAGCTTAATCTGTTTCAAATTAACCAGTTCAGTCAACAATAAAGAATGAGGGCAAAAATAAGTTTTTAAAAAGTCATCAGTGGCTTAGAAATTCATTGAAATAGTTCGTTAGTTTTGAATATTCACAGCAGGAGGGTCTGGGAAATAATTGTGCAGAGGCTACAATTCTTCTGGTTTTAAACTGTTTGAAGATGAATGCATTGGAAGAACTATTTTACAGTCCCTGAATGCTTCAAGCATAAGAATGCAGGAGTAAAATAAAGGCATTGAAGTAAATGATAGTTTTTGGTAAAGACTGGGACAGGAATAAGGAACACAGGATTGTGTTCTATCCATTTAAATATACTGTAGGTACCCCAGGGATTTCCAGTTTAGATGTACAACACTTTAATTCTTTTTGGGCTCATTTAGAGAAAAATTTTTTGAAGGGCTTATTCTTCCTCCCTCCCAAAAAGTATGTGGACAAAATTAATTTTTTTATCAAGTGTTAGGGGGGAAAAAAAACCCCACCTAAGGAACCTCTGCACTACCCTACCTCATTACTGTCCCCTAGGGTGTAGCAAGTGCCGCATTACACCAGAAAGCATACAGCATTTCACAGCTATTGCCAGCATTTGGAGTAAAATGTCATGGGGATGGCATATCAGGGAGCACCATTTTAAATTCATTTAGTGAAATCATCTGACAAGGCAAGCTTTTGTTACAGCAGCTAACCAAGTCTCAACTCTCAGATGTACTTTGAGTCATGAAAAGCTTAGAAACCAAGCAGTGTTTACCCTCCTCCCACATGCAAACACTCCACTCCAGACAGCATGTGCATTGGCTTCTGCAAGAAGAACTTTCCAGTTTATGAAATAGCCCTCTGCTTAGTCATACTCAAACAGGGTAAGTACTTTTTCACCCTGAAGGAAGGCATGTACCTGGCATGCTGGCTGAAAATGGAAGAACAGAACATTTCTTAAGAATTCAAGACCTTCTTAAGAATTCAGGAACTTACTAGATCCTCCCTCACTGTTTCTTCAGACCCTCAGTCATTATATCTGACTTTTGTCTGCCTTGAGCAGTAAGAGAGCTTTCCTGGAGACAGGTTTCTAAACTGGATTCAAGCCTTTTGCACATTGTTTTGGAAGATTAAGAGAACAGTTATCCTCTACTGTTACCTTCTCTCAGGTGCTTCCTTCTCTTGTACACACCTGTTACAGACACTATTTTCTCCATAAAGGTCTTATCTAAGGTAATTATTAAACAGAAAGAAGTAAATAAAAATAAAAGCATGATTTTTGCAGTTGTCTGTAAGCCAAGGTCTCAGGTTTGGACCCTCTGAAAGAGAGTTGCCCTCTGATCTCAGTGGTGTTGAATTCTACCTGACAAATAAAAACACTGAAGTAAGTCAGCTCTCCAGGCAACATCAGAAAAAAAAAAATAAAATCTCAGTAACAAGCACTTTGTGCACAAAATTTCTTAATCATAACTAGAGAGGTTTGTAAAACACTGTTCTTTCAAATTTAGTGCTCGTGGCAGTAGATAAATTCAGTCCTCGAACCTGAGGATCAAACCACTGACTAATTTCAAGGGCACCATGTTTATCTCCTATTGCACTAGTGTGGGCACAAGGGCTACTGAAAATGCCACTACTCCTGTAGACTCAGGAACAGCCCATAGCTGACAGACAGATAGTCTGCTTTAGTTATTTCCTTCCCCTCCTTGGTATCTTGAAAAAAACCCCCAACCTTAAGATGTCACAGCTGCGCTCCTTTTTCAGAGCTGTCACGAGGAAAGAGGTAAGAAGCAAAATCTCAAAGGATCAAAAAAGGAATAAGATCACAATCTGCCTCCTCATTTACTTGTAGGTTATACATTTATGTGTTTGCTGGATGCTGAAAACCTTCAACTCCCAGCTAAACCAGAAGAATCTCCAATTGTTGGGCATTTTCAGGGAGAATTAACTTTTAGACAACTCCGAGTACAAGAGCAAGGCTGCTACACTTATGCACACCAAATTAAATTCAATAAAGCCAGCATCAAGAGCTGCAGTAGCACAAGTGATTGATGTCATATGGTCTAGGAGAACTCCCAAGAGCAGGAAACATGGGTGTTGAAGAATCTGAACTACTATACCATATAAATATAGACTGAAGCGGGCATTAAGGCAAGGAAGCCCTGTGCCCTATGTCAAGTAGGACAGAATAGCTAAGGGGATTACAGCTGTTCCTTCTGAAGGGAAGAGTGATGAAAATTGTTTTCTGTCTCCATTTCTCTTCCCACCTTTTATTTGTTTAGCCTTTCTCATTGCATGTTTATACCAACGCCACTGGGCTCTGACCTTATTGGGGATCTGTAGCTTTAGGCTCACAAACACAGCTACGAAGTGGCAGCCACAGCACATACGCTTGGGACAACAGCAGTGATTAACCTCCCTGTATCAGGGATGGGTACAGAAAACAAGAGGAGATGGTACATAGGTCCTTGCAAAGAGCAAAGGCAAATTCAAGGTTATATGCATGTCCGCTTCCCCCCTTCCTTATTTTTTTTTTTTCCCCTCCTTACAGCTGACTTCAATTTTAACTCCCAGGCATAAAACTTGCCAAATTGTTTGGCATCTTCATACACAGCACTAGGGCTAGCACAGCACGCTGAGCCAAAAATATTAAGAAACATAGTACTTGGTTATGTAGATAATGACTTAGAGCTTTCAGTCTCAAAGTACTCAGAAACTTTGATGGCATCTGGAAAAGTAGCATTAGAAATGTACACACCAGCACCAAAGCTCTGCCGTTCACCTCTAGATATGAACCTCAGTTCCACCCCCACTCTGTGGGATCACCGAACTGTAGCGCTCATCACTGATGTTTCCAAGAGCATTAACCAATCCCCTACAAATTTGGGGGTGAGGGTGGCACATCCCTCCAGTTGAACAAATTTAGAAACAAGTCACTATGTTCTGTGACTTCCCAGGGCTTTCCTGGAAACTTTGGATTAATTTGAATAGTTAAAGGGACTCAGAACAAGGTGCAGAAAGGAAATCTTTCACTGCTGTATCACTGTATCGCAGCCACTAGACTGTGTTCACTCTCTGAATTAAACAGCAGATACACTGGCAGATTTTCCTTTTCCTCTCCTTGCATTTTCTTTACTCTCTCCCTGTTTTGTTAAAAACAGAAACAAGAAAACACCAGAAAAACTGAAGAGCTCTATAAGAAATTCCATTTGGCAGCTGTCGAGTGGATAGTGAACATAAAGAAGAGATTCCTTTGCTGTGCCTAATGCATGCTGCTTATCCAAATTAGCTACACAATTACTTCTATCAATGCAAAAATAGTTTAATGTTTTTTTTCTAGTGCACAGCACTTGAGAATGACTTAAAATGCAGTGTAATTTGCCACAGTGTATGTCCTGAAGTGGCTCGCTAATGAAAAGAGGATTAACTCTCCATTATTCTGAATTACCATTTTGTGAAATCACTAACAATATTTTCATTTATATACATATAACCCAAGGGGGAGAAATATTCCAGCCATCCAAGTGATTAACAAATAAAATTCATTAGATAACATGCACTTTGGTCTTATTTATGAAGAGAAAGATTAGGGTATAAAAATGCAGATGACTGAATTTTTATCATCCTTGTTCATGACTGAAGTCCGTGACAGCATAATTGGTGAGTAACAGCAGTTCAGCTTTACATGTGCACACTGGATTGAGAAGCAGAACCAGGAGGATGTCAAGCTCTGCAGATGAAATCTCACAGGCTTGAGCACTGGACCTGGGTTCCACCGGGGTGGACGTGGCACTCATCTGCTGACCAGCCACCACAGGGAGGGCACAGAGTGGAAATGGGAAAGTCTCAGCAGATCCCAGGGTCTAGCCTCAGCACAGCAGAGCAAGAGAGGAGCTGTGGCTTGGGCACAGGGGAAAAGCCAGGCAAAGCCACAGACTGTCCTCCCTCGCTGGAAGGGAATTCCTGGCCCCAGATGCAGGGCTCCATTCCTCTTTACACCTCAATGTCGAGCTCTAACCTTCCTGCTAAGGAGAACCTCTTTAGGACAACGACAGTTCCCACTAGCTGACTCTTCTTCATCCTTCCCGCATGAAATAAGAAAGGCTGTCCTGTGCTGGAGCAGCACTTGCAGGAGCAAGCAGGATGAAGAGTCCCTTATGCAAAGGGAACGAGGACTGTCCCTACTCCAGAGAGCTTGTCACATCCAAGGCTGTGTGTCCCCAGCACAGCCTGGTGCCATGAAGTGACTGCCAAGCTGGTACAGGAAAGCTGCATCATTGTAACGATGGTGTATCAGGCATCCTGCACTAACAAGTCTGTAAGGCAAAGCCTTTTCACCCAAATAAAGTACTGCAAGGGGTGGGAGACTGTTCTCAGAAGCCTGAGCAATAACCTGTGCAGGTAACCCTGCCATCTGTCTGCCATCCAACCCCACTGGGTGAGCATCCTGCAAGGGGCAGCCTCCCCTCCCCAGAGGTATGCAAATGAAATCTGAGCTTTCCCTTCCTGGGCTTGTACTAGACAGTCCTCCTTATATAGACAGACAGTCATCCTTATATGCACAACAGCACTAAGAACAACTGCCAAAACAAAAACCCCAAAAAAACCCAATTAAATCCACTTTTCGCTTTTTAATCTAAGAGGGTAGGCCTCAGCTCCATTTGATGTACACAGACCAGTCAATAAGAGGTGAGGTTAGACATTTTTGGTTCCTGGAAAGACACAAGCCTTTCTGTCCTTCTGCTCCCAACGAAATGCTTCATGACAATTCATTCCAGTCTTTATAACAGCTGGTTTTCCCACCCCCCTTCCCCGTCTCCTGGTTAAACTCTGCTACTTCCTACTTAGTCTAGAGACAAATCTGAAATACATACTTTACTAAAGGAATGTCAACTGATGCTTTCCTGCGCTCTAATTCAATTTACAGTTCCTCACAGCAATAACATTGGTGAGGCATAAAAAAACCATAGCTTACTTTAAAGGTCAGGGAGCACATGGCTTCCCAGGACAGGCAGAACCTACCCTTTCTCAGCAGTGATCTCACTTTCCGAGTGCTAACCAGGCTTCAAACCAAGATGGTGTTACAGTCCCAGAAACCATCACTTGCAGATGTAATTGCCCTGTTTGGAGGTCTACAGTCTGTAAGCAGGACTATATTGGTGTAAGAAATCAATGCGCTGCGGCCACCGAGCGTGATTGCTGATCACACTGCTTCCTCTTCTTCCTGCCTCTCATTTTACAGAGCTGTGAATAAAAGCACAGCCGGTCCTTCAGCAACGAGGCAACAGGCTCTCAGTTAAGATAATTCCTTACTAGACAAGCAGCTCTCATCAAGTTCTAGATAACAGCCTGTTCACTCCCTACGTCAGCCTGTATTAGGTTTGTATCTCTGACAGCCTAGCATTACACTGTTGCATGGGCAGGTAGAATTAGTATAATCCTGGCGTGGGAAGGAAAAGGGCACCCCTGAGGAATGGCTACTGGGAGCACAGAAATGGGACTCGGTGCTACTCAGAGGCACGCAAGACCGAGCCAAGGGTAAATTTGTTAAAAGCTGGAATTCTCAAAACCCTTTACAAATCTCAATGGAGGACCATTTAGCTAAAGATCATCATCATGCTTTAGGAAGCTTGGCTGAAAGATAGATCCCCTTGCCAGTGAAATCAAGCCAGTTTTTTGAACAAAGGTGTACACATGCCAAAGAAAAATTGACTCCACAATCTTGCCTAGCTTTGGAGCAGGAAAACAGGAACCATTTGGCTTTTTTGAGCTTTGCAGAGAAGCAGAACATGACAGGAACAAAAAAGCCCAAACTGAGGAAACAAACCCCATGGGTACGTGGGATGTCAGTGAAAAATGGTCATCCTGCTTTCAGGAGAGCTCTACAATAGCTGCATGAAGGCATTAGCCAGATTTCTGCAATTAAAAGAAGAAAAATGTCACCAGCAGCCAAGACAAAAAAATTGTGGGAGCCACTACAGGATTTGTTGCCTGCAAGAAAGGTGGATTTTTGTCAGACTGTACACACACACTTCATAAGATCAAGCCCAACCCCACGTCTCCTTGTTACGAGTCTCCTACAGAACTGCAAGGTCCAACTTGTCTTTTCAAGAGGATGAGACATGGGAGCAATTGCTGCCTTGAGACATCAGGGAGTCCAGCAGGAGAAACAAGAGGCCCAGCAGGGAGATGGAGCAGACAGAAACATCTGCAGCAGAAGGCTGGCAACATGGAAACCAAGGGAACTTGTTTCAGAGGACGAGAGGGGAAGATTGTTAAATGAGAACTGGCAACGGGGTAAACAGGAGGTCAGGCATGTGGCCAGCCCTAAATTCTAGTTCCTAGAGGTTTGCTGTACCATAAAGATCAGTGGCATGAGTGGTTTAACTTCCTGCTGACAACTTGCAGGAAAAAAAAAAGTGCTTTGCCTTCAGAAGTATGCAAATCAACAGAAGAAAACCGAAAGAGACATTACACGCAACCACCGTGTCCCTCACAGTAATCCTTCTCCAACACTGTGCCTGGATCTATGACATAAGTGCAGTTTCCAGTACTGTTAATTGGAACTGAAAAGCTCTCATGTACACCTCTATCACTTGTCTATCACTCCCTCATTTGCTTGTATTTACTGAGAATACATGGATACGCTGTGCCTTAGCTCTCTCCCTGTAAAGGTTTTTTTCAAGTAATCAAAAACTTAGAATAAAAAATGATCTGAAAAACCCTTGACCTAAACACACCCAACACTGTAGGCATGGGGACAGCAGCTGACTTCTCTGGCAGGACAGTTCAGTGCCACACCTGAGCTAAGGAGCCCAGCCTTGCACTCTCGCAGCCGTAGGGCACCTGCAGCGGCTGGTACCGTTGCTGGTGGTGCCTGGGTTTCTGTATCAAACATCTCACTGGGCTTGTACCCAAGATAATTCAGCTGCAGGGGATTAGGAATGTTAAACATGGATGCAAAAAACCTACCTGTCCAAGAAACAACAATGTTCTTGCAGACCTATAATTACCTTCCACGTCCTAAGGCGGTGTCTTCATAAGGTGGGGGAAGTGCTGAGGGAGATTTCTGGATGTGCTGAAGTCTCTGGCCTTTAGCTTCACTCACCAGCTTTGTGAAAACTCCAGGCTGCCACCTGAGCTTCTGCTGCTCACAAGGTCCATGCCCAGCACTCTACAGGGGAGAGCCTCAAGCAGGACAGCAGCTGAGGAAATCACACCAGGCAGCAGAGAATCTGGACCCTCAAGAGATGTGTAGAGCTGACACCAAAGGATTCAATACTAGCAGACAGCTCAAACGCACACGGAACATCAAGGTTGTGAGTTCTGAGCAACACAGCTCTGGCAGCATGGGCAGGCAGAGTGTTGGTTTTGGCAACATTAATGATACCCTGATTTTAGCTAGAGGATAACATTACTCCTGTGCTCGCTTCTACATACTCATCAGTGCTTCTTCCCACCCACTTGGCATATATGCATCTAGGTTACCTAAAAAACAAGTGAGCCCAAAAAGAAGGAAGTCCTTGAGCCCATCCTGGAAAAACCATTTTGTCAGTCAGTCAGTAGTGCTACAGAAGACAAACTCATCCCTGCAAAAGGCCTACAAGGTTCAGTGTGCAGGGCTGCATTAAGATCTTAAAAGAGCAGAACACACAGACCCAGCTTTCACCTGGACGTATTTAATCTCCCCATGTTGCTGAAAAAAAACACATAAAAGCCTTTAGAAGATCCACAATTAATCATAAAGAAATACCTTAAATTTTCCCCACTCAGTTCCCCTAGCTGTTCTAGATCCCTTGGATCAGGCTGGAGTTGAAAACAAATTCCCAGTGGAGACCGAACTTTAGCAATCACAAACCTTTGGCTTTTCTTCCCGTTGCTGGTGAGCTCATCCAACAAAGTATTCCTCACCTCGTTCAGGGGAGGCAGAAATCCAGGTGCAAGTCTGTGCCTGCCACAGAGCAGGTATATCCCTCCAGTGGGTCTACTGCTAAATGAGGTGGGAGATAAGGTAACAGAGGATGATGAGATGGAAGAATTGCTGAATGTCTTCTTTGCCTCAGTCTTTACTCCTAAGACCAGCCCTCAGGAATCCCAGTCACTGTAAGGGACCAAAACTGAAGGGAGGAAGACACTCCACTGGTCAGTGAGGATTGGCTTAGAGATCACTTGGATAAACTGAAGACACACAAATCCATGGGCCCTGATGGGGTGCATCCACATGAGCTGAGAGAGCTGGCTGATGCCAGTGGTGAGCCACTCTCCATCCTTTTTGAAAAGGCATGGAGAACGGGAGATGACTGGAAGAAAGCCTGTGTCACTCTAGTCTTCAAAAAGGGGCAAGAAGGAAGACCCAGGTAACTACATACCAGTCAGACTCACCTCCACCCCTGGAAAGGTGATGAAGCAGCTCCTTCTGGAGGCCAACTCTAAGCACAGGTCAAAAAAGAAGGTTATCACAAATAGCCAACATGGATTTACTAAGGGGAAATCTTGCTTGCTTAATCTGATATCCTTCTATGAAGCCATGACCAAATGGGTAGATGGAGAGCAGTGGATGTCATTTACCTTCACCTCAGCAAGGCTTTTGATATTGTCTCCCATAACATCCTCATAGGAAAATCTCAAGAAACGTGGGATAGCTGATTGGACTGTGAGGTGGATTGAAAACTGGCTCAACAACAGAGTTCAGAGGGTTGTGATCAGCAGTGTGGAGTCAAGCTGGAGGCCTGTGGCCAGTGGTGTTCCCCAGGGATCAGTACCAGGTCCAGTTTTGTTCAATATCTTCACCAGTGACCTGGATGAGGGGATAGAGTGTACCCTCAGCAAGTTCACTAAAGATAAGGAACTGGGAGGTGTGGCTGACACTCCAGAAGGCTGCGCTGCCATCCAGTGAGATGTGGATGGGCTGGAGAGCTGGGCAAAGGTAAACCTCATGAAGTTCAATAAGGACAATTGTAGAGTCCTGCATCTGGGGAGGAATAACACTGGGCACCGATACAGTTTAGGGGTTGTCCTGCTGGAAAGCAGCTCCACAGAAAAAGACCTTGGAGTCCTGGTGGTCAATAAGTTATCCATGGAACAGCAATGTGCCCTTGCGGAAAGAAAGGCCAGTGGCATCCTGGGGTGCAATGCAAGATGAATGCACAAGAAAACTGTGTCCAGCAGGCACAGGGAGGTTCTCCTCCCCCTCTACTTTGCCCTGGTGATACCATACATAGAATACTGTATCAATTTTGGGCTCCCCAGTTCAAGAGAGACAGGGATCTACTGGAGAGAGTCCAACGGAGAGCTATAAGGATTATTAAGAGACTTGAACATCTCTCCTGTGAAGAAAGGCTGAAAGAACTGGGGCTGTTTGGTCTTGAGAAGAGAAGGCTGAGGGGATCTTATTAATGTCTATAAATATCTGAGGGGTGGGTGTCAAGTGGAAGGGGCCAGTCTCTTTTCTGTGGTGCCCAGTAACAGGACAAGGAATAACAGATTTAAGTTAGAACATAGGAAGTTCCACCTCAGCATGAGGAGAAATTTCTTTACTGTGAGGGTGACAGAGCAGTGGAACAGGCTGCCCAGAGAGGTTATGGAGTCTCTGTCTCTCGAGACTTTAAAAACCCGCCCGGATGGATTCCTGTGTGGCCAGCTCTACATGATCCTGCTTTGGCAGAGGGGTTGGACTAGATTATCTCTAGAGGTCCCTTCCAACCCCTAACATTCTATGACTGATGTCGTACCATGCCCAGCCCAACTGCATCTGGCCAGTGCTGGTCCCAGTGTCCCACAGCTGGAGCAGAAGTCACTTGCTTTGTGCTTCCTCAGGTTAATATTCTGTTTTGGTTGCATTCCAGTTTCTTGCAAATCCTGAGCACTCTACTCCATGGACAAGATGTCATCATCAGGTTTGAATGCTGGGAAGAAAAATGCATACACAGCAATCAAAGTAGATCCTGATGAGGATTACTGCACCCCAGGTGCATTTGAGCTGGAGCGGCTTCTCTGGAAAGGATGCCCAAAGTACACTCATGTTAACGAAGTCTGGCCCAACCTCTACATAGGAGATGAGTAAGTATGCACAGCACCTCTCTACAAGGCAGACAAGTGTACATAGTATGTATCTTCTACATAGGAGATGACTAAGCTGTGCTAAGTAGAGCTCACCAACAGAGCAATGTGTTTCTTTCCTCCTCCTACCCATTCATTAATAGGTAGCTGTGATGATGTGATGAGCTACTGACAGATGCCAGAGTTCAACAGAACAGAGACTGCCATGGTCCTTACAGATAAAGGCACACAGAGTAGGCACACAGTGTTGGTTGCTGCTGCTTCTAGAAAGTGCTGGGTGAATGCAGCAGGGTCTACTGTTAAAGACTGCAATGGTTGTGGAACCAGTGTGGGCTGCAGAGGTTGAAGCTAGTCATGATATATTTTTAAACATCTCATTTTGACAAGTACTTTGTCATTTTATATATAAAGCCCTGCCTCAGTTACACTGACAGAAGACCATGGCCTAGATGTGTTGGACCACAGCCTAGGTTGTTTTAAGCCTAAAATGTCATTTTTGGAAAGTAACTGAAGAGACAGCTCAACCTGCAGCAGTACCTCTGCCTTTCCAAGCATGTGCTTGTGTCCATGGAATACGCTGCATTTCCAAATTGCTCAAGAGATTAAAACAAACAGAAGCCTTCACAAGGCAAAGATGCCAAGATGTGTCTCACTGATCAGACCAAGTGTGATTTGGAAAAAAAACCCAAACCCACAGAACAGACTTAGTTCTGCTGAGCACAGGACAAAACTAGGAACAGCCTATCCTGACAAGCAGAGACGACTGCTGCAGCAGGGAGACATGCCATCACAATATCCCCCAACCGAAACCCTGAGCAGAGCAAGACACCTTTTTCTTACCCCTTAGGCATTATTGGTCCACTTCCCATTTTCCTCTTCATCCTATGCTAACATGACAGTTACTTTACATCATCACGGTAAGGCACAAGCAGGAGCCCCACTGGCTCTGAAGTTATCAATATTTTTTTTTAAAAGGTCCTAAAATTCATCTGTTGCCAGCTTATAAAAAGAGGAAAGATATACAGCCTTGAAAGTTACAGACTCCTAATATCATCGACCAATTATTTCTGTGGCATCAGAGGCAACAGAAAGACAAAGAGTCCTGGGCTTTAACCAAGCAGGGGCTTCCATGTTTCAAGACAGAAAAAAAAACCCCAAACCAAAACAATAAAAAAAAAAATTTAACCCATAGGAAGAGCCTGTCCAAATGACTTGGGAACAACAGAAAAGGGGGTTGAGTTGTCTTCCCCCTATTCTACCCTACCTCTCTTTTTAAGAGATTTCTACCTCGAGATTCAGTGTAAAGAACAGTCCCTTCTGGCATTTATTTTTTACTTCCTTGTTCAGAATCACCTGCAGAATTGTTCTGAATGAAGTGAAGCTGTTAGAAGGATTTCCCTCTTATCTCTGTGATGAAGCTACAGCTGTCCTTTGAGCAAAGGGATCTAAAGAGACAACAGGTCTCTGGACAGTTGGTCTCTAAGGCCAGGACACCAGCCTCTGACTCTTCCCTGTAATTGTTCCTGTAGCAGTGCCCTGTTACACCTTGTCATTTAATAAATGCTAGGAGGTGCAACACACACCTGAACTTAGTACAAACTAACCAGAGGAACAGAGCAAAAAGCTTCTTGAGAGGTTACACCCACTTACACACATTGGGCAGTATGTTTCTGTAGGGGTCCGGTCTCAAGTCAGGAGGAAAAACAATGGTGCTTCAGGGGGAAGCATGTACCATACATGACTGGGACAAAAGAATGAGAAAGTCAAAGGAGAAGGAAAAAGAAGTGAGGAGCAGGTGGGGGGTGAACAGAAGTAAAGCTTCACCAGAAAGCTGGGCTCCCTAAAAAATTACTGTCAGATGAGTAAGAGTAAATTTGACATCCAGTAGCAGAAAATCTGAGATGAGACCTGGGCTGCAGGCAAGAGGCAGCTTTCATTACAAGAACAAAAATTTGATTTTAAGCAGCCAAAGTTCAGAGACCTCTGAATCTTTCCATGGCCAGTTCCACATCTTACTTCTGACCAACAGTTTCCCCCTTCAGTGTGGCAAGGTTTTTTGTACTGTTTTATTTTAAGATCTTGCTGTAGCACTGGTCGCCAAAGAGCTGCCATGGAGACAGGAACAGATGTTGGGTGTATTTGCATCCTTAGCCATGCTAAATTAAGGTTGATCTTGAAAGAATTTAGTGGAGCTCATCAACAAAAATCAAGTGAACACCCATACGCAGAGTTTATCTTCAGAGCTTTCACATCTGTGCTTCATCCCAGCCTCCTGCATATACAAGGTTAACAGGACTTGTGACTGCTTATGGAAATGTTAATTAATTACCCTGACTACGTAACCACATCTTCCTTCTAATGCAATACAGGCTATCAAGGAGCCCTGTGAGGCCACTCAATCCTTTTGTTAAAAGGCTTTGCTGCAGATGTTGCCCAGAGGCAATGAAATCTCCATGAGCCTGTCAGACCCAGAATAATCAAAGCCTCAAAATATAACATGCTGTGTTCAGCTCCAATTGAAATTTTCCTCCAGCAAGTTCCAAGGACTTTTAAAGACCAGACACTGAAACTTGTAGGAGACAGCCCAGTGATAGGAATAAAACATGCTTTGCCAAGATTTTGATTCATCTGGTACCAGGATTAGTGCTCACATGTATCCTCCTCACATCCAGAAACATTTTAAAGGGATAGAGAGCAGCTTTGTCTTGTTCCTTTCTTCCAGTGGTCATCAGGTTACTTGCATGGGCAGTTTAACTGGCTGATCCCAAACCTGCTTGGTTCACAGCAGTCATGTGGAAAAATCTCTTCCAGTTACAGATTGTCATTTCTTCTTGCAGCACTTCAGTGATTGCCTTATTACCTGATACAACATTCATGGTTCCACATTTCTGAATTTCAAAGAATATTTTAGCTGAAGACAAAGGCCTCCCAAGATTTTGTTTTCTTCTTAACCATCCTCTAGCTCTCATTAGGATTTAAGGCCTGATCACAATTCCAGGCTTTTCTGTGTTCTCAAACTACTCCCGGAGGAAAAGAAGTCTTCTGGAGTCCAACTCCTTACAGGTCAAATATGAGAAATAGTTTTCTGGATATGCAGCTGAACTTGCACTTGAAGAAAGCTATAGTCTGTGCTTGTGCCAATAGAGCCAGCCCCAAGGCTTATGGTCTTGAGAACTAACACAGGTAAGGTTCAACAAAACACACGAGTAACTCAAACCTACAGATTGGAGTATATGATAAATAATATAACTAAACTTTAAATATATGCTGAACTAAAACTCATTCTCTCCTCTTCTCTTTTCCTTTTCTCCAGGAAAAAACCCCAACAAACCAAACCCAAACCAAACACGGTATGGCTTTTTCCAAGTGACTTGATTAGAAAGACACTTTATACTGAAAGCAGATGGGACTGACTCAGGGTAGCACACAGTTAATGTTCCGTACTCCTAGCATCGACACCAGAATTAGTCCTACAAAGAAGTGTATGCGGATTTAGATGATAACAACACTCTTGAAGGCAGTTTCAACTCTGTTAGTATGAGAATCTGCCAATTGTAACAGCAGTTTAACAATCCAGAAAATCAGATCTGTAACACTGGACCACAGGCCTCTTAAAGTAGCAAAGGTTTCCACGACAAATAACATTTTCACAGACAACATCTCTGTCTATAGGTGATTTCTAACACTTGCTGAGTGACTGAATCCAAGGCTAGGAACTTGCTGCCTACATAACACATGTTTGATACCTTTGCTGCATAGGAAGCAGAGAGGTGTTTTCTATATCTAGGTTGTATCATTTACAAAACCAACGTCCACCATTTTAGACTAGAGGAAAATGGACTACTAATCTTTTTCTAGCACATACTACGAAGATCCTGTTCAGTCTTTTCAGTGCTACCTAAAAATTCTTCTAATTCACACTGAACAGGAGGTATCCACAGAAATGGAGCAACACCTCAGAAGGAAAAGGGGATACAATGCTACGCTATCTCTAGATTCCCTCAGTGCTGGAGTTACCAAAGGAAATTGGGTCAGTATTATTGGAAATTCTCAACATCTCTCCTCAGGAGGGAGAACTGCCAGATTTTCTTAAGAAAGTGTCAGTATTGCCTATATTCAGGAAGCTTCTTTCTGACACTGACCATCTGGTAAATTATCATCCTGCATAGAGTTTTCCTTTAGTGTTTAAGAAAATGGAAAAGTTTGAGACAGATGATTCCTCTTCTAGTAACATGTTGCCTCAGATTTCCTTGTGCTTTGTCAATCCGGGTCATGCAGATTTGTGGCTTGTCTATACTGAAACATGTTTGCATTGCTCAGCCTTCACATGAAGCTCAAGAGGCTCTACTTAGGGTTTATAAGCACACCAGACATCTGGTTGACCAGCACAGCTTTAAGGTGCTGACTTACCTGTAGAGCGAGCTGCTCTGACCACACCCTCTCAAGGTGCCTTTGGGGATTACTTTCCTTCCTTTGGTGCACTTGCATTTCCATCATCATCATCTGCCTTCTCTTCCCTTTGTTAGCCACTTTTAATATACTTAACACTCGATGAGGGGGTGCCGGCTGCAGTGCCTCCAAGTTGGTTTTCCCCCTCTCTTCTGACTTCATTGGTTTGTGCACCTTCCTGATGAAAGCAGCTGAGACTAAAGATTGTTATGACAGTATTTCTGAAAGGAGAGAGAAGGGATTTGGTACACTGGAGATAGCAACTTGAAAGGAAGAACTTTCCTTCTTATAACAACACACATTGTTGCTTCCAGAAGAAGTCAGAATTCGCTGCAGCACTTCCTTTTAATCCTATGAATCTTAGTGTTAAATCTGACAGCAGGCACAGTTAAAATCCTGCACAAGCCCTTTACTTGCCCTTGCACAACCCAAGAGATGTGAAGAGTCTTTGGGAACTATCTGAAAATCGTTGACATTTTTGTTTGGGTCAGTTTTTTCACTTGGTGATAGTTCATTATTATCGATACATCCCTATGCGAAAGTGATTTTTATCTCCAACTTTCACCATTTAGGTGGCATTCCCATATCAAAGTACTCCCCCTTGCCTCAGAACTTTAAAAACATGTTTATGAGTCCATCTGTCCTACAGCAAAAGCAGAGTCTGATTCAGCAAAGCACCGAGCTTTTGCTTAACACGCTTTGCTACAGAGACTTCTGGGTATGCTTAACTTTTAGCATATGTTTATGTGCTCTGGGTTGAAGAGCTGATGCCTTTTTACATGGGACCAATCTGCCCAATTCACCTCTTACTAAACTGAATTATACTGAATTTTTCATGGTTATCTCCCAGTGGCACACTTCACCTTCTCTTCACAGAACCAAGGCAGACATTGGAGATCACAGTTCCCCCAGGATGTCAAATGCTAATAGCACAGACAGTGGAGATACACAAAATGAAAGCAACTCCAAGAGCAGTCAAATGCTCACCAGGCTTCACCTACAATGGCATTTATAGCAAACTCTTCTTTACAATGGCTACTTAAAAGTGAACCATGACCACAAAAATGGAAATATTAATTGCATTAGTTATTAGGAAATAGCAGCACCCGAAGAGAGAAAAAAAGGAATATTGTTAGCCTGACTATTAAGACTCTGGTAGTGAGCCAACTACAAGGGGAAAAAAAAAAAGAAAAAAAAAATCTGTGCCATTTCTAGCTGAAAGTGAATTAGAAAGAGCTATAAATCCTCCAGTAAGGTATATGATTCATAGACCCCTGAATGATCCCACACTATTAGTCACTTCAACCAATCAGATATTTGCAAATATGTACGCCTGATTTATTCCTTCCTTTCATCTAAAATACTGATACCTCAGGCCTGGTTAAAACTGCAAGAAAAAACAAAAGCAATTCCCCTCCTTGGGATGCAACCAGGAATGTCATGCATGATGAAACAAAAAAATTAGGCCCTGATTAAAGTAAACAGATAATGAGGGATGCTTCCACAATGGCGTCTACGCTGCAGACTCAGCTGAGGTTGGGAAGCAAGCCAGTCCTTCACACAAAGCCAGGGCTCTGGCTAAAGCTGGTCCAGGCAGACACATCGAGGGGCACAGTAACATTTCCATTTACAGGCATATGGGTCCCCCTACATGGGTGCTCAACGCCCTGTTCCTTGCTTTCTGTTAACTGGCAATCAGCATGCTGCAGACACAGCATGACCTCCACTTTAACTGCCTGTATCATGGCAGCCAGTCTGGGCACAGGCTGTCCCTGCCCCATAGTATTTATGATCAGCAGACGAGATAAAAAGACAGCTGATGGGAGTGAAAAAGCAGACAAAACTGGGTCAGTATGACAAGTGGTGGCCCAACTGGGCTGTTTGCCCAGATTTTGGAGAAAGGTTTTAAAAGGAAAAAACCAAAACAAAACAGCGCAACATTTTTGAAAGAACAGAGATCTTTTATGGAAACATAATCATCAAGTATGAGACTAGAGGGGTGAAGATGAAGGAGGAGGAGTACAAGTGCTTTCTAATCTCTCTATCAACTTAGAAACCAAGCACTCTTGCTCTTGAAAAAGAATGTCACTTCAGCTTCTTTCAAAAGATGCAGATTCTGAAGTCCAAGGCAGGCATCTCTTACAGTCCTGTGAACACTGATTTGTACTGCAAAATATCCATTTCCTCAGATGTTTACACAACATTATGTATTAGAAACCTCAAGAAAGGCTCTGAATAAATAATATCGTTCAGGGTATCTGCTGGAAGAAAGATACTCAACATGTTCTTTAAAGATGACACACAATAGCTCAGCCTGCAGATGCACAAGCCACATACCACAGGACCTACAAACACTGACCCTGCTCCACTTAGCCAGCACAAATGTTTATGTCTTAGTTCAACTAACAGGCTCTACAATACCTACACACAGCACAGTTTGAGTATCTATTCCAGTGAAAATGTGTAGATCTTCACAGATTTGAGTGTTTAACACTGAGCATTCATTTTCTGGAAGTTTTCTAGACTAGCAGCATCAGTAGAATGAATGTATGCATCCATATTATAAAGAAAAATAATATATTGGGCAAGGTTACATTCAGCCCAAGAGGGTACCACTGAATTAGTTTACATATCAAATGTAATTAAAAAGCAGATGACATTTTAAGATCAGCCTATCCCAAGCGCTAAGGGTAACAGAGAATAAATTCTTCAGTGCTGCAAACAGTGGAGTAGATAACCCAATAACCCCAAAGTATTTCTTTGTCACATTTACAGTAGCCTTTTTACGCCAGCATTCAAAGGCTGACCGAGAGCTGCTTCCAGTTCCATTTGCAGACCAGGCCATAAGAAAGAGAGGGAGCTCGCAGAGTAACGCTGTGCATACACCCCAACTCCAACAGGCCAAAGGCAGAAAAATGGCTAATGCAAACTGGGATGCTAAATGAACACCTGACTGCCTCACCTTTAACTGACTACATAAAAAGGAGGAGGATTAAGTCTATCCTGGCCCCACATCCATAGTATGCAGCTACAGAGAAGACTAGGAGGCGGAGGGGGAAGTTGTCAGGAGCTTCACTAGACAGAGCCCATTGCTCAAGCAGCTAGTGAAACACAGCATCCCTGCTCTCTCAACACCTACTGCAACAGCAGGGCCACCAGACACTTAAAAAGGAGATCCTAAGATGCAGAACAGGACTGCAAGTGCAATTGGCAGAGACAAATGCATTAGTTGCACCGACTGTGACAAAAAGCAATCTCCTAATCAAGGCAACGGGAAAATTTGATTTCAGATTAATGTGTGTCATATGTTAATGACTGTCATGCAATCCATTGTTTGACATTGTCCTTGCTTGGAACAATTTAATTGTTTCATTAAAACGCTATTTATTAGCCTGAGCAGTGCTTCTAGAAGCCAAAGTTTGGTAGCATCCACAGTCTATCAAACACTTTGTTTTTCTACTGACCATGACTACACTGCAGTCCTACTTACTATTCAGCATATAAGTCTCCACTTGCAGGGGTTCTAGTCCAGCACAGATCTCCGACCTGAAACCATCAGTCTTTCATGGTTTGTTGGATACATGCTCTGGGCCAAGTCTGGTAAATGGAAAACATATTCTCTCTATCCCAGCATCAGGGAGGCAAAACAATATACAACTTAATTAGAAGGCAGAATCTGTAGTTCACCTCAAGCACATCAAAATCTAGAGCAGTTATTCACCGTACCTTTACTCTTCAGTCAGGACATTTAATCTGTTTTTTAAGTACTTGCCATCCTTCTAGTCTAGAACCAAAGTGCCTTTGCTGGCAAAGAGTATAGAACACATGCGCCTGAAATGAATCCTGAGGCACAAGCTCCTAAAAGAAGTGAAAAAAAGAAAAGTCTTTCTGGGTCAATCACTGTAACAAGAATACAACGGGAAGGAGTGAGCATGATATAACCTGAGGTGAAGGTGGAAAGTCACGGCACTAGCAACAAGATGTTGCTGCTTCAATATCTTCCAGAGTTTACCGAGCTTAGACAGGCATCACCACTCTAATTGGAGTTTTTATTTACTTTTTAAATCACTGCATATAGGACTTATGACATTATTTAATGGCAAAATGCCAGGATTGTCAAGACATTGCAATTCCTGTCCAGAAAGGAATTTCTGCAGGGAGAACTTGTTTCAACAACACTGACTATTCAGCAACCAATTATCATAACCTTAATTGAAGTAAGTGAGCATAGCCCTTCAGTATCCATATCCCTATTAAAATGCACTTAGCACTAGGTTCTTGATTGCTCAAAGGGGGATTTTGACTTTGACAGAGGCAGAGAATGTGGAGTCAACTTCAAACTATTCTGAGCTGTCACCACTAGAATTATGGATCGCAACAACAGGTAGCACACCACAACATCCCCTATGACAGCAGCTGCATTTACACATTGCAATATTCAGGAAACATTCATCAAGACAGGTACTTTTGGTTGGAAAAAGCTGTTCCACATCATGCACTAATTCATTTATGGCAGCAGTAGTTATGTGAAAATATATTAAGAGAATAAAGCCTATGCAATGTCTTGTAAAAAGCTTGGTAGTCTTCCTAGGCACTAATGAAACTTGACAGCTTTTCCAGAACACAACTTTCCAAAACTAAAAGCTTTCTGTAAAGGAACAAAAAAGTTTTTACACGCTTGTCCACACACTCTGCACTTTTTGAGGAATTCCAGGCTGCTGACATGCACTTAAGAGTGAGTACTGGGCACACAAAAATCTAGACTTTCCTCTCCTATTTGACTTCCTTTGTCCAAGGGAAGAGAGAACAAGAATAAATTAGAATACTGGGATAAACACATGACTTTCAGCTTTCACTGAAGGCTAATATCTAATTTCCATATCTAGTCCTTTTTGCTTTACAGCTCTGGTTTAAACAAATGTGACAGTAAAAGGAAACCTGACAGGGAGCTGTGACTACAAAAGAGTAATTTTTCTTCTTAAATGATTATTTTTAAAAATAGAAATGGTGAAAAAAAACTCAGCAACTTCTTTTAGCAGAAGCTTCTCTTTGAATCCCAGATGATCTTACTACTCGTGTATCACTGACTTTTTTATTAGTTCTGCAATATCAATTGATGGGACAGAAGGGAAAAGCAGCATTCACGGGTCCTGTTTCAAGTTCTACCACTGATTTACTTTTATGACTTTAAATAATTTATTCTATTTCTTTCCATATCTCGTTTCTTCTTGAGCAAGATGGATAGAAGCCAGTATTGCCTACATTACAAAGGCACCAGAAAAACAGATTTATTTTTAAGGTGCTCTAAGGACCTGAGAGAGATAGTTATGAACTCCAGAAGGATCATTCACTCTGAATGACAGTATCATAAGATCTTTACAATGGTAAATGATGCATTTTTGAAGCACTATCAGTTTCATTAACATTTAGAACACACCAAAACAGAGATTTTTTTTTTTTTTTTTTTTTTTGTCTAGCTTGCTGGGTATGAGGCTTCTTCACTTATATGACAGCTCTTATTTTAACAGGAAAACTGCATTAGATCGCTACAGCCTCGAGAAGGCAGGCTTCACTCACATCCTCAACGCGGCCCACGGTCAGCGGAACGTGGATACAGGACCAGAATATTATCACAACATGAGCGTGGAGTACCATGGAGTGGAAGCAGATGATCTCCCCACTTTCAAGCTCAGCCAGTTCTTTTATTCAGCTTCTAAATTCATTGATAATGCGCTTCAGGATGAAAGAAGTAAGGACGGTGCTGAAAATGGTTAAAAACAGTACAGTATTTACTGCCTCTGATTATAAGCATAGTTCCACAGCATTCAGCCTTGTAGGAATGAAACAAGAACAATACAGTGTAACGGGTAATACAGAACTAGCAACAGGGAACTGATGTAAGAGAAGATAGTGACTGTAGAGCTAGTACCAGCCCAAGAGCTCCTTACCAACCATTTTTATCAAAGTCCACACCACAGCTTGCATTAAGGTGTCCTGTGTCATAGAGGGGTTTTGTTTTGTTTGGGTTTTCGATTGTTTGTTGGGGTTTTTTTTTGCTTTGGTTTTTGTTTTTGTTTGCTTGTTTGGGTATCTTTTGTGGGATTTTTTTTGAGTCCTTCATAAACACAACAAAGACAACTGTACACTGCATAGGTTCCATGAATTAAGCTGTGTTTTCCTCAAACCAGCCCCTACTAAGAAAGTTTTAATGAATATTGGTTGCATAGTGGTGGGAGTGGAACACAAGTGCTGTGCAGATTCCAGGCTGCCACTCCACAGCTTCATGCTTTGCAGCATTAGATTGACTCTACAAATACAAAAACCGCCTTCCTACCTGCACATCAGATTACCTCAAGATATAACAGATTTATCTCTCTGCCATCTTCCAAGCAGCAGGGAACCGAAACAACTCTGACAGCAGAGATCCAGAAACATTTCATTAAAGCCTTTGTAATTTCTCAGCTTGATTACTACAATTCATTATTTGCTGACCTCCAGCAGTGTTCCATCAGAAAGCTTTACACTGATGTGAAATGCTGCAGCCTAGGCCTCACACTGATTTTCAACATTATCCCTACTCCTTCTTCTTAGGTTCCCCCACCCCTTTTTTTTCCTTTTCTTTTTTTTTAAATCTCTACAGGGTATTTTACCAGAAACCAGCTGAGAAACTTAAGACTTTCCTGCTGACCTACAAAGACCTTAATATCAGAGGGTCACATAACAAGTTTCTAGCCTTGTGTCAGCTTCTGTTCTTGACTAGCTCAGCTGTAGACAGCTACTCCCTGGCTTGCCCCCAGTAGCCATCCAAGTCTTTACAGTTTTACCCTTTCAGCAAATAACAGTCTAGCGCAACAGTCCTTTCCCTTGTTCAGGAGAAAGTCTTGAAAGCAGTTCAGTTTTACAAATCAAAGTCCTAATAGCAGGAGAAACTGCTTCAGGAGCTTGCTTGCTGGTGAAGAAAGGTACCTGGCATTTCAAAAAAAGTATGTCTGAAGCATTGCCTTTGGATAACTACCACACACCCGTGTCTAGTCATGGCTGGAGGCCAGAGGTCAGTATTAGACTGGAGTAGCTGAAACACGAAATGCAGACTTCCTCACTCCCACCACCCTCCTGTTCCTGTGAGACCTTTGTCTGCTGCACTGAGGTAAAGAAACAAGCACAAGGAAGCTGAAAAGGGTAAAAAAAACCAAACCCGTACATCCCAATAAATACTAGGGCTGGGAAGCATGGGATGGGTCTGTGTGGGGCAAGTATTAACCTTTTAGTTTCAAAACACATCAAAGTCCAGGAAGTTCTAAGACCATATCAAGCATCAGTCCAGCACTGAAAAACAAGAGTGACTGGATGAATTTCTGCAAAACAAAAAAAATCTGCACTTAAGAGTAGATCCTACCAACTGCAACCATTTCTGTAGCTGTGCACTGCCTGCCACATTCACATTTTTTTAAACAAGGCAGCCAGGATTACTTCTGACAGAGACCTATAAAATAAAAAAACCCTGTAATACTCATGAAAAAGAGCAAGCTCTTAACTTTCTCATGAAGGAAAAGTACACTAAATGTACATCTCCAGTCCCAGCCAAAGATGAGCAGAAAGTCACATACGCATGCTCAAGTTAAGGTTGAATGCATGTCAGTAGCTTTCCAATACACATTTACAGAACAACAGAATGACTCCAGAAGCTAAGGAGTAGACTGAGGTCTCCTACACTTACAGGAGAAAAGACTAGAGACAAGTGACTTGTGCTCTCCAACATAAATGCATTATTTGTGAATGTATATCTAGTGTACAAAGGTGCTCTCTGTTTCGAGCGCGTAATAAAAGGACTATTTATGTGCATCTTCCTGACTGACAAAAAGCATCCAGATTCCTAAGCAGGATTTTACAGTAATTAACCAAATATCTATCTCCAGTGGTAATAACATGGAGCTTTAGTGCTAAATACTTTTTTATCAGTAACACAATTACGCTCTTTTGCTACTGTGCATTACAACTGAGTGAATGCAAAAAGAGAGAGAAGGGGAAAAAGAAATAAAGTTTTGACTTTTGTGACCAGAACGTATGTATTAATGAATCGAATTTGGCTGTATCACTTGTTGAGGGTGTGGCCTTCAGCCAGAGGAGTGATCAAATGCATTGAATAGAAGTCTTCATACAACGGTTTTTGCTGGGAAGATGCTTGTTAGTCAATGTTGTTGAAACAAGTTGTCATGCAAATGAAGCCTCTCTCTTTCTAGGGCAGGCCAAAAAGCTTGGCAACTTGGATGCTGTCAAAATACAGTCCTAATGCAGTAATTCTGACTTCATCAGCATCTTTATGATGGTGAAGAAACTCCCTGACCGTAGCAGTTTTTGCAGAGTTTATACATAGGCAGATGGACCTGAGAACAGTGAAAGTAGCTCAGTTAGAGGCAAACTCGAACTGTTCAGTTATGCATGTTATCATTCATCTGTGTGTAAAGAATTCCCAAAACATACAATTCAGACCATAGAACAGCTTAAAATCAAGGCCTGATGAACCTGAAAGGCATCATTTTAAGAGGTTATTACGTTCCCTACGATGTTACAGATTTAGTACTCCTTCCCTTGGTGGTTTAGTTCCTCAGTATGTAAAGCAGAGAGGAATAGCATTTTCTTCTCATGTGAAGGTGTCCTGGGAAAAAATACACCAGACTTAAAACCAAAGGCAATGTGAGAAGAAACATACGAGACAGATACAAAGACTGAAGGCATTTAACCACAGACACCTCAACAGTAATCACTCCATCTGACTGGGAGTGTTGCACTTAGGCAGGTTTTCAAGAAAACAGAAAGTCCAATCAAGTGACCAAAATAGTTCAGGGACCTGTCACCACTCAGCAGAGCTCTGGCTCTGTGCACTGATACGTGGGTCTGCAGAACAGCACTAGTCAGATCTTGAATGCTCACATGGGGCAAAGAACAGACTTCACTTTCCTACAACCAGAGGGCAATTCAGACGAGTGTACAGCCTTTTTTTGCCTTTGTTAAAACAATTTAAAACTACATTTTCTCCTAGATCCCTTGAATTTGCCACCTACACAAAGCAAAGCCTTCCTTATACTATCATGTATTTTATCACCTCAACAGCAACCCATTTACAAGGTGGGAAGCTCTAAAGAGAAGCATGAAGAGCTGAACAAATGGGAGTTTTCATCCGTTTCAAATATTTGCGGTAATAATAGAAGGGATTATCATTTTCCAGGAGAGGAAGAGGCACTTTCAGTTATCAGAGAGACTGGAATTTTGCCAAGATGCCTCTAAGACTATCTGCTGGGATTAGGATGCAGACTGTAACCATTAATCCTCTAGTGCTGGCAGTTGTTGATGCAGCCATTACATAGCAGTGCTACTTGTGCCAAGATATCCTCCTCTGCCTGGAATCAAAGGAGTTAATAGACAGGAGTCATGGCTTTGCACCCAACACTTCTCACCAGGCATAGCTGACAGAGATAAACTATTATTGGCCCTGATAGGATTTTTTTTTTTTTTTTTTCCTGTGGCAATTCAGCTTAGCAGGGTGTTAGTGAAAGTGCTCCAAATCTACTTCCTTCAGCAGTTCAACCTTTTGTGAGACCCCCTCAAGGGCTTTGAATCATTTTTGGAAATCTTTTGAAGTGTTTCAAAACCTGTCAATCAGACCTGAACCCACTTACTCTTCTCTTCCTCCACCTCCCCCAGACACAGCAAATGGGGAAGGTTCCTCTCTGGCTTACATCCTTGCTAGTACCTGAAGCCAAGGACTTTTCTGCCTCTTGAAGGCCAAAGTTTAACCAAGCAGTGTCACAAAGCTAAATCTTGAGGCACATTTATTCAGAGATGAGAACTATTAACAGAGACGCTGCTTTCACAGTATACAAGACAGGCCACTACTGCAAAGAGATGATAAAATACTCACAAGAGGCGGTGGTGCCGAAACGTTACTTTAATTCAACACGACAGGGTAAGGGTGACTAGACAGAGACTTCCAAAGAAGCTTTTCTACAGTTTAAGAGGCAGTTTCTTTCTCTCCCCCTGGTTATATGCCTATTAACTTCTGTGACCCTTTTTATTCTCTGACCTCAAAAATATCACCAAGTCTTTAAAAAGCCTTCTTAGCTATACGAAAAAGGCACCTCCATGCCTTGCATTTATCCTCCTGGAAGGATGGTTTGATAGCATACCAAACTCCCACACACCCTTGTGCTTTGGTCATTATACCCAAACACAGAGTTACATACGTGCTGCTTGTGAGGCATGCAAGACTGTGCTGCAGCTGGGCTTGCTGTTACTTAACGCAAAGCTGCAGCCCCCAGGTCTTCTCTGAAGTCCTCATTCACAAATAAATTCCAAGACAACTTGGTTAAGATTAGAAGGGTAATCTCCAACAGAGATGGTGTTCAGTCACCACGGTAGGATTTACAGCCTTTGTTTCCCCACCTGTAGAAAGATGGGCCTTACAGAAATGCTGATAAGGGCAGCTGAACCACCTAAGTGAGGAGGGGTGCTACAGAAACCTTCACTGACAAAGTAACAAATGACCCAGTGTCACCTCTGCATCATTTCTCTTTGTTTCCACAGACAAGGTTCTGGTTCACTGCGCTATGGGTCGCAGCCGGTCAGCCACACTGGTCTTGGCTTACCTGATGATTTACAAGAACATGACAGTAGTAGATGCCATTGAGCAAGTATCAAGACACCGATGCATCCTGCCAAACCGCGGCTTCTTGAAGCAGCTGAGAGAACTGGACATAGAGTTGGCACTGCAGAGGAGGAACACCAAAAACAGCCTACCATCTGATGATGACGAGAACAGCATCACGGTCTAGTATTGTTCCTGGCAGGGTTGTGCTACTGGAAAAGAAACTCCATAAAAGGAAGGAGGGGAAGGTGTAGTTAATTACACTGTCACAAGGATCATTTGTTATTTGGAAGGAAACACAAAGTCATTTCCAATGCTGTCAAAATGAGAAAGAAGGGAAGCCAAATTTAAAAGCCATCTTCTTAGAATGTTCCAACCTTAGCAGAATTCTTTGTTACATCAACAAATAAATTTTACCCTCTTAAAAAACCCCAAACTTCTACAGAACAAAAGCACGCACAAATTAAATAAAAGCCTCTTTTAGGCAAGTACTCCCCAAATCCTGATCCTTACCAAAGCATATGGCCTTTAAAAGAGTAGGGCTAGGCATTTTTGAAGAAATTTTGCAGAAAAAAACCACCAAGATGGCAGCAGCACAGATGAACTGTTTAGTCTCAGAGTCCTGAAGGATTTTGCAAGAATTTGCCTTTTTGTGCTGTTTCCTGGCATCTCCATTTCTTCTTTTACAGTAATAATCTAGGGCAGCACAACACCTAGAGAGCCTCCAGATGAGGATCAGCTACCCAGTCTTCACAACACACTTTGCAGCAGACCATGCAAAGTAGAAACAATGCAAGGCCCTTGAGAAGGTCAGATGCACGAGCAGCTGTAAAGGACAACAATTCAAGGAGATACATACAGAGGACATTTGAGCAGTTTCAGTTTTAACTTGTTTTTCCTAAATGCTTAAATTACCTGAATTTTAAAAGGTCCTATACATAGAGCATTCAATTTAGTAGTCCACACACACAAAACAAAGGACCAAGAAAATAATGTGTTTTGACTTCTTTTCCTGTACTTGGGGAAAAAGTAACAGCTAGAAAAATAAACAAGGGAAAAAACCAAACCAAAACAAACAAACAAACAAAAAGGATGTTCTTAACATTGCTAAAGTTCAACACTGAACTGGTGAAGCTAAATAATAATGGATTATATATAACCAGTTCCAAAGAGATTTTAGTCTTACTTAAAAAGGCAAGAGACACAGGTGAAGCCTTTAAGAAATATCTCAGTCCCTTGACTAACCAAGAGAAAGCTGTTGCTGTGTTTCCAGACACAACTGTTTGTATTTATTACTACCATATGTTTCTATCTCAGCTTTAGTCATCTTAATACATTACTGTTCTCCAATACAGTTGCTAATAATTGTGTTTTTTTGGCAGAAGTAGTCCAAATACACAAATGAGGACAGTAGATCTACTTTTCTGACTAAAATTATGCTATTTTCTCTATTTGATAGAAATTATCAGTACTGTGCTTTGATACAATGTGAGTTTTGCCACCTCAGCAGTATTTGATATTCTTAAAAATACATTGTAGAGGAGTATCACATTCAACCCATGTTTAGCTTTTTACATTGGGGAAAAAAGACATCACCCTCCCCACTGGAATTTTGCCTACTTCAGTGTATCAGGTAAGAGCTATTTACTGTTTCAGTGCCTGAGGGGAATGACCTCACCACTGAAAGCACAGGGAAGTTATCTCGGCCTTTACCAGCTGACAAAGATTCTGTAACATTTGGTGCAGTATGGACTGTAGAAGTCTGGTAACTTTATAAAACAAACAAACAACAGCACACAGGGCAGAAACGTGCCACTGAGAACTGTGAGTATACACTACAAACCAAATACAGTTGAACTCAACTTCAAACCATCTTTTGTAGGTGTTAGCAGCTCTTTCCAGGCTTAACATCTCTAGTGTGAAGGCTTTCCTACTCCTTCACTTCACTTCGGGGCCCAAAACCCAGTATATCGTTCATCTCCAAACAGAAACTGTAGCCAAGGCTGCAGGCACCCAAAATGCAATGTGTTTGGTTTATCATTTGTATTTATCCATATAATAAATACCTTACCTTCAAATTCTCAAACACAGCAGAACACAACAAACACAACTAGACTACTGTTAAAAAACAAATTAGACATCACCATGTGAACAATAATCATGAGAGATATACACCAACTCTGAGACTTACAGCAAATTAAGCATCCCCAAACCTGGATCAGAAAAAAAAAAAAAAAAAAGGAAATAAAAGATAACTCAAAGGAAGACACTGGACTTTCGTTTAAGTAGTCAAAAAAAATTATTGGATGGAGACCCTCAACTCTTTCCCTCTACTTGCATGTACCTTCACTTACACCTCTACAGAACACCTGACTGGGTACTGCAGTTTAATTCATAATCCAGACACGCAGCACCTCTCCCAGCCTCGTGTTGGACAAAGCTGCCTTTCAAGGCACATGGCCCTGCTCTTTCATCTACTTTGATGGAGAAAGCCCAACTCTCACCTCTATGGCAGCAGTGTGTTTCTTAGCATTAGCCTTAGAGACAGGAATTCTGTACCAAATGATGTACTAAAATACAACAAATACTTACCAGGATTTCCCTCTGTTAACTTACAGGCTGTTTTCTTTCTTGTATCCTGCATGGTAGCTTGATGACCACTGTCATCAAGGATTTGTGGCTGATTTACATTTACATGTGAAACTGCACTAGAACAAGCATTTCTGGGGCCTGGAGATGGGTATTTCTTTCGCAGTCTGAGACTTGTGAGAATGCACAGGAAAAACTTTAATTTTCCAAGGCCCAGCTGCTTTTGGTGGAGACTGTTAAGAGCTTTCAAACAGCAGCCTCCCAACTACTGACAGAAAACAAAAGTAGTAAAACTCTTAAGTAGCTCCCACCCATTTTGTCCTGCATAGGAAATTAGGAAATTGGCAGATGCTGACACTGACCGAGTGACAGAAGACTGTACAGACAATTTCCAAAGGACAGGATTCCAAGCTACTCAGAAACTAGGAGCTGCTATTCTTACATGGAGATGAAAAATAGCACAAAACTGATTTCTCAAGAACTAAATGAATAGAACCTCATATTCCAGTATTTCTACACACCTTACTTGAAGGCCTTAAACGTAGTTTAACTAAGCTTATTTATTCTTACTTAGTAGACAGAAAAAAAACTACCAAGAATTTATGTTACTCAACTAAAGTTAGGATAAATCCAAAACTGTAATCTTACCTTTTATCTTCTTACAAACTCTTTCCCTACTCTGCAAAGCTCAAAAGAGCAAATTCTGATCACTGCATACCCTATAGCTCCGCTGTGGAATAGCTGAGCTATGACTATATAGGTCATAAACAATGGTGGAAATACCTAGTTTTAAATCCAAGAAGTATTAAAAGCAAAGGGAAGAGAAAGACAGAGTCATAGGTCTTTACTACACCGGTCAGTTTGCTTGCTGCTAAAGGTGTCAGTCTCTACAGAACAGGATGTATTGGGATGTACTGGGATCACCCTCAGCACTACAGATAATTGCCAGGCCCATTCTTTCTATTTACCACATTGTATATAAATGGAGCTTGTTTCCATCAGCTAGGCTGCCTTATGGACAAATTCAATAGCTTATAGAATTAAAATACATAGAACACTAAAGTTTTCTATGTTTAGAAGTCCTGTTTCTGCTTGTATCACACAGCTTCCTACAAAGTTGGTGGAAAACTCATCTTTGCTAGAGTTCAGTTTTTGACAGGTAATGAAAGGAGTATGTCATTCAGCAGCTTCCAGATCAAGTAGGTTCTACACTGAAGACAAGTGTCCTCCCTAGAACCAGGTCTTGCCTGAAGCACTCTTCTGGTACAGTAAGCACTTCTTCTATGCCAGTTAAGCAGTTGTGAAGTAAACACACTACTTATTTACTTCAGAGCTTTTTTCCCCTACCATGCTCCCAGAATCGGTTAGGCTAAAATCAGAAAAAGCTTAAGTAAGATGTACCTTCCAGGCAATTCTTCCAAGGTGCTAACTCAACCAAGCAGCACCAACTTCAATAGCAGAACCAACTTCACCTGCAAGTCAGGTCTGCAAGCAATGCACATGCAGAATAAGGCAAGTTTATTGCCTTCTTGAAAATCACTACTGATACTGAGTATTCCATTTGTCAAACCAAAACCTTAAGATTGTATGGGCAGGGAAACCTCCTGGGTTTCACAAGAATCATCTACAGCAACTCTCTGAGGAATTCTTTTTGAGACACTAAAAGAGGTAATTCCCAGCAGGGATGGTGTTAGAGCACACAGTCAAAACTGACGCCGCGATGTGCAGCGATACGCAGAACAGGTATATCTGTCAAGGAAAAGACAGCTTC
The DNA here is from genome assembly GCA_025345505.1 of Todiramphus chloris collaris. Lineage (NCBI taxonomy): Eukaryota > Metazoa > Chordata > Aves > Coraciiformes > Alcedinidae > Todiramphus > Todiramphus chloris. Next base: position 4,917,968 of record JANVCC010000106.1, on the reverse strand, counting down.
CTTATAAAACCTAAGTTTTAGTGCAGTGCTACAATTCACAGCTAAATAGTCACTATGAGCACAAATGTAGGAGAGCTATATGTACTCCTGAATTCAGGTCTAAAATAGAAAAATAATACTGGAAACTTGCCTGTTGTGCACACAGAGTAGATAATTTTTCACCCAAATTTTAATCCATATATTGCAAATACAGAATTTTAGCAATATTCTGGAATCAGGATGCTCTGTTTCAGGTTAGCACATACTGAAATGATAAGATGGTCTGATTTGCCTGTATGTTACAGGCTTCAAAACCTGAACCTAAACAGCAGTGGATAAAGACAAATGAAAAATCACAAAATACAGTTCTATTTTGAGCTGCAATTATTCAACAAAGATACAAGGCCTGAGGTAAACACACTTGAAGGCTGCATGTTAACTGTGTTGAGTTCAACTTCCCTTTTCCTAAGCATAAAAAAAGGCAACAGTGACTTTGTGAAGATGAACACACACACACACACAGTTTAAGTGCTAGGAATACTCTCTGCCTTCAAAAAACAAATCTGAAAGGTAAGTCCATTAAAAAAGATCTTTGTTGTATTGTGCGCTCTCCTTGTTAGGTATTCTGATCTCCCCCACAACACAAGTTACTCCAAAATCCATTCGACCAGCAGTTTTAGCTCCCATTCAGAGCTACTCTTTTAGACTGCTCCCCATCATATTCAAAGTGAACAGGTTATGCACATAAATCTGGAGTATCAATTCCTTGATTTGGCAACACCACACACTTTGAGGGTTTTATTTAAAGAAATACACATTTCTCTGACTTTTGAGCATATAAAATATCACTTATAAAGCTGCTTTATATACTGGAATAGAAACACAGAGTTTTCAGTCAAGACGACCAATCCTTTCACCTTAGCTAGCAAGCTTCCTGTGGCTTCAGTGGGCTAGAGAGGGGATTCAGGGGCAACTTTCCCCTGAGAAGCATTCTGAAAAATTCTCACCAAGATTCTTTCTGGTGCAGATTCATATGCACACAACTGAAACTTGGTACACGCATGAGCTCCATGTATAGACAGACTTCTTGAGTTTTACAGACCTCCTATTGCTAGATCAGAAGTGTTCGTATACGTCTATGTGTTTGTGTGTGCACGTATACATGCATATACACAGAACTCAGAGGTTCAACACAAGATTTGCATTGTCTTTAACCCAGCAAAAATAACAAAGGAAGAGATTACAATTCTATTAAGATACAGTTCAAACACCATGTCTGGCACTATCATATACCTTTTTACATATGTATTAACAGTTGCTAAAAGAAAGGTTTTATACATTAAATATTGACAACCTTGTAATGTATTAAATACATATTTATTCAATATTTTAAGATTATTTAAAAAAATAACCTTAGATACTTTTCATTTTCACACGGTGTTATGCAATTATGATGAGTAACCTACACTTAGGCTCCAACAGCTGAATCCAGACCCCATCGACTTTAAGGGGCTTTAGATTAAGCATGTGAGAGCACTGTAACAAACACTATTTCAGGAGGTAATTCCCATGCTACATCAAACTATGACAAGACACAAGAGGCTAAAAATGGCTCATCATAATTTATTTTATGTTAAAATGTACAGCTTGGGGGGGAGTGTTGTTTTTTGCAGTTTTTATTTTTGTTTCTTGGGTGGTTTTTTGTGTATTTTTTTTTTTTAAGTGACTGACTAAAAAGATAACAGATAAATACAAGAGTGTCACTGGGTCCTATTTTTACATGTATCAAGCCTCTTCTGTTCGGCCCTTACAGTCACTCTGTACAGGTACAAAGGCTACAAAAAAAGGAAGCAATATAAACAGACACAAATAACTTTTGCCTTTTTACATGCGATCTGTAAGCTTAGTTTGAGCTATTCACACGCTACTGCTCTATTTTTTCCCTTAAAAAATAACTCCGATATTTTATAAAGATAGAAAAATCTACAGATGGAATGAAAATGTAAAGTTAGAGGCATTTCCATAAAATAGCAACTTTACACCAAATTCACTACTTTTTTTTTTTTTTTTTAAATCCTGCCAAGTATTTGGACATATATGAAAATGTTTCAAAACTTGACAAATAAACACTGAGATGTTTCAATCAACAAAAAAACATAACCGTATTTATAAAACAGAAAGCTGCCTTTTTTCCTATCCCAGCCCCAAAGAAACTGGTCACAAAAATGGAAAATAGTCTCAACTTTACACTAAACATACAACAATAAAACCCTTTGAACTAACCAAAATGTGAATAGCTTTTGCAGCTTTTTTTTTTTTATTATTTTTTACAAGTTTCATAATTAACAAAAATATAGTTCTGTTTTTTTACCCCTCAAACTAGGGTAACCTAATCAAGGCAAAAAAATTAAGAAATGGCTTACTGTTAAGCACAACACTTGTACAGTACTACAAAATGCACTGTCACTAACAAAGACATTAGCGGCATGCAGAAGTGTCACCTTCAGAAACAAAATAATACAATAAAAGAACTGCTAAAAGGCATTTACATGTGGGGAAAGGAGAGAGAAAAAGCTCACGATCCAGTATTGTCTGATAGTTTTGGAGTCTATTTATCCACATTTTTAATGGGAGCAGGCACATAAAATGGCTCTGAACCATCAGCTGCTGTGTAATTGCAGTTCATAGAAAGAGTTCTTCCTTTCTAGAGAACTTCAAGCTCAGTGAAATAAACGTAAAATGGAAAAACACCTAATTTCCCCCAAAGAAAAAAGTTAAAACCCACAAAGTTAAAAGTAAAACAAAAAAAAAAACCCCAAAACACAACAACCCAAAACGAAACAAAACAAAACGGAAATAAAAGAAAACAAAAAAAGAAAAAACTTGTATAAGGCTTTCTGCTGCATACAGCTTTTAAATGGTGCCAACAAATGTTTTTGCATTCACACCAGTTGCTGGTTTTGAAATCGTACTCTCCAAAAGATTATTTGTGCAGATCAATCCAATATGCCAGTTTGGTAGTCTGTCTCTCCAAAGGGCCTACCTTCTCATGTAGGATCCATTAAGAGACTGTTTGGACATGCCTGTATTCATGTAGCCATGATGCCCCGGAGGAGTGTACATCATGTTACTGTGGGGTGCTGTCTGCATTGGTTGCTGTGCATATGGCTGAGTTCCCATCATCCCCATCTGCATCTGCATAGGGTACTGGGGAGTTTGATTCATATACCCATGATTACTGTGATATCCACTATTCATCATTGGCTGGGACATACTGTAACCATTCATAGCATTAAGGGTATTCATATTCATGTTCACTGAATTGACATTATAAGCTGGGGCTGGCATCAAATTTACACTCATGTTCATACCACGCTGCATTGTTAAGGTCCGCGCGGGCCCTTGCATGGCCACGGTCTGTGAAGCGCGCCCGTAAATCTGTGGCTGGTGGGCTGCAGCAGCAGGGGGCAGAGGCGTGGATTTGGTTCTGACAGAAACGTGACCTTTGCCGGCCATCTGAGTCTGCAGTCTTTGGGTGTGGGATATCCCGATATTCGATGAAGTCATATTACGCTGCAAAAGGGGAGGTGGCAAATTCATGGGAGGAGGAGTAAGGTTGGGGGGAGGGGTCATGGTAGCCTGTGCTTGGGGTCCTCCAGGAACAGCATGTGGAGACTGAGAAAGCTGAACAAGCCCTGTATTACTTAAGGGGGTGGACAAAGAGGCACTGTTTGCATAGGAAGTTACAGCAGCTGAATGGCTGTAAGGCAAAGAATGATCCATAAGTGTGTTAGTTAACTGTTGCAGTTTGGCAAGGCTGAAGGTGGCAGATGGCTGTGAGTAATGCCCTGCTCCAAATTCACTCTGCCCCATTCTTTCATATAATCCAATGTTGGCATTGCCAGTCTCGGGGATTTCTGTTAACTGCATAGGTGGTGTAAAATTAGTGGCCATGCTGCACTGGGATAACTGTTGGTTGCTGCTTGGAGGCCTTTCAACAACACAGCCTTGGGGAGACTTCACATTACAAGTGGGAGGAGAACTGATGTTTGTTTGTTGCATCATGCTGCAGCTTCCATTCATGTTAGACATCTGCTGGGTCACTGCACAGCTACTCTGCGTTAGATTACTAGATGTAAGGCTACTGTACGAGCAACTGTTTTGAGAAGAGTTGTTTCCACAGATACTACTACCCATTGTAGAATCATAGCTGCTCGGGTTTTCATAGTTTTCCGTTGTGCTCTCAATGCTCCCTAAGTCACTAAATCCACTATCCACAACTTGCTGCGAATGATCAGAAACTGAGGGAACATCCATCATGGGGCTGGTCTCCATGTTCTGTAGAGATGGCACAGAAATGGCACTTTGATCTGGGCTGATCTGAGCATAGCTGTTCTCTAAAGGAGCAACATTTGGACTATTAACAGAACGAACTGACTGGCTGGGATGAGAATGTACAGATGAAACTGGGCTGCTGTGGTCAGACTGCTGACAATCATCCAATGTGGTCATCTGGGGACTTTGGTCATTATGGGCATAGTTTTGCAAACTTCTACAGGCCTCTTGAGTCTCTGCACAGTCCTGAAACGTATCTTCGTGTTCACTTGCTTCTTGGGTTAGAGACTGTACTGCCTGAACAGTCTCTGAATCAATTTCCATGGTCTCAGTACTCTCTCCCTTGAAATTGGAATGTAATTCTTCACCAGCTTTTTGGTCTTGGATGTTATCTGTATGATCATCATCAGACTCAGGAACTGGGTCTGAATCTGCAGTAAGTGCTTTCTGGCCACTTTCACACTCATCAGCTGCAAGGTCAACACCACAATCCATTAAGTCCTCCTGATTTGAATTACCAGTTTGAACATTTACGTCTAAAAAAGATTGCTGTGTTTCCAGCATTTCCTTGAAAGCTTCACCAGGCAATTCCTCCTTCTCCACTTCTGTTGAATCCATGTGGCTATCATCTTCATCATCTGCATCATGATCTTCATTGTGAGAAGGTTCTTCATCCTCCTCCTCCTCCTCCTCCTGATCATCCAAATGCACAGATTCTTCTTTTTGTAGAAACACCTCTTCTGATTTGTCTTTTTCTTTATCTTTTGAATTGATTTCACCTTCTTCTGCATTTCTTTCTTCTTCCCCAGCTTTCATCACATCATCTCCTTGTTTTTCAAAGGGTTCACTGGGTGGATGCAGAGATTCGGGTTCTACCTCTTTTACCTCATCATCTGGCGGTGCTAATGCTTCAACAGGCTCTTTAATTGCTTCCTCTGTAACAGCAGGAACTGAGCAGGGCTTGTCTTCAGCTACTTCCTTTTGTTCCTCCACCAGCACCTGATAGTCAGGCTCCATAGGAGTCTCAGGTGGAGTATATAAATTAAGCTTAAAGCCTGGTTTTCTTTCTTTGCTTTGCCTCCATTTAGATGGACCACGCTTAACTCCTTTGGGCCAACCCTGCTTACTCTTTAAAGGTTCAAGATTGTCTTTAGTGCTTTCTTCCAACACAGCTACATCCTCTGCATTATCTTTGGGAAGCAATAAATAGAGACAAAAGAGAAGGCTTAGCTTGTACAAACTAATCACTATTTTCAAACATAAACCCAAAAGTAAACTCAAAATATATTAAGAAACTCTGGAACAAGAGTTATAAACAGACCTCAAACCACAGTAGAATGACTATCTACAGCTCAAACAGACATAGTATCTACAGCTCAAACACACTTACACAGATAGGTGAAGCTGTTCTTGTTTGATGGCCTTTTAACAGTTACCACCACTAGAAGAATCCCAGAGATTTAAATCACACAAGATGTAAACTAAAGCAAAAATATTGTCCAAATATTTGATTATCAACCTTTTCTTTTAGAATAGGGGTATGCCACCACTTTCTAGACACATAAATCTAATGAATACTCATCTTTTTTTGAAAGTAATAACATGAAAGTCTGGAGTTTCCTGTTTGACCATTCTAGGGGACAAGCCATAGTAAGTACATAATGATGCTTTAGTGGCTCATTCTAGTATTTTCTCATGGGCATCATGTCACAGCTCACAATACATGACAAAAGGCAAAAGATAATTGAAATTAAACACAAGGTGTGTCAGAACACTAAATTAATCCATTAACTATAAAAACCTACCCAAACACATTCACTCCTCTCCTTTCTCCCCAGACACCACTTTTATATACACTAGGAAAAGGGAGAATGCTCAGGATATAACATGCTGCACTTGGGAGTGTAATGGCTTCAGTGATACTCCTTTGCCAAGCTCTGCCTCTCACTGTAGTGTTGTAATACTCCTACACAGTCAATTAGTGTGATGACATGGTCCATGGACAAATACAAAGTATCAGCTTAGTTAATGCAGCGCCAACCTGGCCACTGGGACGTAGCTGGAACACTCTGCATTTGCTACTGTTAGTTTAATTAATTTCTGTTGAGAATCAGGAAAAAGCAGTAACAGTCTAATGTACCCGTGCAATGGTTTGTAACTGCGCTGGCATTTGCAAGCATGGTTGCTCTACTTGCACAAAAGCTGTTGAAACTCGAAATCAGCCTGTGATCCCTCACTGACGATTGCAAAGATTAAACTTCCCATGTAATTATGAAAATACTAAAATAGTACCCACTCGCTTCTTAGAGAAAGATACATAGACATGAGAATCCTTTCATTCATTCTGAAATTAATACTTCTAAGTGTAATTTGAGAGTCAGGAGATCAAAGGATGAGTAGATGTTCAGAATAGATCATTAATAGTTTCATTACGCATCCATTAGCTTTATGCCAGGAAATATCCTTGAAATTAAACTAGGTAAGCAGCTTTGAAAGAACATAGTTAAAACTATTATTCTCTTTTGTGGGGAAAAAATAAGGACCCTAGTGCTGAGGACATACTGTGCCCCAGAAACAACAAACATCTCATTGAATTACTAGGAGCGCTAAACAGAAAGATATTGGTGTAAATTAGATCTTACTTGTTGCCTGTATGCTTTACCAAAGATATAAACACCAGTGTTGGACAATATTCCAGTGATACCCTAACTGTGTTGAGTATGAAATGCCCTGTCATAGGGAACATAAAAGTTGTTTTTGGCAACATGACAAGGACTGCAGTGCTTCAGACTAGAAAAACGTTTGTTTTCTGAACACAAAAATAGCAGATTATAATATGAATGTGTCAGGAATAACTAAGGAAGTAAACACAATAGAAACAAACAAACAAATCTGAAGCTGCCCTGAATTCTAATCAACTATGTGAGATTAATGGCTGCAGTAACACCTCTAGGCAGAAAGCATTAAGATTTTAATACCAAAATGGCTAAATACATCTCATTAAAATTTTCTGTGTTTATGAAAAAGATAAACACTTCCTTTGAAGGCTACCTGACAAATTAATTTTGTGAAGATATAAGAACATTTTCAGCTTACTTGTACAATTGTCATCACTCCTGTAACAACAAATATCTTTATCCTCCTTGTTGTGCTCTTCCTCCTCCTTTTCCTGTTTCTGCTGCCCAGGTTGATACTCAAAAGCTTTTCTAATCACAGGCTTCAAGTCATCATCTTCCCCATCCATCTCACAGGTAGGTTCCAGCTGCGGCATGGGACGCTCTTCATCTGAGTTATCAAATGGCTCATTCAACACCTCTGTCGTTTCAGAAATTGTCTCTGTTGTCACACTGCTATTAATTCTTCTGCGCTTACGGCCTCTTTTCTTTTTCAGTAGGAATGGTCTCTGAAAAATAATTCCACAAATATAACTCTTCCTACATTCCTGCTTGCTAGCTGACTGGACATAAATATAATTTTGTAAACTGAGTCTACAACAATCTCTCTATTCCTTAAAGAAAATACCTTACATTGCAGCAAATTCAAGTGTAGACAGAATCTAAAAGTAAAACATTGAAACAGTTAAAATAGGTATGTACCTATACATGCACACAAACCTTTCCGCAGGTGAAAATTAAGACTAGAATTTTCTTCATATTATAGTGACTTTTACCTTCTTCTGTCAAATAATATTCCTAGCAATATTACATCAATTGTACTTACATATTTTACCTCTGTAGATTTATAATTCCCCAACAACTTCACAAGTTTCAAAGTTTAATCTTCTAAATTTCTGGTTTCTGCTATTTTAGGAATAAGTATGCACATAGAAAAATAGGTAACAGCAAAGGAATTGCACCTCGAGCTTCACATGGGTCTCAACAATACAGTAAAAGAATCCTACAGTTGGCCACTCTAAGAAAAAAAACGGTTCAACAGTTTGTATTTCTATTATTATGCATTTCACAGATTTATAGTTGCTTGAAAGTTTGCTCATCTGAAGTATAAACAAAGGGATACTCCAATTCCCCAATACTTACCAGAGGCACCTATGCTAAATTGAGTGCTTTAAAATTTTGAGATGCTTAATTTACTGATTTAAACCACTCAAATAGTTGATTTTTCAAAGAAATGAATAACTATGTAAACACTGCAGTAAGCAGAATTTAGCATTTAAAGCTCTTGTAAACTAGAAGAACATGGGTTAAAAGAACCCTTATATTTTAACAGCATTTGCTTTTGAAAAACACTATTCCCTTACACATAGTTCCTATATTAAAACCAATAGAGAGACAAACCCCACAAGCAGGGCTCCATCTTAAAATGAAAACAGGAAGAACCATTCAAATATTGAACCAATACTGAAGTCAAACAGCAGAGGGCAATCACTAGTTTAAAAATTAACAAGAAATTCTGGGTTTTTTTGTGTTACTAGTATTTTACAGTTCTGTGAAAAATTCAGAAGATAAAAAAATGGAGGGAGGGGGAGGAAACAGAAGATGGGAGTTGCTCAGTGTCCAGACAACATAGAAAAGATTAAAACAGTTTAATAAGCATTTGTAAAAAACCAGATTGATATTTTGATGATAACAAGTTGATTGAAATGAGCAATGAAAGACTTTATAAACCAAACCATTCAAGTAACACACCTTTCTTTTTATGGCCAGCGACTGTGGCTTTGTCAGCCGGGGAGGCGAACTCTGCTGATTCTCATCCCCGCCATCCTCCTCGCTGCTTTCCTTAGATTGCTCTGTGGATTGCCCTCGCTCTCCCACCACTGCCACACTTTCTGGAGATCGCAAATATTTATTTTTAGATTGTACTTTTGCAGGTGATTGCCTACTATTAGTTCTTGTGGAGAATATTTCTTGCTCTTCCTTTTCCCAGCAGCTAGCTTGTTCCATCAGACGCTCAGCCTGAAGGGTTGAGGTTAAAATAATGGATCACTGAAACAGCATTTACTTAGCCATATCCTTCACGTTCAGCTAAAGAGTTACACTAAGTCAACCCTGATTAGCACTGCTGGCTAACCTAGCAACAACATTTCAGCTGAATCATCTAGTAGCTCCTTCACAACAGTTAGGATAACAAACCAAAGAAGATTGCATTTCATGGGATATTTAGCACTACTAATGATGCAGTGAATTGATTTAAGTCCTTTAGCACTACATTACATGCCTACTGACATGGATCACTTTGAGCAAGTTCATAACACAAAGAATCAATTGACACTGCAGCCCCTGAGCTCTGCACCAAATTTGATCTGATTATATGCTCTTGGACTACCTCAAGAGTGATAAATACAGCTCTATGACAAGTGATTCATGTTTTAAGTTTTCGAATTCAACCCCTCCAAGTTACCATGTCTTGCTGCACAGCTTCCAAGAACTGTGCTTCACAGTAATACCAGTATCCTCTACCATTAAGAGATGGTCAAAGTTAAAACTGTTCTATTTAAGACAACCGAATGTTGAATACTCATGGTGATGAAAGGAAAGGAAAATTCAGAGTATGAAGTTTCTGCTATTACCTCTTTTTCTGCTTCTCTCTCTTCTTCAGAAACTGCAGCATTAGAAACTAACAAAGGAGTCCATCTCAAGCTTTCAGGATCTACTTCATTGATACGTGGATTTGCTTTCAGTTTCTCCATATGACTTGAAATCAGCTTTTCCCTTCTAATTATTACAAATCTACAATCCAATGAACAGTAATTTATTTTACCAAGTGATCACCTAAAACAACCTTCCTAGAATTTAAATCCTTTTGCACAGTAACCTGCGAAAATAGATGGGTAAATAAATAGATACATCAAATTAAAAATGTTAGCTGATGCATATAGGTAACATACTATTGGCTGTTTACTAAGAAGTGAGGAAACAGTTTATGAAGTGAAAGCTCGATACTAAACAGCACTAGGGCAACAGAGAGGAAAATAAAGGCAAAAAAGTAGTAGAGTATACTACTCTAAACCCATCCAAGATGTTAAATGTTCACTCCTCAGTGACTACCAGAAAAATGTCCAATTTTAATACGACATATGCGTATAAATAGAAAACCCTGTGGATCATCAAGTCAAGAGTGAAAAAGTCGTTAGGAAAGAACCGAATGTGGCAGCTAACTGGACAAAAAAGCAAGTTAGAAACATAAGTTTTCTAATGAAGCATAAAAGTGCACCTTAGTCCTATGCTGATGCAGGAGAAAACAATTTTCTAATGACTATGGAATGAAGTAGCGTATCAAAAGTAGGTAAAGACTAACATGATAGAACAGCAGACTAATATATTAGCAAATATCCTACAAAAGTCTCCTGTTCCAAAGACCTATACAATTCTAGACAACAAAGCACACTTTTTTTTTTTTTTTAGCAAGGATTTCAAATGCTGGAAAGAACAGGTAGGTTAAGTGACAACATTGCTTTTTCACTGAGAGAATGCTTTAAATAAAAAAATCATATCCGGATGAACCCTTTTCACAGAATTGTGACAAACTTCTACTTCACTATCTGTGAGAAAAAATAACACTATGTAGGAAACCATAATAAGCCATACACAATTCCCAAGGTAAGTGTTTGGCAGGAATTTCAAAGATGTGATCTCTTTTCCCGGCTCAGCCACAGACCTTCTGGATACCGTTAGCCAGGTCAGTTTATGTACCTGTCTAAGCTTTACTACCTGTGAAAAAAAGACAAACTGACCTTGTTCATGAAGTATTTTGAATTCTATAAATTAAAAAACCCACTATTTTTCTAAGTGGGTGTCAGTATTCAGGGCCCATTGGTGACAGAGCATAAGCTGCATATAAGTAATGAATATTTATTTGATTCTCCTTGAAAATGGATTTGTCCCATGAGGTTGTCCATAAATAAGCACCCCAGAAAGTTAATATTTTAACACAAAGACAGGCCTCTTGTTACCACTCTAATTAACACCATCTTGTAAGCCAGTCTTGTAAGCCCATCTCCTTTTTTGAAGACTTGCATAATATAATTTTGAATAGTAGCGCTAGTGTATAGGAAAGCTACTGAGGCTAAGCTACTCCTGATCTTCACTTTAATTTTTAGCAACACATTGTTTGTAAGGTAATTTTGCTTAATTATAAAGTTTCTTTGATTGGAGTATCCTGAAACAATTAAGAAGCTCTTCAAAAACAAAAATACCATTGAAAGTCACTTAAGGCATTTTTATGAAAAAAAGAGGCCAAACAACCAACCCAGTTAAAATGTAAAAAAGCAGTCAAGGTCATTGAGAGATATTCACAAAACAGGAACTCACCTTTCCAGTGCACTAACTTTCAACAGTGACTGTAATATTAAATAGAAACTCTCATTCCCAGTACCTTGGACAGGAGGCCTTCACACAGAACTGATCTGATGCCATGGTTTGTGTGAACTCAGCACTGACAGAAAAAGGGTGTGTTGAGAGAGAGCCTGGTACCCACAAATCCATCTTTCCCCCACACTGGTATTCAAAGCAAGAAAGCGGCAAAGCAAGGTTCGGGAGTTGTACTTACAGAAGATGATACTGAAAATACAATTCTTCACTGAAAATATTCTAGTCTGGTTGCACCCTTCTAATAGTCATCAACATGACAGAGGATCCAAAAACCCACCCTTTGTGTAGGGGGAAAAACTCTTTATGTAAGACCCCATTAAGAAGACCCGACTACCGACTGTTCCAGTAAGATGGTTATCATTCATTTTAAAGTCAGAATTTTACACAGATATTTTTCACATTAAATTTTTTAAAGTAGAGAAAGCGAGTGTTTTGTCTCAGTATTTTAAACATTTTTACAAAATCCACTGACCTATCTTCTCTTTTATCTATCATGCTGTGTTGCTGCAGGGTTGTGGCAATATCATGTGGACACATTCCCGTAGCTCGACTCATTCCTTTGATGCTGATTTGCTTCTCGTGGTGGCAGTTCAGGTATTCTAAGATGACGCTTTTCCAGTAAGCCAAGTATGAGAGACGACCCAGATCAGATAATGGCTTTTCAGGGGATCCCGCTTGACCCTCTCTTCTAGAAAGTAAATAGCCTACAAGGAAAAGAAACAGAATACCTTACTGAGATAACAAAACCAGAGAATTTCAACTTCCCCATTCAGAAAGTTGGTATTAATAGAAAGATTAGTATGACTGATTACATTATTAGTAACTCCTGCAATTAAAGAAATCCTATCCACAGAAGAGATTGGTTTTCGTCATTATAGTGATACAGCAAAAGATTAAATCCTTGCAGCAGACTCAGATCTTATGAGAATCAAGCATTAGCCAACCCACCCTGTTCTAATCATAAGGCAAGGAAGAAAGAAAAAGCCAATGTGTTTCAGAACAGGTCTCATCACACATGAACTCATTTAGAAGTACAACTGTCTGTCCTTTTGAGAAATTCTTACACCTGAGTTACATCATTGAAGCCAAGAATTTTCAGAAGAATCTCAAGAGAAAGTGCCATGAATAATATCAGTTCAGCTCAGTTTTCTTCAAGAAGCCCCTGGTGACATAAGTTTTTGATTAAGCATTTAGTTGTATTTCAGAGGTAACATCTAATTCACAAGCTGACTTACTAGAAACATTACTCAGGAGAATAAAAAAAAACCCCAAAAACTCTAAATTCATGTTTAAGGACATTCACATAATTCTAATTTGCAGTCTTCAGGACAGTATTCCATCAGCTATTACACAATACACCACCTTCATTTTATATTTTATCAATGATCTAGGTCCTTTTAACTATCTTCAGCTTTAAGAAGCTTTTATGGTTTAAAGTAAGCACAACTGCTTGGAGATAACAGAAGTCTGGTATTTGCCACCATTAAAACTGATTCAAGATAAAGAAAAAACAAAACCAAAAAACTCCCAGATAACATGTATCCTTTCACAGTAATTCATCCTTCCATGACACATATTCCGCACTATGCCTTTTACAAACACTACCAAAGCGTGGGCTCTAAACCCCAGGCTTATAAAATGCTTATTTCCCCGTAAACATGAACATCATGCTTACAGAATTACATTAAGTCATTTGGAATCCACCAATGTATATGGTTCTTTTGCCTTCCAATATTCTTAAATATTTCTTTTTATTTTTCAAAGATTGCTTTAAGACACATCTAGAATAACCGTGTCACTTTTGATAAACAAATCCACCTGACTTCTTCACAAAGTTAGTCCTTATCAAGTCAGCTAGAAATTAAAACCAGATGATTAACATCCAGCTTCGAGTGAGACAGTGGCTGTTTGCTTATTTTGCTGTATGTTACACAAAAAAATCCCGGCACAAAATAAAAGGCCTAATCTAGAAGAAAAAAAGATTGTTTTCTGGGCATATGAGTGATAGTATCACAAAATTAAACAGCCACAATATCATTAATGATTTGTATTTCTTCCTCTTCACCTCAGGTTTGTATAAAGATGTTTATACAGAAAAGCAATCTCCTACATTCCAGCTGATCTATAACAACATAGATACTGAAGTAAGTAGTGTACCATCATATCTATTAGCATGATGACAACATCCACAAGTCTATGGGGCCTGATGGGATGCACCCGTGAGTGCTGAGGGAAACGGCAGAGGTCATTGCTAGGCCACTCTGCATAATCTTCGAGAGGTCCTGGAGAACAGGAGAGGTGCCTGAGGACTAGAGGAAGGCCAATGTCATCCCAGTCTTCAAAAAGGGCAAGAAGGAGGACCCGGGTAACTACAGGCTGGTCAGCCTCACCTCCATTCCTGGAAAGGTGATGGAACAGCTTCTTCTTGCCACCATCTCAAAGCGTATTGAGGAAAGGAGGTTTATCACAAGTTGTCAACATGGATTCAACACAGGGCAGTCATGCTTGACTAATCTGATAGCCTTTTATGATGGCCCAAGTAGATGGGTAGATGAGGGGAGGGCAGTGGATGTGGTGTATCGACTTCAGCAAAGCTTTCGAGACTGTCTCCCATGATATCCTCACAGCCAGGCTTAACAAGTGCGGCTTGGATGATTGTGTGGTGAGATGGATTGGAAACAGAGCCAAGAGACTGTGTTCAGTGAAGCAGAGTTGGAGGCCTGTGGGTAGTGTTCCCCAGGGGTCCGTCCTGCTTCCAGTGCTGTTCAATATATTCATCAGAGACCTGGATGAGGGGATAGAGCGTACCCTCAGCAAGTCTGCTGATGATACAAAACTGGGAGGAGTGGCTGACACGCCATAATGCTGTGCTGCCATCCAGCATGACCTGGACAGGCTGGAGAGCTGAGTGGGGAGAAATGTAATGAAGTTCAATAAGGGCAAGTGTAAAGTGCTGCATCTGGGGAACAACAACCCCATGTATCAGGACAGGTTGGGAGCTGATCTCTTAGAGAGCAGCTCTGGGGAAAAAGATCTCGGAGTCATGGTGGACAAGAGGATGGCCATGACCCAACAATGATCCCTTGCAGCCAAGAAGGCCAATGGCTTCCTGGGATGCGTGAAGAAGAGTGTAGCCAGCGGGTCGAGGGAAGTTCTCCTCCCCCTCTATTCTGTGCTGGCGAGGCCCCACACAGAGTACTGTATCCAGTTCTGGGCAGCCCAGTTCAAGAAAGATAGGGAGCTACTGGAGAGAGTCCAGCGCAGAACCAGTAGGATGATGAAGGGAATGGAGCATCTCCCTTATGAGGGGAGGCTGAGAGAGCTGGGTCTTTTTAGCCTTGAGAAAAGGAGACTGAGGGGTGACCTTACTAATGTCTATAAATATGTAAAGGGCAAGTGTTGGGAGGATGGAGCCAGGCTCTTCTCAGTGACATCCAGTGATAGGACAAAGGGTAATGGGTACAAGCTGGAGCATGGGAGGTTCTGGGTAAACATAAGGAAAAACTTCTTCACAGGGAGGGTGACAGAGCAGTGGAACAGGCTGCCCAGAGAGGTTGTGGAGTCTCCTTCTCTGGAGACATTCAGAACCCTCCTGGATGCATTCCTGTGTGACCTGATCTAGGTGATCCTGCTCATGCAGCGGGGTTGGACTAGATGATCTTTTGAGGTCCCTTCCAACCCCTAACATTCTGTGATAATTTATGATAAAATGCTAGAGCTTCAGAAGGAATACCATCTCATATCTGCCTACTTCTACACAGCACATAAAGCCTGCCTACATCTGCATGGTACCACTGGGAACGGAGCAAGTAAATTTTTTCTGTGTTGTAGAAGAAACGCTACATTAAAATTTAAGAAAAGGTGTTTTAACATTCAAAGTTGTAGCATATTAGTATCACATGTAACTGTTGACAGGAAAAGACAAATAATGTTCAAAGCCACATTGTATCCTGAATATCTTGAAGGTAAAGAACTGTTGGTTTCCTTCCAACCACGCAAAAGAAGACCATAGTGTATGGCCTAATCTGCATAATTTCAGACAAAGCTTCACTTGCAGCAAGAGATAATTCTGTATGTTTGTTTACAACGTAAATACAAGTTTTATATTAAGATGTCATTGCCTATAGAAAACCACACAAAACTGCAGCTGTACTGCAGCAGTACAAGTACTGACAGAAGTCTCAACACAGGAAGAGAGAAGGAAAATAACCTAGATTTTTAAAATAAATCCACAAAGAGAACTTAAGAGAACTTACAGTTACTTCAACTAACTTTATCATTTAACCTACCAACTTCACGTTCAAGAAAATTGGGCACTAATAGAAAGTGTTTGTAGGCTGCTTTCAAGACCTGGATTTCACCCTTGGACCTTAAAAATTGCTTTGAGAAGATATTTTTTTTCCCACTTCCATTTTCAAGAGACTTCCACTCCCAAGAGACTGGAATGATTAGTTAGGCAACCAACAAATACCTTTAGTTTTATTAGTATATTCTTGCTCATCAAATCCTTCCAGTGATTGAGGACATAGAGACTAGTTCTTTGTGATCATTTTTACATACTTTTACACCACATTAAAGCAGTGAAACTTCACCTGCGTGGCAATAACATCTGTTGGAATTCTTCTCCCACCATTCTATGATATAAGCTATGTTTATCCAAGATACTCACATTCTATAGGATTGAATATATATATATATCACTGTTAAGTCTCAGTTACATGTAGTGAGCACTGAATAGAAAGTTTCTCGTAACAGATTCTGTGATTTGAATGACATCTATTAAATTAAACTTACCAAAGGGACGCCAAATAATTGATCTAAGTTGCGGGTAAATAAAAAACACTGATCTTGGTAGCTCGTGTATCTATCCTGAAGCATCTGAAATGAGTACAATATGCCCCTGTTAAACAGATACCCCCAGCGTCAATGTGTCTACCGTAGCTTAATAATGGATAGCCTCGAAATGGAGACTTGAAAGAATTTTCTTAAACTATAACCCCTGGTAAGACACTATGAACAACAGCAACATTCAAAGGACGTAATATAGCTCCTCCCCGCCCACCCCCCAAGAATAAAGAAGTCAGACAGTATGCTACACAGAAAATCCCACCACAAAATAAGAGACCTCATCTAGAAGAACAAAAAGTCTTATCTTCTGGGCATATTAGTGATAGTATCACAAAATTAAACAGCCAAAATAACACTAATGGTTTATATTTCTTGCCTTATCTCCAGCCTTCATAGTGAAGCAACATGCCACAAGCAATTTACAGCCTTTGATTTTTGTCATACAAACTTCTCCATAACCACTTATTTAAGATTTAAAATGATTAGAAAAAATTCAATCGGAGAAAGGGAAAGTTAATATAAGATAGATGTATTTTATGCCTTCAACACAAATTTAGGAGATAATCAGACGTTAAAACACACATTTAAATAAATTAACTCGAGTAGTATCTTGTAATTTCTATCTACACCATTCCTAGTAACTCCCCTACATGAAAACAGGAACTTTAATACATCTGTGTCAGTCTCAGTAACTTTCATTTAGTTTAACTACTGATTCTGTTAGGCTCAGTTCTGTTTCTTAAAACAAATTAAACAGTGTGAGATGGGAGGTCCAGCTTGCTAGATGGTACCCTGTTCTCACAGTGGTCAACAAAAATATCCAAGGGACAGACTGAAACGTGCAAAATCTTGTGAAACTCGCACGCAAACAGAATTAGTCTGGCTCTGCTCAAAGAAATGGAACCTGCCATGGCTCAGTCATCTCCACGCTTTTTGGCGTTTTGTGAGAACTTTCTCATGTGTTTTTAAGTATCACTGTCTTCTGTAAGCAGCACAGAGGCCATCTTCCTTGAAGACAGTATGTAGGTCATGTAAAAGCCCAGTAGCACAGGACAAAATATTGATACCACACAATTGAACTGCAATACAGAGAAAGACAAGTGAACAAAGTAAAACTGACAGAAAGGAAGTCAAATGAAGTTTGAAGAGATTCTTCAAGGACTCTCCTGTGATCTGTGAGCTCTCTATACACACTTTATATTCTACAGGAATGAACACATAAATTTATCACTTATTTTCTGATGAATGATCACAAAAAAAAAAAAAAAAAAAGAGACCTAGGTAAAAAAAAATTCAGTTTCTTTGACTGTGTTTAAGACTGGCCACAATCATTATAGAGCCATCACATTTTCAAGTAAGTGAAGTAATTTAACTTGATTCACGTAAACCACAAAACCAAAAACCCCAGTCTCATCCTCCCTTCCCTTCAGCCCATTGAATTACTTGTGGGCACACAAGAGAGCATGGCCACACTGACTCAGCTACACACAATTTCTGTCAAAGTATGATATGCATATTGCACAGGATTGAATGAACACTCCATTAGTGGTTTATATTCACCTTGGAAGAGAGAATTTAGCTAATGTGAAGGGTTTGAGCAAGTACTTTTGATGTAATTATAGTTACTATTTTTAAAGAACTTTATATCCTGAAACAATCCTAGAAATACTGTAGTTTATACTCAGTTTGCTTTGTTTATCTTAAGAAAGAAATAGCTGGCTGATAAGCAACCACACTTTGGAAAATAAAGAATTGTAGCAGAGTAGGTTCTAAAAAGGTAAACTAGAGGGCTAAATGTGGCTTAAAAAGACTAATATGCTTTCTTTACTCAAAAGTATCCCATC
This sequence comes from Todiramphus chloris collaris, assembly GCA_025345505.1. Taxonomy (NCBI): domain Eukaryota; kingdom Metazoa; phylum Chordata; class Aves; order Coraciiformes; family Alcedinidae; genus Todiramphus; species Todiramphus chloris. The sequence goes on along the minus strand of JANVCC010000106.1, from coordinate 4,899,634 downwards.
TCTGGCAATCTCCAACAGGCAATACAATTGTACATATTCTTGAAAATTCAACATAGCCAAAATACAACCCACCCAGCACATCCTAAGGCAGCTTCAACACAATCTACTTTGGAAGATGAATCTCTAATATCATTTCCTGTATTTTACTATCCACGTGTTCCCTTAATGGAGCATCTGACAGATCAAGCTTACCATGCGCAACAGACATTGTGCCATATGCAACAGACTCCAGGCTGACCTAACATGATTCCTCCGATCCTTTAATTTCACTGCTTACAGGTAGGCAGGTTCTTGGAAAACCATGCCAGAAACAGAAGGCCTTCACGCGTGTGAGGACATCATAGACGATGTTTAAGTATTGTTCTGAAAATACCTTTCACCTCATTGCATCACATTGCAATATACTGCTTTGTCTTCAGCAGAAAGAGAATCAACAAAAACAGGCCTGAATGGCAACTAGAGTACTGAATCTCATTTTGTACCTGGACAGTTACTTATAAATTGTGGCTCCTCTCTCCTATCCTACTTGAAACAAATCCATGTATTTGTTTTTCACTTACACAGGTAAAAAATTACAACGGTCTTCACAGTGGACCCCAAGGGTAAGGATTCATAAGTACTCCATTTCAGCTAGGAAAGATTTTTTTGTTTGCTACAAAAAGCTGGAAATAATAGTTGACACTTGAATTTTAGAGAAATTAATTGGAAAGTCTGCGATCTAGGAAATAGCTTCACATATTAATCACAAGACACACTGGAGATGAAACAGTTCTGTTGTTATTTACATAGGCAGATTGAATATCACTTTCTAAGAAATCAGTAATATTAATCTCTCTGAATAAGAAAGTTACCAATACTAATGAAGAAAATCTGTTACATTATTGTAGCCAAGACAGAACTCAGTTCTGTCAAAAAAAGACAAACATGTTAACGTTAGGATGTGTACTATGAGAGTCCTCACCTTGGATCATTCTAGCTGTTCAGAGAACACATCTTTTCACTCAAATTTTGTAATTCAAACTTTTTTTTTTAATGCTCTGTAGATTATATTGGGTTTTGCCTTAAATAAAAGCTGCAGCTAAGTGCCATCTTTCTTTCAAAAAAAGAACTGTTGCTGGTGGTAGCTTAATGTTTACATCCTGTTTCATCTGTCCACATTTACAAAATAATGAACAAACACAGATACACAAAGTCCTCAAATAGGAGCAGCTCTTACAGAGCACAAGAGCACTACAGAAGATGCAACGTAACAGAGGTCTCTGGATCAGAGTAACTCTTATGAGTCGTTCAACAGTGACACTACCACTGTAACTTGCTGGACTTTGAACCAGAGTGGACTTCTCTTCAGGAGGGTTTCACCAAGACAGCATTCTCTCATGCTTTTTAGGCTATCACCTTCCATACTTGACCAGTAAAACTGCTTGATCATCAACATGGTACCTTGTTTCCAAGAGGAAAATTTCTGTTGGAAATCTTTACTTCATTTACATGAAAGAAAATGACTCTTCACCTTTTCAAGTACAAAGAATCAAAATTTAAGAGAAATATAGCTTCAAAAGCATTATGTTATTGCTTATTTATTAAAAACCCCACAAACCAGATGACACTACACTATCACATTTCAATAATCTTCTCATCTTTTTAAAATCTGGAAAGTCAGATGGTATGCTTGCAACAGGTAATGACTGAGAATCGGGGTAGGAAATAAGCCATACAAAAAAGCACATTCAAATCTATTAACCTTGGCTTCCAAAATTAAGTCTCTCTTGCCAGTGTAATTCACCTCACAGCAAAATATAAAAGCCAACTTAAATGGTTCCAAACTTGCTCAAGCCCTGTCTACATATAAAGCCCATTTTAAAAAACAGGTTTCAACTCCCAAACTGAAATGACATGGCTTAGAACAACTGTCAGGTTGTCAGCTCTCAGAGAGTCAGGAAACAGCTACTGAGCTGCTACAATATAAAGCATGTCATAATAAGGTAAACTGTCACCAGCTTCAGTTTGCCTACAAGACGTGTCACCTGTAGGTACTGGTATTCCGCAGCTGAGTTATAAATGGCTTGGCTGCCAGCGAATCAAGGACAAGACAGAAGCACTGTTGCCATTCTAAGGGACATGCTTGCTCTCCAGCCATGCACCAAGGCCACCACAATCAAATTATGTTGCACAGCTACACACAGTTGCTGTTGGTGCACAACTAAATTCTGTTTTAAGTTTTTGGATCTGTTCAGCTATAACAACAACAGTAATACATCACTGATCTATAAACAGGCTTGAAGAAAGCTGCCAGTGAGGAGTACCACATCATGAAGTCCACTTCAAAATGCACTTATGCATCACAGTGCTTAAATGACACCCTGCTGACAGCACTTCACTTCCAAACTTTCTAAAAGTTACTTCTAAAGTAAGTTCTCCTACCGCGAGCTCATCTAATGCTAACAACAGAAGTTTCACAAGACAGCAAATGTAGAAATATTTGTAGACAGACTTTACACGGCTCCAGAAGCACTTCTGTGTTCATGTGACTCATACCAAGTCAAATGCTCCATCATCTTTGCAGTATCACGATGACACAAATTTATTTCACTCATTGCTGTAGTTGTCCATTCCTCCTTGTCTTTTTTTTAAGACGCGTGTAACATATGCCACCTTTCAGTTACTGAGGATGTTCCCCAATTGCCATGACTTCTCAAAGATGATAGAAAGAGGTTTTGTGATCATGTCAGCCAGTTCCCTTGGTCCAATCTCACCTGGTCCTATGAGTCTGTGTATGTCCATTTTACTTAAGTACTCCTGTACCTCAATCTTCCTCTACCATGGATGGCATCTCTCTGCTCCTTAAAAGTCTGCCACACCTGAGAACCCTGTTGGTGAAAGTCAAGGCAAAGAAAGCACTGAGTATTTCAGGACCCTTCTGAGGTCTCCACTGCACCACCATGTTGTCACACAATGCCTACTCCATTCAGCAGCAAGGCCATATTCTGTGTGCTCTTCCTCTGGCTGTCCACATACTTGTGAGAGCAATCCTGTCAGTCTCCACATTCCTCATTTTCAACTCCAAACAAGCTTTGGCTGAATTCCATGCCTGCATATGCAAGTGATACCGGTATCTTTTGCAGACTTTGGTTTTGCTCAAGTCAGGAGCTTTCCCTGCAGCCTAGCAGGCTTACTGTCCTGCCTGCTAGTTCCATTAACATCAGAATGAGTTATTTTTGCAGTCTAAGGAAGCTGTCTCTGGAGACCCATGTGTCCTGTGCTCCTTTGCTCTTCACAGCAGCCTCTTACAGAAAACCACTTACCAGTTCTCTAAACACAGTAAAATTCTGGGCCTTAGTCTGCTAATTCCCCTCCTCACTTCCCTCAGGATATGAACCTCTACGATCTCATGGCCACTACAGCTTGGGCTGCCACTGATTATAACTTGCCTGATCAATTCTTCTCCGTCTGCAAGTAGCAGATTTAGGAAAACATTTTCCCTAGCTGGTCCTTGCAAAATCTGTGCCAAAATATTTTCCCAAACACTCTGCAGGAATCTGCTGGATTGCTTGTATCCTGCTGTGCTGCACTTCCAGCAGAACGTCTCAAGTAGTCTTTGAGAACAAGGGCCTTCCACTAGCAGATGTCATCCAGTTGCTTAGAAGGTTTATAGTCTTCCCTTTTTGGTCAGGCTGTCTATAACAAATGCTCACTGCCCTATCCTGATTCTGAGGCATACAGACTAGACAGACCTATCACGCATCCTGGTGCAGAGCTCCCATGCTTCTGAGTCATTCCTTTGTGTAGATCACAACCTCCCCTCTCTGGCTTCCTTGTCTGTCCTTCCTGACGGGACTGTTATCCATCAATTGCAGCAGTCCAGTCTTCTGAGCTATCCCATTGCAACTCTGTAACTTGAAGTTACAGCTCTGAGGCAGACCACAGTCTTCTAATTCCTCCTTTTTGTGTTTTTTTTTTGTCTTCAGGACTTGAGAAAGTGGAATAACACGAACTCAAATGCAATGAGAGAGGGCCCTCTTCCCCTGCCCACCCCAATGGCATTGTCTCTGGCAAATCCCACTCTCCAAGTCCAAGACCTGGATGGTTACTTATTTCCCTAGAAGTTCTGCGGAAGTTAAGTTTCTGACGTACCAGTGTGTCACTCCAACTGCTGCCTGTGACACATAACTATCATGATTGTGTCAATTCCAGACAGCTCTCTGGACCCTCAAGGCACCCCATTCTGGGTCAACTGTTCAATTAAACTGCCAGGCTTGCATGTCTTGGTCACTGCTGTTTTCCACATTTGTTAAATACCAAGCTGGACACCAGTATACTCCATCTAATTTCAAGGCTTTCAACTTGACAAGCACCTTCATCTGCTGTCTTTTGGTTCCCAAATACAGTTCAATCGCCTTCTGAACTAAGGATCCATCAACATGCTTCCTCCTGTGCTGTGATCCAAAATGCTCATGATGAATAAGGAGTTAAATCAGTTGTACATGAAGTTATTTTCTCCTTAATGACTTTCACACAGCTCTAAAATGCAGTATCTTGTTCCATTTCCTACCATTTAGTCTGAATATTGCTCAGTACAAGAAGCTAATACAAATGTTCTACTATATTTTACAGCTTACTGAATTTATAGCAAAGTTCACTGCATTTCTACTGTTACAAAAATTGAAAAAACACAACTTCAAAGGCCTTAATAGGTGTCCATGAAGGTTAAGGTAGACAATGTTAAGAAAATTCATTAAGAGGCAAATATATTGTCCTATTATTTAGGCTACATCTTGAAGAGCATTTTTGTGATCTTGTATCTAGACAAAGACTAGGGGAGGTTTAACACTTCTGTGGTCTTAATTAACATTGTTGATGTGTTTCTTCCCATTTTAAACACTATTTTCTTATCAGGAAGTATGATACCCAATGTGAATTAAGCCCTTTATATATACTCACAGCTGTTTAAATAACAGGTGACAAACTCACAGGTATTTCAACTAGTCACTTGGCCTAGAGCAACTACATAATAAACAATACTTGGACCTCAAGTACACGGTGCACCTCTTCAGCTGTACAGATTAATTGCATTGCAAATTAAAGCAGCAATACATGAAATTAAGCAATTGAATTATATTGGTTATTCACCTCATCGTGTTATGCACTTAAGCAGACAGCAGTGAAGTCCACTGATCTAGCCCATCTGCCAGTGAAGTCAGATAAAAAATACCATCTCTGATGGAGGGTAGCAAAGGGATAGGAATAGTGTACTGACACCACGAAAATGGGAGTCAAATAGCAGCACGTTGCTTGGATTATAAAACCAGTTTTTAGTCTATTGATCTTTCCCCAGTTTTAGACTGAATGTAGCCTTCATAGCAGAAGTTCCTTTAGAAACGCGCACACTACATCATGAAAATGATAAATTAATGCTATACTAGTGGGACTTCAGTCTGATTTATACGGATAATAGCTTTTCCTCATGCATTATATCACTTAAACCTATCAATCTCAGGTTCAGAGTTCTGCATGCACATCACAATAACATCTATATTTATATATGTTTCCACACATAGCAAAGGTATCCAAATGCCACTGAAGTACCTCTCACAGAGAAGGCAGAGTCAAGTTACTTATGAAGGTTTTCCAGATACACACTTTAAAGACGCCAAGGCACTGCAGAAAACCTTAAGCAGACAATACAGTTGCAACAAAAGCAAGCTAGAAGTTGGAAACAGCTTGAGACCTACTTTTTCAGAAGCCCCCAGTCATAAAATGGAGCCTTTCTGAAAGTTGTAAGCAACAGTTTGTGCTTAAAAGACTGCCCTTATATAATCAGCACTGTTTGACTCCTCTATATATTTTGTTAATATTTATGTCAGGAAAAAAAAATGATTCATGGGAATCTATCCAGCACAAAAGCAACAACCAGTGAACTATGTGCCCTTGCATGTTCTGAGTCCTCTCAGCATCTTTTAAGGCCAGCCTCCATAAAAGTAATTACCAGATTTGGAGAGATGGAATCAGACACAATTCCATTAAATTTTACTTTGTTTGAAATATAACCAAGTAAAATAAGCCCCTTCATACCAAAAGAACTAACTTTTAAATGTTCATTTAATGTTTTGTTTCAAAACAGATATCTGAAAGAACAGAAAGTGCTAGCAACTGTTTTTACCATATACCAGTATCTGAAGTGAAGATTTCCCTCAAACCATCATTTCAGGTTATCCTAAGGGACTTCCTTTTGTTTTATAAAGCATCAAATATTCTGTTTTGAAATTATACGAACAAGTTGTAAAAATACAAGTTCAAAAGAATAGTCAGAAACATCAAAACAGCCGAGTATTCAGACAGGACAGCTCAATGTAGTTAGGTCACCTCAGAGGTATGACCATGAGTAGAAGGTAGAAATAGGTAAGGTGAAAGTGTGAGCTTATTAAGACTTAAGATTCCTAAAAGTAATTCACATGTTACCGATTTTTCCGTAACTATTCTGTGTGCCTCTGAACTGTTCTTATCTATGTCAATGGGAGGAAGGTCAAAGATAGAGGACCTTAAAGAGGTGTTAGTAGCCCCTCTGAAAGCACTTTTGAGGCAGCTTCAAAGGACCCCAATGCCAAGATCCACAAAAACACTATTACAAAAAAAAAAAAAAAAAAAAGGAGAAAGAGTAGCTGTAAGTTGAGATGCTTAGATCAGTGAACAACCTGCTACATTCTCTTTTCTTCTTTGTCTGGTTGAAGAAAAGCTTTCTTTGTGATGAACAGAGTAAGCCAAAGATTCTCTCATTATTGTTACAAGAAATAATGCCAGCTCTCATTCCTCTCCACATCCTCAAGTAAACTCAACACAGGGGGCCCAAAACCTTTAGTTCCTTTACAGAAAGCTTCAGAGAAGAGGTTGGGGCTAAACAAATGCCCTTCATGAAAGGAAGGAAAGGTAAAGATGACTGTATTACAGTCAGACCAACAAAAGGCAACCTTTGAGTGAATTAATTGGCTAACACTTATTTTACCTGTGCCAGTTGCCAGTAAACCCCTTGAGTGGAGGTTCTGTGCAAGAAGTGGACTACTTATAAGCAGACTGAAAGGATAAGCAAGAAAAAAGGAACTGAAGTACCCTTAAAAGCAAGACTTGCATGCACATAGGGCATCAGTCCTGACTAACAGTTGGATGAATAAACTTGTCAGGACATGAAGTAGTTTAGTAGATTATTAACAAGGCTGGATTGTTCTCAATTTTACAGGCAATGTTTTAAGTTATTTAAATTTACATTTTTTATTTATTAAATAAATGACACTGAACAGTAAGTTGTTTATACAAATACAACTGTTGAATGAATTTACTTTAAGAGCTGCCACTGCCTTCTGGTGTTCAATGCTGACAGCACATAAATACTCTTGTTAAAAAACCTAAAGTGTACTCATTAGAAAATACTACCTGTTAGCCTTCTTTTAAGGTTTACATACTCCTACAAGACTCAATCGACAAGATAAGAAGGTGGATCTATATGCCTAATATAACAAGTAAACCAAATATGCTCTGAACCTTTAGAAGGCAGTGAAGCCAACCATCACAGACAGATGGCATCCATACCATTAAGCTCCAACTCTTCAGCCAGAGTGTTAACCTGGCTGTTAACATAGTTCTCCCAGATTCATGGTACAGCAAAATTTATCACACTTGGAAAGTGACAGATGCCCTAGACCAAAACTCTATCAGGGATAGTTTGAACAGTTTCAGAGTAGATAACCAAATTCCAGACACAAGAGCTTTTCATTTATTCAGAGCTACAAAAGATAGCCTAGTAGCACTGAAGACCGTGAACAAAAGTGAAATAGGGAGTCAGTACGATCAAGTCAAAAGGTACATCTAGGAAATCACTGCAAATACTGTATTTGCTCAGGTAAGTGGTCACACCACACATACTTGATAAGATACAACAAAAGGTGCAAACTGCATTTGTCTTATGTGCGCAGCAAAATCTCCCTGCTGTTCATTTTCTCTATTGAAGCATGCTGTATGACAAGGAATTAAGCAAGTAAGTCTTATCAGAAAGAACCAACAGATGAAGAAGGCTATTACAGTATCTCATGGTGATAAACTGGTTAGCCAGTAGATACAGAAAATGTGTGATTAAAAAGCATACATTATCTACCACACACTGAAGACAAAAATCCATCCATTACAGCACATTTCAAAAAGCTAAGCCCAGTATATGGCAACCTGCTAAATATCTACTGCTACTGAAACCAGCAGGAAATAAGAAAGAAAAGGGAAAAAAAGAAAAGAAAAAAAAAGAAAAGAAATAATCTTTACAAGAAGGTAGAACTGCCTGACAGAAGTGATGGCACTGGAAAGGAAAGACATCTATTAAAGCCACAAGGTTATCTCACTGAGGCAAGATGTCTCACTGTGTCTCAACAACAGACTGACAGGATACAAAATACTTTGTCCACTGACTTGCTGTAAAAGAACTACACTTTGCAGTCAAAAGTAGAATTTCCTGATAATTAAATATGCACTACTTAATTAAAATCTGTTTTCAGCCACCAGTCTTTGGCAGATGGTTTCTCCTGTTCACTAATGCCCTATAAAGACAGCTTTGTCCAACAAACATTTGTTTTCATTGTTACCATGTTTGGCCTTGCCTTTTAGCTGTTTTCAATGCTACCCTGAAATAAAGATGCTCTTCGGTTAAAACAGTCTTAGCTTCTGTATGTGAAGTGACGTGCCTGCTTTCTTTTGTAGTTCTGATAAATGCACCGTGTCTTGAAGCTATATAAAAATGATGCCAAGAAATCCCAAGAGGCTGATTTTCTCGGAATAATCTTAAGCCAACAAAGCTTGATTCAAAATCCATCTTTATTCCCCCCTCATCTAAATCTCAGCTTGACAGAATGTTCCTTATTAGTTATTTAGGAGAGGCCAAACTCATGCCTTCAGGTCAGCGACGTAATCAATCATCAAGAAAAGAATGTAAAATAAGCAGCAGCATTCAGGCTCCCTCACAAATTCACAGCTCCCACAGACACTTTCAACTCCCTGTTAAGGAAGAAAAAGAAAAAAGGCAGATAATTCTACCTTTCCTTTGGACACAATATATCTATAAACACACCAGCAAAACCAACCAAGAGATTGATACAGTGTTCTGTATTGGGGTACACAAGTCTGTCAGTATTAAAAAAACCAAACCCAAACCAGAATGAATCAGTACGGGCTACCACTGGTAACAAATGACACAAGCTTGTTCCACAGAGATACTTGAATCTGAGGTGTTGACTTTAATTGTAGTTTGGGAATATAATTTTGCAATAAAGTGTATTAAACAAAAAATAGAAAAAAACCCCTTTCCTCTCCCCCTCAGCCTCTCTCTCACCCTCTGTTGTTTGCCACACCCTCAGCAGTAACAAAACAGTTCTTTCAGGATTGTAACATGAGAAAGGGTATGTCAAAATACTCTTGGTTAAAATAAATCTTTTCTTACAAAAACCCGTGGTCCCACTTCACCTCTATCTCAATTCTGTTTCCAGAGCATAGCAAAGTATAACTATAAACAATTTTTTTTTCTTTTTCCTTTTTTAAAAACTGTAATCATTCCTAGATTGTATTTCTGCTATATTTCAATATTTTGTTACAGGAAACTGTAAAACATATTACCTATCAGAATTTGGAAAAGAACAGTGTAATGGTTGTTTATATAAAGAGTTCATTATTCCACAAACACTCTCATTTTTCAGATGTTATTTCTACTTCATATCCATATTTGATTAAACTACTTACACATTTTAAAAAAATCCTTCTGATTTTCTCAAAATAATTTTTCCAGAATATTACTTTCTACTTAATGCATTATTTCCCACAACCAGACTAATGGACTTAGACTCTCAATTCTATAAACATGTACTAAAGAAGTAGATCCAACCACTTAAGAGCCCACCGCAGCTAGGGCCTAGCTCTAAAGGGCAGGCACCAACCAGAAGTTCCCAGGAGTTCCATATGCATACCAGAACTTACATGTCATACACATGCACACTGTATCTTCTCTGACAGATTTGCTCCATTACAGCATCCACTTCACCCCCCCCCTTTTTTTTTTAAAACAGCCTGCTTTGTTTTCCCGAAATTAATTTATGAATTAGTATGAAGAACACAAGTTTTATCAGTTTAAGGTCTGTGCCTTGCTTCCAGCCAAATATAGACTTATAAATCAATTACCCTCCCAACCTGTTACTACACATCAAGTGTAGACAGCTACTTAACACAAGGAAAAAACTGTGTGGATTCAACATAAGAGAACTAAATGGCTTTTCGTTACTTCTGCCCTCTTTTGCCCGTGTTTCTGTGTTCAAGTATTCTTATAAGAACAAGCAACACTATTTCAATACTATAAAGGCTTTAATAATTTGTCTGACTTCAGCTTCCTAACAACAAATGAAAGCCCTTCAGTGAAGAAAATTTGTCACCTTTTCCAAGGCTCTACCAATATAATACTTTCTCAAAACCACCGTAAAAACAGAGGCAGCATTTTTACTGTATTCCACCCCGTAATTTCAATACATATTTAGTTATTTTTAAAAAGTTACTCATCTTCAAAATAAGGATGACAGTTTCTGAAATGCCTGTATCATCTATCAGCCCTAAATGACAGGCCAGATGTTAGTCCATTAGAGGTTTCATGTCTTCTTCAACTTGACTTTTTTTTGGATGACTGCACAAACATGGTGCTTCACAAGAAGTCACTGCTTTTCAGGTTTCCATAGAAGAGTACCATAATTTTCTGTTAAAGCAGAAAGCCTAGAGAAATACAAAGTGTTCAGAGAAGCACCCAGAACTAGAGATAAGAATGTTATGAAAGCAATCTTTTGGCACAACATTTCCTAACCCTCTTAATATACCAGAGCACCACAAGCCAATGTGGAAGATGGAAGTAGAAGAGCAGCTCACTGTCCGAACTGTAACTAGACCTAGAAAGCTCCTTCTGAAAACACTGCAAAACCTAAGACACAGTAATGGACATGAGTGAGAAAACTAGGCCCAAAACTGTCTAAAAGTAATTCTTATTTTCAATCGAAAATAACCTTTTGTCTGTACCAGAAGACAAAGCTTTTAAAGTATCAGAGCCATGTAGAAGTTTGGAATAACTACTTGATCCTAGAAGAGAAACTGCTGTTTGAATTAAGCAGATTCAGAGATAAGCAGTTTTAGTTTTGAATGATATTCATGTTTTTCTTCCAACTTAGCAGAAGCCAAACCTCTTCCTTTTACACAGAAAAACTGATTTTAGAGGCTAGACCAACTCTTTACCAAACTTGTAGGGAGAACAAAATTGCACTAAATACCGGGGGGGGGGGGGGGGGGGGGGGCGGGATAAATTCACACTCTTCACAGTCTCCTTAAACTGGGCCTGAAGGACTCCTAATTTTCATACAACGCAATGTTTTCAGCTTGTTTCAAAACTGACTGCAGTAAGAAATAAACCCACTGTCCCCATTCTCCTCAATACAGGTTTATGTTACCTGTTGATGCTTGTGGGACAGCTTTTGTGCCTAAAGTAATTCTCTGGACTTGATCCACAACGTGTACCACTCCTGCCTGACTGAGCCCTAAGCCCACATTTCCATACAGAGATGCAGATCTTCTGAAACAAGCACAAACTGGAAAGAATTCAAGAATGCACTTTACAAGGTATCCCTTCTCTTTTTTTGCCTTTTTACTGCCCCATAACCATCCCTTACTTCTCAGAGAAAGTGCAAACTGTCTGGGTTTAACAAACACCTTTGAGGACATCTGTCCTTATTCCCCACCCACTTTTAGCTCAGAATATTTCACTGATTCACCTTTTCCACACAACAGCCCCTAAACAGTTGCATGTGTTCAAGCCATTGTAGGGATCTGCAGTGGAGAAGACAGGACTAGAACTGAGATCAAAGAAACACAGGCTGTAGTTCCAGATCTTCAATCAAAATCTTCAAAGCTGAAAATGGCAAATGAACCCTCACCCCACCAAATCTTCATCACAGGGCTTTGCTGAGTCATTTCCTGTTAAGAAGCAACGTGGGCTAATGAACGTTGCCAATGACCTACTGCCTTTGAGCAAAAAAGCTGACATCTCAGTTACCAGTTTATTAATATCGGTAATGATACTGACCTCCCTTATCAATTTGCTCCAAAGTGTATTCAAAAAAAGCATTTAGGGGGAAATACATAACTTTGCATTAACAGTTTATTTTCCTTTTATTGTGGAGTCAGTTTTCTGTTCCTCTTGTCCCTTTGAAATTTACCTTCCCTGGTGTTATACAATAGCTGTTGCAGAAGTGCTGCCACTGCTGGTACTCTGCTGTTTCTGCAAAGCAGGACTTGAAGATTTACTCACCTGTTCAAATGGAACAAGAAAAAAAAAAAAAACTTGACAAGAAACAGATTACCAGATTCGGGGAAATGAGAAAACAAGGACATTTAACAGAGCTGCTTTTCCTGCACCAGGATACAACTCCTCAAGTAATAGAAATTGGGTTTTTTTCTTCCACTGCCAGATTTGAATTTTCCTTCCCTATCACGGTCTCCTCACAAAAAAAAAAGCTGACCTACACATCCCAGAAGGGAATCAGCAGTTAGTTCAAGCTCATGAGGAAAAAAAAAAAAAGGACATTAAAAGTTGTACACAATAAATGATACAAAAGGTTAAAAAAGTCAGCACTGACTTTCCCAAACATAAACAAATTAAACAATTCCCCCTCTTTCCTTCCCCCCCCCAGATTCCCAACAAACCAAAATAAATAGCATACATAGCCCAAATAGAATCCCAGCATCATTAGAACAGGCCTCCTCTCTCAGGCAATAAGAAGTCATTTCACAATGAACAAAATTTAAAGAAGGAATTCTGAAGGGAATGAAACAGCTATTACAATCAGTTGGACCAGAAACAACACCCTCAAGACAAGTAAGAAAAGGGTATCAAGAACTTTGCTCCTCAACAGTGAGCACAGTTGATACTGTGATGCAAATGAGTCACCAACATACTAGCCAGCATAGCTGGAAAAGTTACCATATCCTCATCACATGTATGTTTTCTCCCTCCAACTGCTGCTAGGCCTCCAGTGTTGAATTTGCAACCAGTAAGCAGAAATACAGGACTGGGAAGAGATGAGCTTTATAAAGAAAGGTGTATCTAAAGACTGCTTAAACTGACAGAGGACATATAAAGACTTGCCCAAATGCAAGTATATATGATCCTCATGACAGGAACGATAGCTCTCTATCCCTGCAAATGGACACGAGTTGAAACAAATCCAGAATGGTACCTTCTACAATAAAAGCCTGTGCTCTGGTTTACTTCTGGATCAACTTCAGGTGGAATCTACTTGCTCAAAATTTAATTTACAGCAAATAAAAAAGATTGACGGAGAAGTCAATTATTCTCCCTCAGGTACAACCCTGCAATCACAATCCAGTTAACCTCTCAGACTACAAGAACAAGAAAATGAAAACAAAACTGAAATCCCAAACCCAAGAAGTTTGGCAAGAATTGTCAGTCCTGTAAAAGGCAGGAAGGTATAAATATAACAAGCAAATTAAGACCCTTATTCATTCTCAGGAACTGCTTTTGTATATTTAGATAGACTCCAAGTAAAAATTAGGTTCCCTATGTGAAAAATTGACTGTTGTAATACTTAATAAAGCATAGTGTAAACAAAGACTTCACAGAAACCATTTTGTTTTCAGTATGACATCCTTAAAGAAAATAAAACAGCTGAAACTGGTTTTTAATCTTAAGTGAATTAAGCAAAATGAAGCAGTATCCAGTCTGCATGTTTATAAATCAGTTTTACCATTTGATAAATATTCAGAACTAAACTTCTTTTCATGTCTAACAGCCAAATAAGTTTCTATCACAGTCAAACCCTGTAACGCTTCCCTATAAAGAAAAATAAAGTTAGAAAAAATCCTACCAGGCTTTAAGAAACAGGACAGATACAGACACACATATTGTGCTTTAAAGAAAACGTTTCTATTTAAACAATCAATGACATAGAGAGAACTATACATGAAGTTTTTGCTGAAGACAATCAGTCTAGAGAACTCAGGCATTTTACATTTTCTTCTCACAAGTTAAAGCACTCTTCCCTAAAAATCTTTTTTTCCATGTGTGAGAGTATAGATTCCTGAAGAGATACACAAAGCTTAACGTTGGTGTCTGCAGAGTAAGAAATAACAGTATTATCTGTTTCTATTTGAAATATAGGCAAGTTTAAATGTAGTTAGCAAGACGCTGAAGAAACAAAACAAAATTGAAAAACCCCAACAAAACAATCATCAGGAAAAAAAAACCTTTTTTTCCTTTAGCAAAACAAATGAATTTATTTTCCCTTGCAAATTATAGGATGACCATATAGACTTATCTGTGAAGATTAAATTAGTTAAGACAAAAGAATGCATTACAATCTGAACAAATACTTTTAACTTACCCATAAAGAAGCAAATTCTGATCCACAAACTACAGTTACACCAGACTGCTGACAAAGCAGAAAGTGTGTAGTGGTTTAAGGCCAAGTCTTCCCAGCCTTTCTAACTGTCAAATGTCTAGAAATACACAAAGTAATGCAAGCAGTCAACTGCTTGCACACAGTTCTTGAGACCTTCCTTTTTGTGGTTTATAAGTATAGTTTTCCGGAAATTACTTATTCGGTTATATGTGTATTATTTTCATCTAAAAAATGTTCTGGTTACTGTTATAGAAAAGACAATTACCAGTGACTGCTTCACAGAACTCAAAAGAAAGCAATTTGGATGTGTTACCTGCGTAACAAGGACTTAGCATTCAGAGAATACAACTTAGCTTCCAGTAACTTTATGAGAACATGACTATCTAGATGTTACTGGTGGGAAAAAAGAAGAAAAAAAAGAGTTTTAAACTATGATGAACTTTTTCTGTTCAAGTTTGGAATAACAACTGGGGTTTTATTATATCCCATCTTCTCAGGTCAGTTAGAGCAGCTTCTTCTCAGAGAACATAAGTGAACAGATGAGATGAAGTACAACAGGATGATGTTAGTTAGTCAATTACAATATAGGAGGTAGAAACACAAATACAATTCCAAGGGAAAAAAAAGAGTAAGTCATTTTTTTTGTGCAGAGACAGACTGTGGTCTCACTAACCCACATGAGGCTATGTCTGCCCCTTTAATGGCATTCACACTTTATACTGCAAAAGAATATAAATATAACACAGGAAAACAAGCCTTGAAGTTTCACCTTCCTTTCTAGACCTAAGGAAAAAGAGCCACAAGCAATTCTCTCACTACCTTTAATTTAGTTTGCACCTTACACTCACCACAGAGCTAGACTTTCTCGTCACCTTTTGGTTCTTCATTCTGTTGGAAACCAAGGCAGTCTGATTCTTGGTTAGTGAAGGAAACATCAGTCCAGAAAGCAAAGGGAAAAACACTGTAGAAAGGTACTGAAGGACTGACTGCATGCTCACAAAGTGGGCAGTCTGTTAGCTACAGCAGAAGCTAAAGTTGGTCTCTGCACTACACCCAGCATGTATGCAGCTGCAGCCTACACATGTGATGCAAACATTATTTGTGAAGGGGAAAGGTGTAAGAATAGCACCAAATAAGTTTCAGGCTAAGGATACTGTAAGGTCATGTTGCAAGTTTTAACAGAAATCCTTATGATTCAACAATCTGGTATGCTTCCAGATGGGTAAGAGCGAGGAACAGAACACCCTACTGATTCTTCCAGATTAAGTAGCACACAGCAGTCAAAGTGCACAGATCCATAGAGACACAGCATATCCGTATCCAGACCTTCTGTAGAATCCACAGGTTTCACAGCTGTGACATCAGTTTTGCAGATGTAACTATTGCAAACTCAGCCAGATAAACTTTTGTTGAGAGCACTTTCTTTGAAGGACACCACAGACTCAAACACAATGAGAGAGCCTAGAAGTACTTACCAGTTGCACCCAGTATGAGTTCTCCATCTCCTTTTGCAAGAAGAGGTCCTAACCCTAAACCAGGGCCACTTTCTACTTAAGTAAGCTTCAAGTTCACTCCACAGTTCCAGAAAAATGCCCTTCCTAAAAGGCTGCAGAAGGTGCACAACTGAACAGATACTGTATTCTGCTCCAGTGATGGTTACAATTCAATGCTGGATTAAGTGGTCCAGAACCACGCTTACCTAACTCACAGGGGTATAGTGAAGACTACTTAAAAAGCCATACAATGCTGAGACACAGCAAGTATCTTTAGAAGCCTAGTGTTGTCATGCCAGGTAGAAGACAAGACAGAGAACTTGAAAACTCTATAAATTACTGTCTTTGTCCTGATGTTATACTTCCATGTATTATAAATTACACTTTCATGTTCTTGCATACACCTTCAAGGCAGGAATCCTACTACCTTAACTATCTCTGTGTTATTCTACACTGCTTTAAAAATCGTAAGTAATAGTGAAAACCAATCACATACAATGTACACTAGTTCTTCAACATCCTCTCTCTAAACTACAGCAGAACCTTTGTCCTCAGTACTACTGAATCCCTCAGCTGAGAAGTTTTTGTAGACAGTTTTGTTTGGAGTTTCAATGCAGCTTAAAGGTTTGAGGAATGAAAAAAAAAAAATCTATATTTAAACAATTATGCCTGAAGCTTTTTA
Organism: Todiramphus chloris collaris; assembly: GCA_025345505.1. NCBI lineage: Eukaryota > Metazoa > Chordata > Aves > Coraciiformes > Alcedinidae > Todiramphus > Todiramphus chloris. The sequence continues at coordinate 4,882,991 of JANVCC010000106.1, read as the reverse complement.
ACAGGTCAGGCAACTCAGCAAAACAACGCAGCAAGTACATATACAGCCATCAGCACCTATGCTTTTTTTGGTAACAATTTCCACTAAGGAAGTGATGAACTTCAAGATAAAAAAACCAAAACAAAACATTCCTTCTTTGTGGTAACTCTTCAGCTAAACCAGTTTTTTAGCTAAAAGAATATCTAAGTTAGAATATTAGAATGTAGAGAATGGCTTGCACTAACACCTTCTTAGCTATAATCACAAATAATGGCCTCTTCTGATACTAATGAGGAAGGCAAACCGGAAAGTTAATTTAGACAATTCATTCAGGGTAATAGCTTTGTGAGCTAGTATTACTGCTGAGAGATCCATACTCAATTTTCTGGAGTACAATAACAGAGCAGTAGTAAGTTTTTCACTTCAGGGAGCTATTCTATCCTATGTAAATATAAACAGAAATCCCATTATCTATTGATAAAAACAACAAAGCAAGTTAAATAAAGTTTCTGATGTTAAAATTTCTTGTAACAGCCATCAGCTCCCTGGATCACAAGTGTAAATAAAACACTTCACTTACTGAAATCAATGAGAAACCTTCCAAATCCTTGCCTTTGGTATTGGGGCATGATCATTATGCACGAGACATTGTACTTCTGCTGGCAAAGCTTTTCCTGTGGGAAGGAGAAACAGATCAAGTATGTCAAAGCGCTGCTGAAGTGGGCAATTGCCTGCACCTGCCACTGCCCTTGTATAATATCCCAATAAGGTGAACAGATGCATGGGATCAGTACCGAAGTCAAGCAATTCCACATTAGTATTTAATTATAAGGAAGAAGTATCAAACATACCTTTCAAAGTATTTTTATTAGTTTACTTATTTATGATTTACTCAGCATCTTAACAATTAAATACATTGTCTAAACAGCATAATGAAGTTTAAGTGCTGTGAAGTAGAAAAGCAGGAAGAAGAAAATATTTTCATGCTTCACTGACCATTCTGTCAAGTACATAAAAGTGGAAATAATATCAATACACGTGGTGTTCTGCAGTCTCTACAGTAGGTGCCTGCTGCTTTCCATCTTTATTTTGTCTTGTCCCTCTAAATGAATATGGGGTCAAGGTGGAAGGGAATAACCCCATACCCACAGAACTAAGAAGTTATACTTGAAGCATACTAACTTTTTCAAAGCTGAACACTTCTCAACTAAATCCAAATCAGGGCAGAATGCTCAGAAGCCAGAGCTCCTTCAAACAGGATGAAGTCATGTAACATACAGGCAATGAAGGCAAATATTACACTGATTAAGACAACAGAAGAAATAATCTACACTAGGAAGCTATTCTAACAATGTGAGGTTATAGTTATTTTTGGATTTACTGATAAAAAGGAAGAGCCTTGAAGTCTCTGTTACCTTTAATAGATTACACACACAAAAATTAGCCCTAGGTAGTTTTGAGGGAGACCAAATAAGTCAATCGAAATATTCAGGTCAGCATAACTGAAGGGAAGTTGTGGCAAGTACCCGTATAGTTTAAGACACCACCTCCACACATAAGATGGCAGCTGACAAGTGATGGCACTGACAGGATCACGTGCCAGTACACTGGTTTCGAAATATTTCTTCATCTGTGAGAGCAAATACCCGAGCCATATTTCACAAGGTTTCTTAGTTTCTAGTGTATGGTTAAGTAAGTTCTCTGTACAGTTCCCAAACTCTCAAGACTGCTGCTAGTATGAAGTTCACAGCATGGCAATGTATTTGTAGTCAGGGAAGAAAAGCGGAGCATTTCTGCCAGGAAGGGCACAAACATGCACACACACAATTAAAAAAAAAAAAATCAAAAAGAGGGGGGGAGGGGGGGGGACAATACATGCAATTCAGTAGATATTTCAGATGAAGTTTTTTTCCCCAGGTTTTAGCTTAAACGTTTGTGACCATGAGATGTAACAAACAGGTGAACTGGGAGAATAAAATTAATCCTTGCTGAAAGAAAGAACAACAGCAAGAGAGACTCACCTTAACACCTGCAGTATCTTAAATAAATCTAGAAAATACTTGCCTATATCAGAATTAAGACATTTATACGCCACAAGAACTTCTGACTGACACAAGGGACAGTGCAAATTGTGTGTACACATCTCACTGTTAGGGTAATCCCAGCAAGACCCACATCTTGGAAGGAGTTAGTCAGACTCCCAAGAGATCCCTGTATAACATGCAGGCACTCTGACAAGTTTCATACTTCTTCAAAACACTATCTTTACACAAATCAATTCTTAAAGAAAGAAAATTATATAGGTGGTAGGAAGTGGTGATACTAGGGGCAAGAAGTAGTGAATTTCATCACATTTCTTATGGACAAATTAGGAACAACAACGTTAAGCTTTTCTTGTTGCACGTACATCAACTTATACATCACCAAAGGCATCCACCATAAAGTCAGGCAATGCATTCTTACATTCAGTGCAATGACTAACTCTGCAACATCAGACTGCACACGACAGATAAACATTTATGTCTAAATAGTCAGCTTGAACTGCTAGCAGTAAAATCTTGAAAACATCCACATTTCAAATACCTAACACTTTCAGATGTTATACTAATGAAAAATGGCAGGGGAAGGAAAAATATTTAATTTTCAACTGAAGTCACAATACATTCTGGAAATAAAACAAACCAAATAAAAACAAACAAAACAACAATAACAAACAAAACCAACTAAAAAAACACACACACACATAAAAGCCAAACCACGAACACCACCGCAAAAAAAAAAAACATACAAAGAAAAAAAACCCAAACCAATACACAAAACCACCCCCCACAAAAAAAAGAAACCCACAAAACCAAACAAAACCCCCAACCAAAAAAAAAAATCCAAACCCCAAAAAACCCAAACCCACAAATAAAACCAACAAAAAAGCCAAACACCCCACCCACCCACCAAAAACCCACCCCCAGTGCATGTGTCTTTCAGATAGAAAGAACGGGTGCATTTGAAACAATGCACATTTTATTTGAGGATTATAAAGAAGACTTCAAGCTTCTGAATAGTTTTTCTTTATTGTTAGCACAAGTATAAAGGAAAGTGGGAAATTAAAAATATTTTTTTAGAAAAGCTTTTTTTTTTTTACCTTAGAAAAATATCCAACTAAATGGCAGCCTTTCTCATCATTTTTTGTAAGGACATAGAAGAGGAATGGTTCAACATCATAATACAAGGTTTTGTGGTCCAGAAAGAGCTTAGCTAACAAACAAAGATTCTGACAGTAAATTTTGCTCACGTTTCCATCAACCTACAAAGCAAGACAGATGCAGTTATTTCCAATGCCACCAACATGTTGGGACAAAACAACATATTGAATGAATCACATCCTAGAAAGAAACGTGAACAGTTACAGAAAAAAAACGACACATTAAGGTTCAAAAGAGAAATGCCCCAGCTTCTTGCTCAATTCCCCAGTTAGTACAAATTGCTTGGCATTTCTAAGTATTCCCTGACTATCCAGATTTATTAAACAAAGTGACTTCAACTTTTAAGTGTTCAAGTTAGACTTACTTCTTCCACTTGATTCCTGGAATGAAAATGATTATGACTACCAGACAAGTAAAATGTACTAGTTAAAGCAACATTAATCTATGGTTTGCCAGAAGGCAGTGGTGGACAACAATTAAAAAGAACCCCAAAACATTGAAGTGTCTTATTTTGAATTCTTAAGGTGTAAGGCCAATGAATGAGCTGCCAATTATGTATCAATCATAGTAATGTTTTAAATAAATTACACAAGACACAATTTCTATGCCAGACTTAAACACTACTGAGTGAGAAGTAAATTTTCAGGCTAAGTACTACAATTAGTCTAGGTATGTAAGAGTGTAAAGAATCAAGCTGTGACTCAGACAGCTACAGAAAAGCCAGACAGGGATGCAGACTTCCTAGATAAATTAGTTACCCCCTGAAAAGGAAAGCTAAGTCAAAGGCAACAGCATTTCTGAAATAATCTTCTTAATGGGAAGGTTAGCATGTGCTGATGTTCTTTGATAAAGTCACTACCTGTATGTCATTCACACAGATAGTCAGATGGTATAAACACTGTGCTGAGAAAGATGCCATATTCTAGTCTAATTACAAATCTGAGGAAAACACAGCCTTTTGGATATATTTAGGGATTTCAAGGTGACTTCAGGAGTCCAGATTACATTAAACAAACCAAAAAAAAATATTAATGGACAGCTACTGCTCCTGAAGTCACCAGAATGAAGTTTCTTACAGCATTTGACAATCCATCAAACACATCAAGCTCTCATCCAACTCACTCCATCATCCAGATGCTTTTCATGCCTCTCCACACTTATTAGCAAGTGTACAAATTAAATGCAAGCATTAAGCAAGTGGAAATCACTGGGTAAGCTGTAAGCCTGAAAACTCATATTATGTTTGCTACCTTTTGTACAGGAATGCAAAAAACGTGTTAAATTACAGGAAAAACCAGCTTGTTCATCAGTTTTAAATGGAAGAAGAGATAAAAAAAAAAAAAAAAGAAAAAAGAGAAAGAAAAACTATTTCTCTCAAAAACTGAAAGTATGAATGAAACCACAAACCCTTCATCCTATCTAACAGAAAATGCGTGTGCAGAATTCCTGGAAGTATTTATAAGGAAGGACATGAACTGATGAGGAAGTTTCTACAGTTATCAGAGTAACAAGTGACATTAACCTTTGGTTTTTTTATTATGTATTTATTTCAAACTAAACCAAAAATTTAACACACCACCACCCCCATACCCCCAAAAAACAACAACCAAAAAAAAAACCCACCAAAGAAAAAAACAAACCAAAACGAAATAAAAAATCCCCACATGCCACTGTATTTCAGGTCTTAACATAAATGCTTATTGAAGCACCCAAAATAGAGAAAAGGTAAAAAAAGCAGTGGGGAAGATCTGGGACAGTGCTTTCACATGCTCCCCACTCCCCTTCTCAGAGCTGTATTTCATTTTTTTTTAAGAAGTTTTTGTTCACATGTTAGCAGTAGCTAATGAAAATTAACTGGAAAGCAGGATTTGCATATTTTATTCTGCACAGTTCTTACCACCACTAGGACAGTTTTGGTTTTTGATAGGAAAAGAGTTAAGTTTGTTTACAACTTAAGTCTTTTGCTGGCAGATCCACAACCTTTATAAAAACTGCCGAAGTCAGGAAGGAAGCAATCTTGATGCAGATAGCACAAAACCAAACATGTGAAACAAATATTAAGAGCCTGTTCTAATTTAATCAAGGGCTTCAAGACTGCATCTACCTTTGTTTCCACAGATAATGGCAATAACCAAGCACAGCAGACATTTATACAGTAAGAAAACATAAATTTCAAGTAGAATATATACCTGCAATTTAACAGAAGTTACCAATATACACATCTAAATACTGTTGTTAAGAAACATCCTCAAAAGAAGTCCTAGTAATCTTGTCAGCCTTCTCTGTTAATGCAATCAGTAACAACTCTTGAGAAATAGGCATATGGATGTTATGGTGTAGCTTTAATAACTGCAGGTATGCTCTTTGAAACACAGAATTCTGTTGTCCAGGATATCCTTAACACCTCAAGCTTTAAAAGAGATACTCTCCCAAGAGAATAATTTAGATTAGAAAAGAACACGTATCCACAAGTTCAACTCTGGACTTTCTGAATTAAAGGCGGTGTGCTCTGGCCGAAGTTGGACAGAACCTCTGCCACCCAACCGGGCTGTTTCAGGTCAAGTCTCTCAAACATCCAAAAAGGAAGGCAAAAGCACTCAGTAGCTACATTTGGATTTTTAGAACAATACACAAGAAACACGTTTTCTGGCTTTCAAACGTTGAAAGAATCTACATTAAGTTTAGTGTTCTTCCTTCACCCAAGATGAAAGCCAGAAATGAATGGGTGCCAGAAGTACTTTTGCTGAGAAGGGAAAGGCAATCAAGTCAAAGGGCTTCCACTGCAGTCCCCATCTAAGATGCATGCTATACATATATAAGGGGTTGGCTGATGCCTGAAATACAGGTAAAGAAAGTAAGAACTTTGAGAGAACATGGAAGGACAAGGAAGATGAAATTGTTTTTGCAGTACAAGAAGAATTTTCAAGGAAGTATTTAAATATGTTAAAGATTTCACTGGTTCTACACCTGGTCTGTAATGTCTACAAACTGGTTACTTGCAGAAATGTGTATTTTTTATATACCTACCTCAAATACTGAAAGGTCATTTCTTCTGTAGATTTCATTGGCTGGAGGATGAAACCAGCCACATTTCTTTGAGTGCCTTAACAAAATGTTTTTACTTTTCATGTATTTAAGACAGAATTCACACAGGTAAAGCTTTGGTAATCTGTATAAAAATTAGAAACATATTTTATACAAAAAAATTGTTAAAGTCTGTAAACAAAAAAGTTACCATAAAGTGAAAGGTCCTCCACATTTAAATATAAGGTATCATAAGTAAATGCTGCTTAAGTTTAACTAAATAAATCAGAGTGAATGATTAAACATACACACATCAGTCATTATAAAAGGAAGATAAGAAAAGATCAGATGCAATCAATCGCAGAGAACCTAATTCAACAGCGTTGGACTGTGGTCAGCTGTTTTTCGGACCAGCCTCTGGTAGATCCCAGAACCAGTACTTCCACCTTCCCACATTCAAACCAAGCTTTTGCTGTGGTCTCCAAAGATGGCACACTGGGGTCATACCTCAAAAAAGACAAAGGAGCCACACAGCACAACAAAGGGAATCTCCTTCCCTTTATTATTCCTTATTTTGTACATGGGGAAGGGTAGGAGATGATTTTTCTTTCCACTGTCTTCCAAATACTCATGTGGGACAGCAAACTCTAGCAGGATTTTACCCACTCACCTGCACCTAAACTATCACTTTACTTAACACAGGAGCCCATCCAAAACCAGTTTGTATATTGGCAAAAAGTGTTCCCCCTACACATCTCCATGACATAGGTCATCTGGACAATCGTATTCCTCTTGACAAATTCAGTTCAGACTACATACATGGGGCATGTGTGGTACTTGTAAGACAATGCTGACAGTGTTCTACGTACCAGAAGCCACTCCAACAGTTTTACAGTTATTTACCTCCATTTTTCAACTACCGGAGCAGTGGAAGACTGCTGAAGAAATTAATTAGTCTACAAAGTTTTCGAGCAGAGGACAATCTTTATCTGCTCTGAAGCTACTGGTACATCCTGCTATCATGTTCGGATCATAGCCTTGGTTTACACTACTCCAGGATTCTAAGAAAGTTTATCAACAACACAAAAAGTAGTTTGAACTGTTTGTTCCATGATGTAATACCAGTCAGAGCCAAGAACCACACTGCCTCCTAGAGATGCCATCCCACTGTTGCCTCATACTGATAATTATTCATCATGATGCCTTTATCCAAAATTAATTTACGTGATGGAACAGGTAATTCTCTCTTTCACAGCGATACAAACTGAGGGAATAAAAAAGTAACTGAAATAAAATATTAACACTATAGAAGCAGTGGCAGTAAGAGGAAATCGAAACTCTCGCTAAACATCTTTTAGCCCTTGATTTTTAGATGATCTATTCATGATATATCCCTCATTCTCACTATGCAAAGATGACAATATCTAGGAATGAGAGGGATGGAGAGACAAAGCACTTTACAATAAGGCGAAAGAATGTTGGAACATAACTTGGTTGCTTGCTACAGTAGTAGAGCTTGATAAACACAGTTCTGAAGAATTGTGTTTATCTATGTGTGCCATAGATCCAATGGATTCATAAAACATTTATTTTCAGCACATGCAAAAATCAGCAGAGTTCTGCTGAGAACACACACTAGTTCATGCTCTTTGCCTGACACTGCTAACTCTAAGGTGTGCCCTGGCTAAGGAGGACAGAAACATGACGCTCTTGCCACAACTTGCTTACTTTGACTTTATTTATCTAGCATGTTCAAACTTCTCTCTGGTCTCTAGAAAAAGGAGGTTAACAAATTCTGGATGACAAACAAGATAAATTGCTTTAAATGTCCAGAAGTTGGACAGACCTCATTGCAATGATTAAAAAAACAACAAACAAAACTAACAAAAACCCTGAAAGAAGACCTTGTGAAAACACACTGCAAGATTATGTTTACGCAGGACTAGGAAAATCACTCTTTCTACTGCATCTTTCATTAGAACTATTAACAAAATTAAAAAAAAAAAGACAAATCCTCATTGTCACTTATAATGACAAAAAGCATACTTTTAGAAATTGTAAATTATAAACAACTATAAGAGAGTGAGAAAATCAATTACAATTGTTATATTAGTACAAATTCCAACACTGTATAACAATCTTGACAGCTCGCTACCTTGCATATTCCTGTGGGTAAGGTGAGGAGTACCAGGTCTGGATCTCGTATTTCCCGAACTCAATCACTGAAGGGTATCGCCCACTTGTTTCACCAGTGTTTTTACACCCAATTTTCTGTCAGGTGCAATAAAAGCAAAATATTATAGAAAAAGGACAGTTAGTTTCAAATCATCAATTTCATCCAGTGAAGGTGTGTGAAGCTTAAGTTCTTACAACCTGAATAGACAGGGGACAGAATTTGCAAGCAGCCAAATATAAACAGTGCCAAACAACTGCATTTGAAATTAAGTGAGTGCTGTTTATCAGCAAGTGGATACAAATAGATGGTACATGGCCTGGCCAAACAAAAGGCACAACTACCTCTGTCCTCTTCTCCTGTAGCACCTAGTTTGAGGACTTTTTTACAGTTCCAATTCAAACAGAAAGCTGTCTTTTTGCCAAAACAATGAGGGAAAAGGCAGCAGAACTCTTCTAGAGTCCTTGGAATCTACCTCCTAACAGTGAACAGTATACTAACATACACTAATATCTGCTCTTACACTGAAGTTGAGCTGATCTTGTCACCTAACAATCCCAGACTGCATATGAGTGGCAAAGAAAGGTGGAGGTGGGAACAATTTCTACAAACAAATGGAAGTACAAACTGATAACGAACTTGAATCTTTAAATTTGTGTTGAGTTTGCCCTGAATTAAAGCTCTAAAATGGTCACTGTATTGACCAACAGCAGGTAATGTCAGTTCTTGTACACTAAACCTGAAAAACCCACAAGCTTTAGATCACTACTACATACTTTAAAGGAGCATTAACGCCAGCTAGTAGAAACAGTTTTAGTCAGATTCATCTCAAATGTTTTCACTGCTAGAAAAAGTCTATAGTATTTAAACTCAAAACGTGTTACATCAGTGGGTAAAATGAAGTTACGAACTCACTAAAATTGGTTTCCTACCAAAGAGTATTTGCTAGGACACCCTTAACTTTTCATAGGGGCTGCTTTATCTAAAGAGGAAAACAATTAGGCACATTCTTAACCACCAACATCCTCTCAGTCATGAGCAGGATGTCAGCTATACTTAATATCTGTGCTTAATCAGTGATAGTCCTGCATCCAAAATGCTCAAGTATGTCTTTCACAATCTATCCCAAGTGTCACTTATCATCCAACCCATTCCTGTGTGATGACTTGTTCCCCATCTAGAAGAAAGCAACTGTATATACAAGGTCTCCCACATTAAATTCAAAGCATAACTAATTAGATTAAAATGAATATATTAAAAATGAAAATGGATAGACATATGAAAATGAACTGAGTTTTTATTTACAGAAATAGCTACATTTTATGCAACATGATTCTTACCTCCAGGGAAAGTTCTCGAGCCTGCTTAAATACGTCCAAATCCTCTTGTGTAACCGTGTCCTTGCTTCCCATCAGAAATACATCCGTATTTTCTTGTTTGATGCTTAGTTTGATTTCAGTATCTGTTATTTAAAACCAGGAAAAAGTTTATTCACAGACATGAAAATTACATGTGATTTACCCAAGTGATACTCCTAAACAGGATTGCAGCAACTATGACTGTTATGATTCCCCATTTTAACTAAATTTGGGATTACTAAGTAACAGAAATGAAACCTTCCCCCCTTCTTGTTTTGTAGTTTGCTGTTGTATGAGCTATTTTTGCTACTTGCCTGTCTATCTGTCTAAGCTCTTACAGTCCAGTTGTACTAGATTAGATTTGAACCTCATGAAATGGAGTATATTCTATCACGAGAACTATGCCACTTGATAAATTGCAATATATTCTAACAAGGGAAAAATTAAAAATAAGAGAAAAAAGTTGACCCTAAAAGTTGGAAAGCAATGCTAAACTAAGTCTACATTCACACATTATAAATATGTTTTTTCTTAAACAGAAGTAACTCTAGAAAAGGTAGTCCACAGCAGTACAGATCAAGTGTTGTGGAGACTTCAGCAGGATGGAATTGTTCATGAAAAAGCAATGGAGCAGAGGGAAATGAACTGCAAGCCCACCGTTATAAGCACTGACAGCACACAACCATGATGAAAGCACAACTGCCAGAGAAAGGGCAAGGGACGAACGAGGAAGTAGCATGAAAAGTGGCTACTCATGCGGTACTACACAGCCATATAAGCAACATCATGAAGGCGTCTGGGGCTCCTAGTGTCACTACAGATGCAAAAAAAATAATAAAAAGGTGGTGTGGTATTAGTCAGAAAAAAAATAAAACAAAAACGTTTTGGAGATTTAGTCAGCATTAGATACAAGGTCAAAGTTTCATTGCTTTTGTATGAAAGTGAAGTAAGAATAAGAGAAATAGCTAAGACCTATGTGACAATATAAGAATTTTGGTTTTGGACGGGACGCAGGTTTGGTTGGCGCTTTGACCTTTGCTTACCATCATCCTGATCAGGTTTAATCCTTCCGTCTGCCAAGCTCCCCTTCCCTGGTGAGGGGGTCCCCATCTGAGGGGTCACTTTATACTTTAATCTGCCTAGAATCCTGTGCTTTTTAAGAAAAGTTGTTCTCTTGAGGTGAGCAATTGCTTTAAAAGCACATCCTCTAGACACACCCCATCCAGAGGTACAGGCATGAGAAATAAACCTACTCCTAACCTCTTTCTTTCCGTAGAAATGACCATTAGATTTGGATGTAGAAGATAATTCTGGTTTATGACACAAACGCTTGGGTGGTGCATAGATTGGGTGTCCCTTTTTTCGAGACTGTCCCTGAGCGGTATAGATATGAGAGAGTCCATCAAAGAGTCCCTTCAGCTGACTGTTACTAGGAAGGCTACTAAAGCAGGGTATGCTTGACTGACTGGAAGAACTTTGGGGAGAGTTAGAAGAAGTGGAAGTGCTGGATTTTTGCAAACTGGGGCTCTGACCAGAGATGGGGGTTGGGAGTAGAAGTGAAGAAGGTGGAGGTTTTAGCTTTTGTGTGGTACCTGTAGCCAACACAAGAGAAGTGCATGACTGTTTCTGAGAGACCTTTTTCCTTGGACGATAGTGCTTTGAAAAGTCTATTATTTCACCTCGTGATCTGCGACCATCAGGTGATGGTGTAAAGAACTTAGTAAGGCCATCAATGAGCCCTTTGGTTTTCTTGTTAACTTTAAGTGTAGAGGCAGGTATGTAGGTGGAGGTGGTGGTGATTTTGGTGGTGGCACCAGGCCGAGTGGGGTCTGTAACAGGCAATCTGCTGCTTGAATCCTTCACAGATGCAGCATGACCAGATGAAGGTGTGGTACAGACTTTAGTCTTTTGACCCCTACCAGGTGACCCCCTTCCTGTGAATGCATTCATGGATCCTTCATCACTGGTTACAGACCTATGCAAAAATTCAGAAAAATAAAAATCAGCATTAAAAAAAAAAAGAAAAAACAAGAAAAAGAAAAAAACCCACATAGACCTTGGAAATTCATTTCACACTATGAAATAACATAGAACTGCTTTTACCTTTTTGCAACCCTTCCCCTCTTTATTTAAACGCTAGTCCACAGTACATATAAATAGAAGCAGCTGGAATTGCAACATCTCCCAAGAACACAGCCTCCCCATCTATTTTTAGGCATAGCCAAAGTGTGCTTCTTTGGAGAAAAACACCAATGTGCTGCATTTGAGTACAGTAACTGCTCCATCGCCACAGAATTTATTGTGCACACAAGTGAGACACACATATTTAGTATTAATAAATTACCAATATATCAAAACACTTCACTTCAGTCTACATTTGTTTAAACTGTAGAGAAAGTCTATTAAACCTTTACATCAATGCTGCCAGTTTTCAAGAAACTGCTAAGTTTTCCACACTCTTGTCAGGTATCTATGTCAACACTAGTAGTAAAAATTACTGTCAAAGCCCTAAAAGCAAAATGAGGTTGTTTATGAAGAGCATTACAACAAAGGCAAAGAAATAGACTGTTTTCTTTAGAAATTGTAACAATAGCAAAACAAAAAACTGCAAAGGAAAGGAAACTGCAAAAGTGTAAGACCAAGTGGAGTCTGGAGAAAAGCTGTAAAGTAATCAGGCCTAACACAGAAGGTGTTAAGAAGGAAGAATGGTGAATGATATTTCAGTGCTAAAAAGAAAAAGGGCATACTGAAAGCCAACATTTGTGACAGTACAGGTTTAACTGGTCACTAATAACTAAAGAGAGTAAGAACACTGAATGATACACTGAAAAGTAGTATATTTTAAGTGTGTAGAAATAGAGTATTTAAAATATTTTCAGTAAAAGAAATAGGTATCAGGAAGCACGGTCAAATTGCAAATCCAAACAAAACTATATGGTTGCATCAAATGCTTCCGTTCCCTTCCATCCTACTCTTTGATGTCAGCTTATTTACTTCGCAGTGGAAAGTTTTCTTCTACAGATTTTGCCTTCTTAATTGAGATGCTGAAGTAATTAATTCCAACAGGTTACTTCTAATTAGAGATTGAACAGCCTGGGGCTACCATCTGGTTTACTGAACTCCAAGGACCCACCAAGTTTAAGAAATAGCCCCTTATTCATTCACACATCCTTAAATTTGTCTATCTCCTAAGAAGCAACTTCTAAGTCTTTTGAATCCTTTGGTGCCATAAGCTTATGTCCATCACAAGACCTATTCTCACTACCAGATGTGGTAATCACCAGCAGTGCCAGAGGCCAACACACACCTGGTTTTAGTTAATACTACACAGTAATTTGCCTGTGAAAAGCTTCCTACAGATGGTCAACAGGCAAAAAAATTATTCCAGTACTATTAGAGATTTTCTTTCTACTGCACAAAAATAACTAAGCATCAGCTAACCTTCCTGCATTTCATGTGACCACAGTTTCATGTATGACATTTGTCTTCTGTACCTCACAATCACTTAAGTAGTATTCCGTGAGGAAGAGTCTCTTCTCTTAAGCATCTCCTTATCACTATATTTCCAAAACAAGATTATTTTGTTTTATATACATATTTAACATTGAAGTAATAAGAGTTGTGTGCACAGTATTGCAAATACTGCACAAAGAATCCCCCAAGTAGTACTCTAACATGCTCAAGTGGCTCACATGCTACAAAGAAAATAATCTTTGTTATGAATATTTTTGTAATCATCCAATGCTAACTGAACTTCTGCACCCTTTAACATATTTTAGAAGTCATCCCTCAGAATCCCATAAGCAAAATATAACAGTAAAACCCTCACAACCTTTCTAGAAGCAGAATTACTGTGTCAGACAGACATTCCTGCTAAATCCACCATGGGAACCCAAACCTGGCACATGTTTTCATAGAAGGAAGATGGCAGCACTGTATGAGAAGCCTAACCTCCAGTTGAAGTCTTAACAGTCTTCAAACAGTAAAAACAAAGATGTAGCTAGAGATGTATGGCCTACTTTTATTATGCACACACAACGATAAATAGAAATTTCGGTTAAAATACTGAAAGTCGTATGGTTATTTCAGTGACCTTCAAGTTCCTAGGTTATTTAGTTTGGAGGTGAATGGAGAAGTAAAAGAATGTTTAACCCACTTCCTTTAAGAGCATGCTTTCATGAGCCAATACAACTACAATCTGTTACTTCCATGTAGGGACACACTTCATCCTTGTCCTGTATTACTTTCCTAGAGCAATATACACTGAAATATAGGACAAGGAGCAAAAAGGTGAGACAAGAGATCCTGGCAGAGAAAGAGAAGGGAAAGAGAATATGGCAAGCTGCAGAGCACCAAGTACACCAACTTGATTAGCATACTGTATTCTAGTACTTTTTCCTTCTATTTTTACATGCTGGGTCCACTGGCTCCAGAAATCCTTACTTTGCATAATGCATAAGTTTTACAGCAGTTGCTGTGCAACTCTGAAGTATACCAGACAGGTTTTAAGATTATAGAGAAAATGGTTGAGTAACAGTCACATGACAGAGTGAGTAGTAGATAGACCCAGAAAGCTTTTCAGCTGCAAAGTCAACATGGCCAAACAATTAAATAGGAGGAGGAGAAGAAATGTGTATGTGGATAGAACATGTGACGAAGGGAAACATGCTACTGGGGTTAACATGGACTGTTCCTGTTCAATACTAACATCAACTCAGCATTTGAGTGCTACTTAACCAATCCTCCAATCAAGGCCAAAGATGTTCAACAACAGTGTTCCCTGGAAATGCAGATACCAAAAGAATCACAGCACTCGCTTGTCCAGGATGAACATGTTCCTGAGAAGCATGAGAAACTGCAACCTCTTTCCATTGTAACCAGTGGCAGCTTAACAGCAGAGTTCAAATACTGTTTTTTTCCAGATCTTCATTTTTGAAATGGCTTTTATGAGCTGATATAAACTAAAATAATTTTTATACAACTTTGGAACAGACCTTTGAACAGAACAGTTTCCTGAAGTTGCATGTATGTAACTCACTATTATCCCCTTACTATAGACTGTGTACGTACTTCAGTTATTTGAAGTTACATATAAAAGATAGCTATGCCATAAATAAGGGATCTAGAAAAGTAAGTTACAGAAAGCTTTTTCATCATCTTCAGACATGACACAAAAAGGTACCCACTGTAATTAAGAAGTTATTGGCCACTGGGCTGAAAGGCATATGCTAGAATACTTATTACCTACTTTCCTGAACTTAAAATATGGTTAAAAACTGTAGTTGAACCTGCATCTGACTTGTAGTCAAACTCTTATCTGGCTACATTCTCAGAAACATTAAATAAATTCTTAAAAAGATAATCAAAAGAAACCTACAACATTCGTTGCTTTAGTTTATTTTTCGGTCGTCCAATAGGTTTTGCATATCGTCGCCTTATTTGGGCAGCTTTCTCATGAAGTAGCTTTCTCCCTTTCTTCTTTGGTCTACAGACCTGGCAAATCCACATCCCTACATAAAGAAAAAAAAATGTTTAATTGTACACAGTTTATTTAATCTGTACTGCAGGTTTCTGCCAAGATATAGGCCAAGTACACAAGGTCAACAACTTATAAACAGAGCACAGGGAAAGGGAACTGGACAAAGAAAAGTGATTCACTTCTAACCATATTTGAAATTTCTGAAAGCAAAGTGCTTGTGGAGAGGGGAAATAAAACAAAACAAAAGGGGGTGTGGGAAACTACATTTGTTACAAAGCAATCTAGACTAGAGTGCACTAAAGAAAATACCAGACTGCACCTAGGTATGTTTGTTTTAATGTAAGACAACCTGAATTTGGCATCTTTTTAACATTAGATGATCATGTTTGAACACTTATTTATTAGAAATAAGTCTGACAGTTTGGGGAAAAAGAAAGAGCTGGAAAAAGCCTGTAATGCAACTCTGAGATTACTTAAGGAAAGCCTAAGTGAGAGGAAAAGTGTGAAGTGCTATATATCAGAAACCTAGAGATTAGAGAACCTGAAGACATGGGTGTTTTGTTTGTCTGTTTAAATTGTTCATACAAAAGCCATGAAGAAGCAGAGGCTCTTTCACTCCCTCTAATGATTTATTTGTCAGTATATATACTCCAAACATTTTAATGGCCTTCATAATACCTCACCTTCAATAAAATGGCCAACACCACAATGAACAGTTAATTCATCTGGTCAACTAACCACAGACCTTACTATCTCTTGAGGGAAAAAAAACTCAAGTAAAGAAAAAGAAAACTGGCTTTGAAATGAATTAAATCATACTGTTTACTAATGAAAAAATAATTAGCATGCTTAAGAGTTTTCAGTCACTTAATATGAGAAAAGACTGTGAATAAGAATATTGTAATTAAAATAATTTTTATCATCACCTTTTGGCATTCGGGAAAGTGGTGGGTCACAGCACTCCATGTGGAACCCTCTGTCACAGGAGTCGCAAAAAAGCATGTTATCCTGAAGGGGTTGGGGAGGAAGGAAGAGGAAGAAAAAAAGAGACTTAATACAGCATTGCTTGAAGTTGTACATCAGTGACTTGTATTTGCACATGTATATAGAGCTACAACAAACAACAAGTCAGATAACACTCAATCATCTAACTTACTGCATTTTTGCCTTGGATCCTACATGCACTGCATGTCTTGCATTCAATACACTGCCATCTTAAGGCCTTCACATTTGTTGTTAACTCAGGACAGAATTTCAAGCAAGATGGATGTCCTAAAAAAACCCAAAATATTTAAAGCATGAGATTTAAGATTGTTAAAATTGATTCTTAAGTTCAACAGAACGTAGCCAGCACCAGCAGAACCCTGCAAGAACCATCTGTTTTCAGAACTTCGCAATACATTATTTAACTCACCTACTTCCTACAAAGATACAGAATAATTGCTATAAAACTCATATATGAAGAGGTAGAAAGCTGGCTTCAACTGTAACTGACACCTATGAATGGTCTACACAAGCACCTGAAATAGAATTTTTATTTTCACTAGGTGATTTCTGAAGCCATTGCTTCTGAAAAATTATTTGTGCAAACTTGACCCTACTCCCCTTTCATACCAGTGCAACACAGAGGAAGTTTTTAGATTAAACCATATAAGTTATTTTTCTAAATATACTAATTATCTACCAGAGAAAATCAACAATCGAACTATATGCTATTTTCATTCCAATTTTTACATTTATGTAACTTCAGAGCAGAAAGAAAAAAACCCCAAACAAACAAACAAGCAACAACTCCAAAACCCCAAACCAAAGAGGGCAAAGAGCAGCCATGTGGCACAAGAAAAGCTTACTGCAAAGGAAAATTTTAAAATGGGGTGAGAGAGGAAGAGTAGCTGAACTACCACATCCCATGAAACTGTATTTTATTTCCTGTCGGGCCCTCCCTCTTTCCATGGTAGCCTAGAAGGCCGACATGGCTTTTCCAATTAATACAGATTATCAGACAACTGAACACACACACCACCTGAGGCAATACTGGCAGCGATTTTTCGCATCTTCAACAACCTCAACAGCATATGCTTAATTCAGAACAGATAAAGGCACTACTAAATAGGAAGGGATAAACCTTCACAGGGGAAAATAATACTTTTTGCCGGTATTATATTCAGAGATTATCAAGAACATCAACCCACAGATTTTCAGAGATAAGAATGCCTGATGCCATGCTGCACTTATAGATGGCTGCAGTGATGTGATGAGCATGAAGGACGCTTCCTTCTCACTGTCATCGAGTTGGGATATGTGATTTATTCCAGGTAGTGGTCTAGTCATGGTGATTCAGACTCTCTCCATCCATCTCAGTTCAAGACTGAGCTAAACCACCACCACCAAGAACACAGGCTAATCCATAGGCATTAGCAATCTTCTAATGGACTAATGGATGAATGACAAAGATGACTAATGAAATGCAAAAGTCACTCTATTAAGTATAAATTTCAGACTTTATTTCCTTTTATTGTATGTACCCAAGGCTTAATCCACTTTTTGTTACATTTTAAAAAGCAAAGTATGTAAATACAGCATACTCTCAAAATAAACTGCAGGAATGTAATTATTAGTAAGGAACAATCAGTAATAAAATTCAGTGAGTAGTTTCAAAACCAAAAATATTGAAAAAGCATTGTCATTTGATTCTTAGTATACAGTTTAAACATTAAATTGTTGTAGTTAAAACAGGGTATGCACTTAAAATGACTATTTTTCTTGGAAGTTACGAGTATACTCTGTAAACGCATAATTAGATTTGATGTTACACTGTTCCCTTCAATAAGGCTTAAAAAGTGCTTCATTTAAAAAAAAATATATATAAAGAAATAAGAAAAAAAGCTCCCCAGAGTGGCTGATATTAATAATCAATATCACAGAAAGACTTATTTCATCAACCATGACTTAACAACTCTATTAACACATTAAAGTGTAATCATAAACCAATTACCTCCATGTGTACATTAAATTCCAGTTATCTACCCTGCACAGAAGTGATTTACTTCGAGGAGCAAGTAAGTTAGGGTTTAAATTGTTGATATAACTTTGCCTTAAGCAAATAACTGAGAAGTATAAACATAAGAAACGTCCATTCTCACCAGTTGGTAACTATGCACATATTAGGTATAACAGGGCTTATATCTCTGTTATCTACCAATGCAAGATTTCTCATTCAAGCAACTACACTGCTTAATATGGTTATTAATATCCATATTAGATTTTACTATCAAACAAATTAAAAAAAATAATCCATTGGTATTAAATATGAAAATTCTGCCTGCAACTCCAAGTCCTTGAGCCACAAATAACTAGGGGCTGGAGGAGTGCAAATGGGAATTATCACTATGCATTTGCCATGTTGTTTTACGGTCTTTCCTCGGAATGCACTAGCAGAGACAGCACAGAATTGTCAGATTTCAAAATATCATATGGCATTTTTCTTTAATAGCTAGAAATACTTACACTCTTCATTTAGGACACAAACTGATGAAGTGCAAATATAACAATAACAAGTAGAGGGTAGTGCCTACCAGACACAAAGTGGCCATCAACACCGCTTTCACTTTTAAAGGGGACTTCGTTTAACTACTTTCATAGTTTAACAGATTTCTGTAGTCAGTTAAAAGGAGTCATTGTGACCTTCAGTGATTTAACAGCTAGTTTATTTCATTTGAGAAGAGTTGAAGAGGGGAAGAATGTTTCTGGCTTTGAAATTCATAGTATTTCAGCTCTGCCTTATCTAAACTGAAATAGAGAACATACCGTCTTCTCTATATCCAGAAGCCAATGCATCTGTCAAGAGGTTTTCAACACTGGATCAATTTCTAGTTTAAAGCATTTCAGATGGGAATTTCTCCTGGTTCAATCACTTGACTTTCTTTTAAACCTCAGCAGCATCAATATTTTCATGTAGCACCTAAGTGTAACGGACTACTGGAAATCTGACCTTTGAAAGCTGGAACTGTCCATCAGGAATACATATAGGCTTATTTAAAATAAAACTATTAAAAATTAAATGCTTTAAAATGAATTCTTATCTATTCCAATTAGAAAAGGTTAAGATTGTGATACATTGATGGGGCAGAAATAGGTGAAATCACGTAGTTAAAGCAAAACGTCCCACTCCTTTATGACTGAAGGCAACTCCTTCAACCAGCCAACTTTTGCATTGCAAATTGTTGGGTCTTGTTGCAAATTTGGGCCTTGTGTTGTTCAAAGAACCTGACAAAACAACCAGCTTTTATTTATTTAAAAAAAAAAAAAAGCTAGCATTAGGTCAGTGACAACAATTATGTAGAGTGCTAAATTAGGTATGCTAATACCTCCAGTTATTTTTAACTTTGATACAGATGCTGGGAACTAATGTATAACATAATTCACACACACAAAAAAAATAAATCCTTGTGTTTGACAACCTTTTAAGTAGAAAGGATTATTATTTAAGGTAACTTTAGCTATGAGCAGGGAGGATCAGTGCACCTATCTTAGGCATGGAGTAGGTTTTCCCACCTACATATTTCTTAGCATTTTCTTAGCATCTTCCATTTTATCCAACTAGCCAACATGCTCCCCATGATGTCAATAATTAAGACAATTCACATATTTACTACTTATTTAAGCATACCCTAAATCTCCTTTACAAATAATCTCTACACAGTCCTTTCCAAATATATTCTGTCCCTATTCCCCTTGACCTGACTCTGATGTCTTAGCTGTTCCATCCCCCCCACCCATCTTTGACTAGAAGCCCTCTTGCCTTCTTAGTCTAACATTCTATTTATTTGAAAGGAGAGTATCCACAGCTATTCTACCTAGGCTATGGATTTAAAAAAAAAAAAAGAAAAAAAAAATTCACAAGGGGGGGGGGGGGGGAAGGAGCAACATTTCCTTTTGTCATAAGACTTGTTTTCTCACATCTAACATCCCTCAGGTTACTCCTTTAGAAAATGCCCTGTGCCAAGTGGATTACCAACACATCTCATTTCCACTAGCCAAATACATTATCCTGCCAAATAACCACAAAGTAAGATAGTATCAGTGCAATGTGTAGATATCCAAATAATTTCTGTTTTCACAGAAGCATTACCAGAATAGACACAAGCAACTGACACAAAAACATAAAGGAAAGCAGACATGCAACAGGCACTGCTGCAATGTAATCTCTGATCAACTGAAAAATTTGCTTGCTGTGCACAATATGCAATTCCTTTTATGTTTGTTAGACAGCAAGAGCAGCTTTGAGATACACTGCAGTGTGCAAAATTATAAATCCAATTACAGTAACCCTCCACTTGAGTGAAGTTATTTATAAATTGCACTGAGCTTGGGTTTTATTTTAGTTAGGCAGCAGTAGCTAAAGTTTAACCATCCAGCAATCTGACTGGCAGTCTCAACATTTAATTCTTAATATCTAATACATCTGAGGAACTAATTAAAGATAATTTAGTCTTAGTGACGCAGAGAGAATGTATCAGTGTTAATTCAAATAGAAGCTGATCCATGAAAGTCAAGACTTCCACTTCTAAAGTGTCTTAGACCTACCAGGGGATTATTATACAACAGAAGAGTAGCTGACATGTAAGCTCACCTTATTATTGTAAACTCTGCATATCAGAGTCTAACCACACACAAATCCTACTAAATTTCCAAATACTAGAATACAGACTTTAAAGTATAGGAAACTTTTAATTATTCAAAGAAGACAGTTTAAAATCTGTGGGATTTGGTTTTTCATGCTGGGATGAAAAACCCACTTCCTTACTTCCCTGTTTAATCATTTACTTAACTGCACTAAAAAAACACACTGGCTAAAATACTAAGAATCTGTTCAGGTTGACAGATTCAACATCACACAATCAAGCACATGTCCCGATTAACTGAAAACACATTTTTTTTATCCACAGTTTTATTTTTACTCAACTAGAATCAAAGAATTGTCAGGGTTGGAAGGGACCTTAAAGATCATCTAGTTCCAACACCTCCCACTAGAGCAGATTGCTCAGGGCCCCATCCAGCCTGGGCTTAAAATCTTCCAAGGATGGGGCTTCCACCGCCTCTCTGGGCAACCTGTGCCAGTGTCTCACCACCCTCATGGTGAGGAAATTCTTCCTAATGTCCAACCTGAATCGACCAATCTCTAGCTTTAATCCATTCCCTCCAGTCCTATCACTGCCCGGCAGCCTACAAAGTCCCTCCCCAGCTTTCTTGTAGCCCCTTCAGATCCTGGAAGTCCACAATAAGGTCTCCCCAGAGCCTTCTCTTCTCCAGACTGAACAACCCCAACTCTCTGTCTGTCCCCATAGGAGAGGTGCTCCAGCCCTCTGATCATCCTCGTGGCCCTTCTCTGGACACGTTCCAGCACATCCATACCCTTCCTGTAATAGGGGCTCCAGAACTGGACGCAGTACTTGCATAGTTATCAAAATACCTAAGACAGACTATCTACTCCACAGCTACAAAACGATGGTACACATGGAGTCCGAGTTCAAAGATACCAAAACAATACTTTCACTTCCAACCTTCTTAAAAGCAGTGCTGGCCTACACAGACCCTACTGCTTTTCTACTCCTCTCCCTTCCAAGCATTTCTCTGTTCTTCATTCTGGCGTAGATTTTGGTATGGGTCTGCAGTGAACTGGACAGGGGAACAGATCAAACTCATCTTCCAAATACATTTGTTCCACAGTCAAGTTTACATGAAATCAGGCGCCAACAGAAAGGGGTTGCACCAAGCAGTTGGATGTTGCTGCCTGTGCCTTAAGCAGCACTGCTGTTTGGTCTTTGAGCTGGGATGATCTACATTTCAAATCTTTACCAAAAAGTACTTCCTAATGCAGCTATACACTTATGAGAGCAAAAGCTTTTTTACTGGCACAGTTAAGTAACAGCAGTCCACTCAACTGAAACTCTATTAGCCCTGTAACTCCTCTTCCAGCATAAAGCTACTTCCCACAGGTTTTTTCTTCTTTGGTTGGTTTGTTTTGGTTGGTTTATTGTGTTGTTTTGTTTGTTTGTCTTTTGGTTTTTGTTTGTTTTGGTTTTGTTTTCTTGTTTGGGTTCGTTTTTTTTTTTTAAGAATAGCTAAAGCAATCAGAGGATTTTCACATCCAGAACTCCACAGTTGCACCAGAAAAAGCTTTCTGGCATAGAGTTGCTAAAGATACTTGCCCAAATTTCTTATCCAAAAACTTCTGTGAATTAGGAATAACCTAGGCCAAGAACACGCTTGGTATCATCCACTTATAGGCACTGTGCAAAGCAACAGTAAACTACAGTATTCCATTTTCAAAATTAACCTAGCTGCTCGCTTTAAGGAAAGCACCTGCATTCAGAGCAGCCATATGGAGTCTGCAAGAGCTGCTGCAACACACAAGAGCAAGGTACATACGATCAGTAGACAGTCACTATCTTGTGCCTGACAAGTAACAGGTGCCTAACAGCTTTAGTATGTTCTTTCAAATATTACTCAATTTCCCACTTGAGTTAACAAAATAACATGATAAAAAAATGAATTGAATACACAAGATACACAACAGCAAGACTGCTACAGTCTTTATTATGACTATTGCTCAGCTTCTGAAATATTGTAAATCTGCATGAGCAAAACTCTTGATTATCATTTGATATGGCAATGCAAAACTGAGCTTTCGGATCAAGCGGATTCCAAACAGTAACAGAGTTCCTGTACTTTACAAGTGGGGTTTCCCTGTTAATTTACTCTACATTTCTGGCATAAAGATCAGTTCACCCCTCATTTCTAGTTATCCATATGCAAAATTTTAGTAAAAAAAGTCTCTTCCATTCCCTGCTTTTTTTCAGTTCTCAATCTATGTCCAAAGAGATCAAGATAACATTCAGAAGTTTAAAATATTTTAATACCTTAAAAACAGACTTCAACATTAACATTTCTAGTTAATTCAGCCAACTTACCACTGCTGCCACAGTCTGCACAAGACAACAGCTCTTCTGGTTTCTTTTCCCGATTTGATTCTTTCGTTCCCAAACAGAAGCTACATATTGGGATGGGATCAGCTCGTGGCTAGATTTAAAAATAAATAGAGAGAAGAAGGAAAAAAAAAAAGCCTCAGTGGTCTGGTCTTTTACCTGATACTTTGTTGTACCACATGTAAATTACCACAACAAACATCCATTTTACCAACTTTGGTGTAACAAAGTTTAGTATCTTAGCATATTTCATAAACATTGAGTTGGCCTGTGATAAGCAAATCCATGTAAACCTGTTCAATACAGGACTACTGTTAATAAAAATGAGGAAAAATTACAACTTTAGAAACTACTTCTGAACACACAATTTCCACTCCAGAATACAATCACTTGTTCTGCAGATGTAATGCTGCTCAAAGACTAAGATGCAGTTTGGCTTTATTACAGATTAATTGCTTTCCCCAAGAAAAACAGGAACTTTTTACAATAACTCTTAAATTTAATACATACTTTATTTCTTTTCCATCCAGTACAACTTGCATCTTCCCCTGAGACTACAATTTTATGGTAAAAATACAGAATTCAGCAGATCAACAGTTAGCTATTCCAGCCTGCTGAATCCCATCAGCTATGATACATAATCAAAATCAAAAACCCCACACAAATCTTTCAGTGTCTGGAGGCAATAAACAGAACTTTTCAGAGAAAGACTTCAGAGTTGATAAACATTTACTTCCCGATCTTCCTAATTTGATATGGGGCAAACTATTAGAGATTCAATACCCCCAAACAGCTTCTGCAGTAAATTTTACAGCTTTAATCAAACTACTTACCTGTATTAACCAAAATATTAATGTATGAGTGTTTAGACAGAGGCATTTGTAAACAGATCTATAATAAATAAAATTATATGCAACTATTTCTTCAAGCAGGACACTCAAAAATTGAGTACCTTCCCAGATGGGCTTCTAGCAGCTCACGTCACAGCAACTCACAAATTTAAATAGTTTCTTTTGCAAATTCATTGTTTACAGATTTATATAAGTCTAACAGCATTTCTTAGCTATCAAAGTAATTATTAATTGTTTTCACCTTCAATTTTCACATTTCCACTCTATACCACAATACTTCGAAAGCCAACAGGCTATCTTCTCTTGACCTACGAACCTGGCCTGCGTTACAGTTCTGAGAAGTGGAGAAGGCTTGCTTTTACAGATGCTCTTGAGAAGGCGTCAGCTGCACATAGATATGCTCTTGTACCTCAACACAACATAATACAGAAATACTGAAACTAAGTTTATGTTATTGAGCTTTAGGATCATCTTGAAGTGTATAAACATACCCCAAGGCATAGCACTTCCTCTGAAAATCTAATCCTCAGAAGGTCTGCTCACTGTTCATCTCTTCACAATCCAATTATTGGAATATTGACATACATTTTTGTATATTATTTGGGGTATAAAAAAAATGACCAGAGCCAAAGACACTTCATAACTATGGAGATGTCTGTTCTCTTCCATAATTTACAAAAGGGAACTGCAATAATACCTTCTAACAACTGATATGAACAAACATTGTCTGCAGCCCAGCCCTTAGTCTTAGGAAGGCCTCCATTATGGATTATATGGATAGCTGAAACATGAAAATTCTACCTGGACTAAAATAATTGTTCAAGTCATAAAACTGGCAGATTCCCTTTGTAGTCATGCTTAATTTAAAAATTATATTTCTCAGTTTTGGCAGGATGACACTGAATGAGATGACTAATTCTACAGGTGGGAAAGAATATACAATTACCACAGAATTTTCCACTTGCAAGTAAAAAACAAAACAAAACAAACACATACACAAATAAAAGAAGATCATCAGTTAGTTGGTATTCTTGCCAGCAAGATATGAAAATTCAATGGATCTGTTCCACCATTATACTTTTAATCAAACTGTTATTTGGAGCAAAATGTTATTAACTAAAAAAATTCATAAACTACACCAGTAATCATCAGCAGAAAGATGGTGCAGAGCTATCCAAACCCAACCGTTCACTTGCAGCATCTTGTGGACTTTTCTTAACTGCTACTTAAAGTTTAATGCAGATAACTTTAAAAGCAAGATTATTCTTTCAGTGGAATCCAGCAGAAATCTCCTCTTGGCAATGATACCATTCTCCCTCCCTTTGATATAAGAATGCTTTAGCCATTTCAGAAATGCTTGCCCTAATAAATAATTTACAAAACATCACATACCATACAAATCCAGGTCTACAATCTCATTTATCTTTCCAAGATATTTTTCTTGGTATAGGAAAAGACATAGCCATTAGCCAACATTCATTTACTTCCCTATTTCAAACACCACCACCCCCTTCCTTTTTTGTGTGTGTTTTGTTTTGGTTTTTTTGTTTGTTTGTTTTTAACTGAAGGTAAAATAAAGGACAAAGGTTGTTGGCAGTTCAGGGCTACAAAGACTGATGTTCCCATACCAAACCTAATAATAGAGAGCTTGCAAATCCCATCACTTCACATGAGTTTTCAAGAAACTTACAGGCTCCAGTATATATTCTGAAGTCATTTACATTAATAACTGTATTACTGGGTCTGATCTCTGAGCTACTGAAAGTTAGGAATACACAATTCTTGTCAGCACAGTAAGGATTTCAGACTGCTCTCGCTTGCACAGTAAAAGCAAAAATATATTCATACTGGTAGTATTCTTTCTGGATCACAACTGACTGAATTAGGGATAAACTAAGTGGGTCTTAAATTGGGCTTTTTGTTTGTTTGGTGGTTGTTTGGTTTTTTGTCTGGATTAGAATATACTGAGAAGAACACAGAAATGCATCTCCTACCTGTATCTCTTTTCTAAATCACCAGTTTCTATTCTAAAATATGGCAATCAAGCATCATTATCTTCCGAAAAACAGTGTTTAGTCACCAGGGAGGTTAGTTCCGTTTCATCTCTTACAGGAACTAGTATGGCAAGTTACACTGGCCAATTACTCAACACTGCAATATTATATACCAGATTAACCAGTAATACTTTTCTTGTTATTCAAACTCTGTTTAAAATGAAAAGAACTTTTTAATCAAATATTTAAGAAACACATTAATAAGTGTGTTACAAAATTTAAAGTATGGTGTCTGCTGTCAGGGAGGATAGGTCTGAATAGCTTTACTGTTACTTCTTCAACAGAGCTAATAAACTGAAAATTTTTCAGTCCTTTAATTTTGGAATCAAGGTAAATGATAGGTTTTTTAAAAGGTTTCATTTTCTTGGTCACTAGAAATTATGTATCAAAATTTGAAAGGTTTCCTTGTTGAAATAACTGCATTTCCAATTGCAGTAGGGACAAACTTGCAGAAAATTCATACCTTATGCCAACATGCAGCTGCATTCAGAAACTGAAGCTTCACAAAAACCACTCAGGCAGCATGAGTTTTTTTTGCTTTTTTTCTTAATAAAAAAAATACATAATATACCACAGAACAATAACAAATCATCAACTCAGCATCTGTAAACAGGTTGGCTTACTTTCCAATTAGAAATTTAACAATATTTAAGCATCATACGCCCATCCAACCAGCCCATCAATCCCCTAAACAGAATTACAACCAAGTACTGTATCACAATATTTTTATTGTCATCAGTACTTTTAGCTCAGAAATCCTCTCGAGGAACACTCTGATCATCAGCCCAAGCTTACACTCTTAGTTTCTTACATTAAGTAGGAAAGAAAAGATTATGTTGTAAAATATAATACATAATTTTCTCAAACATATATACATTTTCAACAGATGTTACTACTTTACACAGACAAATTATTAGAGCTTGGTAGGAGATAACTATCCTAACACTTAAGACCCTTTTCACTAAAAACTATATGCATGTGTGTATGCTAGATTTTGACTGTATCTTCTTCATTTCAGTCACTTTGGAAAACAAGAAAAACCACGCCTAGTAACTTTGTGATATATATAGAGACTAAAAATAATGGCTTTGGTGACTTCTGGAAATGTTTTGCAATTGATTCAAAAACATGGAAGCAACATGAGTTTCAACTATTAAGTATAGTTTACAAGTTCTGAAACATTAAGGACCTACTATCCTTATTGCTTTTTCAGTCTTCACATATACTGCTAACCCTGAGATAGGCCCATGCAAAAGTAATAATTTAGTATTAACATAGTCTTAGCATTTAAATTAGTGCATTTCCACATTTGAGCAGAGACTTAGAAGTCATTTATGCATCCAGTAATTTATTTATTTATTTTAATGAATCACAGCTATCTATTCTGAGAAACTAATAGGCTTTGCCACTGCACAAAACGAATCCTTGGTAAAAGTTCAGCTGGACTTCTGTTTCTTATGCCAGAATTCATCTCACAACGCTGGCCCAAAAATAACAATTTTTTTTTCCCTACTGTAGTTTCTCCTTGTGGAACTTACATGCTCATCTGACTACATTTGTAATTCCCATGAAATTTTTAAAGCATTTGCCACATTCTAACCTCCCACTCCTCAAAAAGTCACATTGTTAAGTCTTGAAAAGTCTCATGAGTATGCAAAGTTACCCACAACTATAAATCCTACTGAAAGCCAGGAGATTACTATTTGCATTGCTATAGCACTCTGAGGCTTTAAACAGATTGTCTCAAAACTGTTAAGACATTAGCTGTGTACACACAATTATGGTTTTAAGTGCTAGTCTCATTAAATGTTAAATTAAAAGTTTCACACACACTCCCAGAAAATTTAAGTTTGAACAGTAAACCAAAAACCTCAACTGTTCACATTTGTGACTGCCTTTCAATGTTTTTTCAGAAACACCTCAACATCATCTGACAACCTGTTGGAATATGCATCCTTAGGCACAACACACCAATATTAGATCTCTGTTATCCTATGAATAGAAACATCACTCAAGGAACTTCAGAGTTAGCAGGTTAGAGAGGCAAATTTTATTGAAATCAGAAAGTGCTATGACCTTCACTTAGGATCCACTGTTCTGGTCCCAGTTTTACCCTACTTCAATTACTTAACTATTTACAGCCTTAGAAAGGACAGAAGCAACAAGCTTGCTTTCTCAGAATACCTACTTTTTCAGAAAGTACCTTCATCACGGGCTATCTGCTTTTCTTTTGGTTTTTTTCTTGTCCGTCAAATAAGTTTAAAATGTCTTTGAATGAGAAATGCCACCAGCAACAGCTCTTAATACTGTTCTTTAAAAATTAGTATTGAAAAACAAAAAATGAATGAGCCATGGGTACTGATTTCTAGTCTCATCTACTGAAGCTGTTGCTTTTGGTCACAGGCATGGCAAGATACTGTGAGTACTTCCAGCTGCAGTCTTTTCAATGCACCCATTCTGTGAGTAAAAAAAGAAATTGAGTTTACTTTCCCCTATCTGAAAAAAATCCATCATGTTTCAGGAACTAGTTGTAAGGTAAGTTAAACTTTGATTTTTTAAAAAAAAACCAATTTCTTAATGCCAACTGTCCAGTGGATCCCATATTAGTTCTACAGTACCACACAGCTACCACATGGTAAAAAGTAGACACTAACTCAAATGATGGTAAAAACATGGTCACAGGCTACTGCTGCAGAAGTGTAAAAACATCAGATCTGCTCCAAACTTTAACGTAGCACCTACACATTCAGAGAGCACAAAGAAAAAGTTAGCACAAAGGCAGCTGCAAGCAAAGAGGACAGTCCAGGGTGCCAATTTTTTGTTATCACAATTTTAAGTCAATAAACTGCATAAAAAAGGAGTATCTTCACTGATAACATACTGGTTCAAGTTCCCTTTTGCTCTATAAAACTCTGATATCCTTACTAAACAATAGCTTCCTCTCTCTGCTCGCATTCTCCCCTCTTGTACTTTGAAAGAGTATGGCTGCATAGGAATTATGATATACAATGTAACTGCAATAGAAGTCTGCAAATTATCCAAAACTAAGAGGTTTAAAACCCTTTGTGCCCTTCTGGATTCACACACGCTAAAGGCACCTACCTGCCACAATGATACTACATTTCAGAGCTGAAAACACATTCTTGCAGGTCTGTGACCTGTGCACACGCACAATGCAATCAGCAGATGACTGGTGAAGATTGAGAGGGCACACATAATGACTGTCTCTCATATATTGTTCTTGAATAGTCATCTTGAAAACTGGAGATCTCACTTCCATCCTGCACTCCTGACGAGGTGGTAAACTGAGGAGTACATCCAAATGGACATATTTCTACAGGTAATGAGGGGAGCACTCTCCCACCTCAGACCATTAGAAAACTAGGGGTCTTTAAACAGGCTTAAGAACTCTATCCACCTGAACACAGCGGTTCCCTTGCAAACCTGAGCCGAAATGATATGTGCACAGCATACAGTAAGTTATTCCTTGTTGTTGTTTTATACTTCTTGGTTTAAAAACAAACAAACAAACCACAAAAACCAAAACCAAAACACTCGCTTCTTCCTTCTTACCCTGAAAAATATGGCCAAGCTTACAATGCAAACTTGTACATTTAGAAATTTCTCTAACAAAGTATTTTAACAGCCTCTTACAGGAAAACATATCATCTACCTCCCCAGGCACAATGCATCCCACTTGAAAAAAGCTCCCCATATCCCTTTGTATGCCCTCATCAGTCACCAAGCATCACCACGGCTGATGGAATTGAACACACAAAAAGCCAACCTGCATGTTCATAAACAAGCACTGTAATGAGGAAGACTTGCATAAAACAGCATACACTACTAGATGGTTTTCTAAATACAGTTTCTATTTTTAAGTTACTGAAAGAAGCATTCCTGCTCCCTCCACTAATACTGAGAAACAATACAACCTAGAACAGGGGAGCTTGCAACAATTACTACA
The DNA here is from genome assembly GCA_025345505.1 of Todiramphus chloris collaris. Lineage (NCBI taxonomy): Eukaryota > Metazoa > Chordata > Aves > Coraciiformes > Alcedinidae > Todiramphus > Todiramphus chloris. The sequence continues at coordinate 4,852,918 of JANVCC010000106.1, read as the reverse complement.
GGCTTTGTAAGTCTCTTTTCCTTGCAATACGGAAGGGACAATAAAAGTAAAACCATATTTCAAATTTGACTTCCATTGTTTCATATAATAGTACAAGACATTACAAACAAAACTGAAACTAATTTCAATTTATTAAAGTTGCTTCAGCTGTATCCAAGAAACCAACTAAAGATCAGTGCTATGCATAGTGATTACTTCTCACCATGCAGGGAAGAAGAAACCTGGTCAAAAAAAGCCATAAACACAGCGCAGAAACGCACACGCACACACATGTATCTTTTCTAGCAAGAGTTTTATTTATTTGCCCTGGTCCTGTTAATTAGCTTCACATACACCAACCTGCATTCTTGTTTTCTTTAGTTTATATCCACTGAAAAATTTTTAAATCCTCTTTCTGTTGCAAATTACATCACCAAAAATCACAGGATACATCTCCTGGAGAAAGATGCAAAGCAGCAGTGCAAAAACACAGATAAATCTCCCAGTCCTCTGGAAGCTCAGCTTTCATTTTTGGCAGAATCAATCTGAAGCCTCTACATGTGGATTATGTTTTGAAAGCCTCCTTTCTCTAAGTTTAGCAGACACACAAGACTATTACAGACAGCCTAAAACCAACACTTCAGATACATGTAGGCTCCTACTATCATTTCAAAAGTTACTGAATTCAGATACTTCTTTAAATTGTATGCCTTCTGTGATCTTTTGCCAGCTACTACAGTAGCGCTACAGAAGGCGGCTCTTCCCTCTTGAATGGGAGGAAATCTGTTATTTCATGTGCGGGTTTCCTGCTTCGGACCTGTACCTGGGACTAAACATAAAAATGTATTCACCTTTCCATTGTCATAGTAGTAAGGGTTATTTTGAATAATAATAAAAAAGTCATGTAGCCAAGGCTATTAACGTAAGAGGTCTGTGAAGAAGGTTATCCACAAGTCCCTTCTGCATTCTCCACTGCGAGATTAGAGCCCAACTACAGATCTTGCACTAAGGGGTACTTACACTTACTTACCAGCCAGGTCATAAATAGCTTAAGCTCTAGGTACATCCTATATACACTACATTTTTCTAGTTGCATCTTGCCATAATTCTGTGGCAAAATATTCCTCTTAAGAATACAGATTTATACATTGTCTCTATCAAATGCCCCATCAGTACTGCATGTAGACAATGTTCCTCGATTCCACACTCAAATACTACTGGATTTGCTCCCTTCTTTCACCTTCTTCAGGGTGCCCTTTGAAAACTAATTCAATGTATATGTAAGTTAGACTTTATGTGAAGATAACTCAGAGCCATTTTCTTTACACTAAGAGGTGAAACACTTAGGTCTTCAAATTCATTTAAAGGGATATTTCAGTAAGTTAAAATCAGAAGTGATCTAAAACTTCTTTCAACTCCAAATTTCATTCTTTCTGTTCCTTTACTTGCCTACTGCCAAGACCAGCAACTGGTCCAAAATCTATGCATCTTGAACTCCAGTTTCTGACTAAAAAAGAGCTAGGTGGTTTTTTTGTTTGTTGTTGTTTTGTGGGTGTTTGTTTTGGTTTTGTTGTTCGTTTTTTTTTATTAAAACTCTTCCATCTGGCACTCAGAACAACTTCAAGTGCACCAAGAACCGGCTTGCTTTTCTGTATTCCCTCTCCAAAGTAGTCCGTTGACTCCCAGAGACCAAAATTAAATCACTACTGCAGATGCAATCAGCAGACAATACCTTAAGTTCCATTACTCCTTACACAGCAATCATTAGTCATAATATAAGGTCATCTTCCAAGTGATACCTTTGCTTTTTACATAGCTCAAATTCTTTTTTCCAAAGTAATATAAGTTTTCACTGTTCACATCCCCCTCAAAACTCAATCCTGTAAATTCATCTAGATGTCTTAAGAGCATCATAGATTTCTGTTACCACACATTAATCTCAGTCACAAAAATGACCCACTTAAGCCTTAAAACAATTACCTAACATCATCCTCATCATGACCTTATCTTCTATACCATCAACCACAACGCCATCCATTGTGTTTGATGACATGTAGGTAAAGCCACACATCATCCACATGATTAGTATGTAACCCTCAGAAGAACCTCACCTTTAAGTATTCATTCAGAAGTATATCTAATAACGTACCTAGGCTTTTACAAACCTGCTCATCACTTGTTTCTTATTTTCACAATTTTTTCCCCAGATCCCAGTTTCCTCATATGCTTAGGAGATTTTCAAACTTTTCAGCATGGAATCCATGGGGTTTTGTCACACACACATGGAGTTGTTTGAATGGGATTACATTTCCTCATTCCAAATTCTACCTGTTACTGCAATACAACTAGGGTGAAAGGTGGCACACGTAATCACAAGCAGGTAACCAGTAGTGCAATTCACAGACCATGATCCCACGGGTGTCTTGATTTTTATATTCTTTGAGGAAAAGTATTGCTTTTAGGCAGATTATAAACAAACTCCATTACAAAAAGCACACACTTCATTGCCATAATCTTAGGTTTACTCAGATGTTTGTATATATGCCTATTTTTATTCAGATCTTATTACCAAAGCTGTCCTACATAAATGTGTATAATGTTTGCAGTGTGGCACAGGATAATTATTAGTTGTCTTGATGCTAATTGCTCAGGGAAAATGTTTAATTGCATATTAAATTGATCATATGCATATTTTATTTAGTTTACTCTTTGGGGCAAGTTTACTGTCAGCACTATCTAGATGTGAGTAGCACTACACTAAATACGAAGTAGGAGTTGGAGACTGGGCTTGTGTTTGAAATGGAATTTAAAATAAAGCAAGCAGAGCTCCATTCTACTTCAAGATAAAGCAGCCGAACTTACATATAAAAAAAATCAAGAAACATCCTGCCTAGCTGCCTCACATACCCAAAGGGAAAAAATACTAGGACTAAAGCAAAACAATTAGGGCTGGCAAATACAGAATCTGATATGGGATTATAAAGTAACTATTTCTCTAGATTTCTTCAACTGATGTGATTATGAAATGGAAGCTTCAGTTTTGGGGAATTTTTTTGGTGGCTTTGGTTGGTGGGTTGTATTTGGGGGGGAGGGGGTTGACGGGGGGTGGTGGTGTTTGGTTTTGGGTATTTTTTTAAGTTTTAGTTTTAATACATGTATAATTTCACATCCTTTCTGCTCAAAAAATTAAGAGCAGATGTAATACAAATAGTGACACTGTAAATAACACGGTCACCTCACTTACTGTGACCCAAGTAGCAGAGAACTAACCTAGCTAAACATGTATATTCATAAGGGCAACAAGTGACAACAGACCGGCCATCGAACTTTATGTTTCTGAGTCATTGGTTCTTATGTGGTAAAAACACTATCACTAAGATACTACTCTATCAGGTGAGCTACATAGCAAGACAAATAATAAAAATCCAGTATTTATTTATTAGTTTTAGGCTTTAATAAAGTAGCAGTTTTTAGCAGCAGAAGTAGGGAGGTGATTGTCCCCCTGTACTCAGAACTGGTGAGGCCACATCTTGAGTATTGTGCCCAGTTTTGGGCACCTCAATACAATATGAGATGCTGGAGTGAGTGCAGAGGAGGGCAATGAAGCTCAGGAAAGGCCTGGAGAATAAATGTTATGAAGAGCACTTGAAGGAGCTTAGACTGTTTAGTTTGAGGAAGAGGAGGCTAAGGGGAGACCTCATCACTTTCTACAACTACCTGAAATGACATTGTAGAGAGGATGGTGCTGGTCTCTATTACTCACAGGTAACTAGCAATAGAACAAGAAGGAACCACATTATATAATAAAAAAAGAATTGCAGCAACTTGTATTGCATGGCTTCTGGAAACAAATCTAGTCAGGCTCTCAAATCATGGTTTTAATCTATCTTCTGCACTATTTCAAAGTTTGTAGTGTGAAACAAAACCCATGAAGTCCAAGCGGCCATTTTCTGTCCTACTAATAAAATTCAATTGTGATACTGCTCAGGGCAAGTATAGGAATCCTAGCATCAGAATTCCTACAACACATCATGAAGGATGGGGAAGGGTCACGGCAAAGTTCGTTCTACCAGCAACTTGCCTACTGTAATTTTGTGAGGGATTTTTAAACAGTGCTTCAAGGTAGCTATGCTCTGTCTCAAAAAAGGCAACTGTGTGTGTTGTTGATAGACTAGAAGGTAGCAAGAAACTTCCATTCCAAACAAAAAGCCATAACTGAAGGAAATAAGTATGACAACAGCCATCACTTAGCAAGTCTATTAGAAAATACTATTAGACCACGTCAAGTTTGAAACTGAAATCTTCTAGCATCAACCTCCCTCTGACACTGACAGGATTATTTAATTTAAGAGGAAGCTGTTCCCATTCACTTCATTCAGTACCAGAACAAAGTACTGAAATAACCCGTACCACTGCCCATTAAAAAAAAAGTAAAAACAAAAGCACAAAACACCACCCACACCATAAAAACCCACCCCACACCTATCTGTAATATTCAAACTACTTTCACTAGAAGTTTTCTTGCGCAGTGCAACCACAGAACCGCTTTTCTTGATCTAATTCCAAATGAGTGCGCAGCACAGGTGGGACAATACACAGCAATAAACCTTACGTAAGACATACTGCAGGAATCCATGAGAGAAATTGCTATTCATAGATTTCCTGCCTCTTCCTTCACGTATAGTAGACAACACGATATCCAATGAAAACAGAGAAGCATCATGACAAGAGCTACCTTGTATAACTAAGTCACTGAACACTCTTTAGGACTGGATTAACCTGTAAGGCCAAGAGACAAGTAAACAAGTAGGTCAATTTTTTCACTTTGTGTACTCAGTGTTCATCCGTTTTAACACTGGCAAGTAACTACAACAAAACTCTGACCTTGATCTCTTGCAAGGAAGCCTGCAATTCTGATCCCTACATAGTTTACGTATTTTAAGCTTCCTTCCAGGCTAGTGTGAAAAAAGTATCTTCATTAACCAGTCATAAGTAGCAAGTAGACAGTGGATCCCAAGGTGCATGCAAGGAGATTGGCTATACCAGTATTTCTTAACAGTCCAAGTAAAAAAATTATTTACAGCTACTGTCCTTTGGTGGCTTAATTCTCCAGTATTTATCTAAAGTGTTTACAACTAAACATCTATGTCTACAGCATAAAAAAGAATGCCATCTGTTTTGTAAAAACAGAAGTTACATCTGGTAACTTAGAGTAGAACTAATTTAAATAATTACATTTAGAGTGAGCATCTCCCTCCGTTTTGCAAAAAGCAAACATTTTTTAGATATTGATGCAAATCAGCATTTTTAAAGAGCATAGAAAAAGTTTTGAAAGTTACTTGTCTGAAACACAGATAACTTCAACAAGAGCCTATATAAACCAACTCACAAAAAAGGCCCTTTCTCCCTCTACTTTAATACTTAGAACACAACCTAAAAGCCTTCATTACTAACAAGAAGTCTTGCTAACAAATTCAACATCTGAAAGATTCAGTATCTACACCTTGGGATTTTTGAACATAATTTAACTGTGCTAGATAAGATTTCTTGAAAGCAAACAGAAACCCAACCCAAACCACCCCCTCCACACACACAAAAAAACCAACCAACCAAACAAACAAAAAAAAAGAACAAAACAAACAAAACCTTGCAGGATAAGTTGTATAGGAAGCCCTCGCCAGACTTTAAAATTCTGTGTGAGATCTTGACTCCACTGCCTTAAAAGCTGTGCCCCTGATGTCAGTGCAGATCGGATGTAACACATCATTCCCCATTTTAACGTCTTGCAAAGTTTTCTTTGAATATGCCATTAAGGGGTGCTCAGCTTCAAGCAAACAACTACAAGCTTTATTATCTGGGAAATAAGACATACTTGGAGCCCAAGCCAGTTTCCTTTAAATTTTATTTGAACTCAAATGGGAGATTCATATTAACTGACCAGTAAAAAAATACATACATTTAATGTTCCAAATGTATTTGGGTAGTGTATATAATAGTTAATACAAAGCACTCTGAAGTTATTTGATCTGACCAGACTACCTTCTACCACCACCAAATAAATAAAAAATATGTTCTAGTTATTCCACACACACCAAAATAGTTTCATGATTGGCTAATTAATCATGAACATAACTTTTCAGACATTACATAATTTCACACAGACTTGCTTGTAGCTCCTGCCAAAGAAAACAACAATTTGTATGAGAAATAAATCTACACTTGAAGAGAGCTGACAGTGACAAAACATGACGAGAGGAAGTAAGAGAGGGGGGAAGGGGAAGTGGAAAGTATTAATATCACACAAAAAAAACCCTGTATGATTTTATTACTCAAAGCATAGCAAAGCTTAAAAGCCAAAATATATGAATGAAATGAACAGCAACTGAAAATAACTTCTCTCTAATCTCTCTTTTTATTTTTTAAATGTCAGACTATTTTTTGACATAATGTTTGATAAAACTTCATAAACACAAACCTAAATTGTGCAACTTATTCTGTGACACTCATCTGAGATCAGGAATCTCCTTCTAATTACAGTGGGTTTATTTCTCAGTTGGGATAGATACAGTAGATACTCAATCACTTTTATAATTCACCAAAACAGTCTCAGATTTACATTTCCAACCTGCCAATAAATGAATACATAATTAATTTTATGTTAAAAAAATACCATGAAAGACAGATATAAAAGAAAGCAAAAAAATTCCATTTTTACTGGTAACATTTTTAATTCCCCTTGTAAGCCCCTCTTGTAATGCATTCAAACTGTAAATGGCCAAGGTACTCTGATCTAACATAATGACCATGAAGACAGAGGTGTGTGTGTGTGCGTGCGCATGTATGGTGAAACCAAAACGATTTTCCAGAACTGTTAATTTCAATTCCAAGAGTTTACAGGAGCTCCCTGAACACCTAAAACACAACACAGGCATGGAAACATGGGACTCTGCTTTGTGACAATGTAAATGTATAAGCCAGCTATGCATTAACACATGTTTATAGAGTGACCAGTTTGCTTTCTTCCATTAAAAAGCAGGGAGGGGGGTGGCAGAAGAGAGCATGTTTCCAGTCATTTATGACATCTATACAGATATTACATTTGTACTACTCTTACATTCAGTATCTTCAGTTACCCAGAGAGAACAGCACCACTCTCATACAGGAGACTTGAAGGATGCACACAACATCTGCATGGTTATGATTCACAGTAGCTGGAATTCCACAATTCAGGTGAATTGAGAGCAGGCCAACAGGACAAGTACTTTTGTATCACAACAAATACTATTTCCTTTACAGACAGAACAGTTAAAACATGACTGGCCGCTAGGTACAGATTTCAGTTAATTTAAGTTTGTTTAGCAAGACCATGGAAGTCCATACTGAGGAACAAGTATGGCATTCTGAAGAGGACTGTCCTTGAAAGACAAGTCAAGTTTACAACACTAGCTTACTGTAGTAAGTACTCTATTCCTCAAACTACTTTTTAAAGTTTCAGTACACCTGAGAAAACAACTTCTAACTTGTGAGATATCTGTAAGGTAACAGTTATCACTGCTGCCGTTTGGAAAAGTTAATGAGCTGTGGTAACAGTTGTTACACAGGGGCTACAGAGTTGTTATGCAGTTGGTACACACAGGTTATAGAGTTGATGCTGCTACTGACTACTAAACACAACTCTCGTCTCTTCCCTCCTCCGTCTGGCCATTAATGACTCAACAGAAGTACAGTTAAAATGCACTCAGGAGGAACACCATCACTGCAGCCCCCCATCTTCTGTTCTCCTAGCGACGTCAAAAGTCCCTCCTCTCACAATGACAGCAGAGTACAAAAACTTATTTCACCCTCTGCGACAAAACAAACCTCACCCTAAGGGAGTCTGGAATTTCTACTGTTACAAAAAAAAAAAACAACCAAAAAAAAAACCCAAAATGCTCTCAAATGATCTCTCCAAATCCTCTGTCAGTGATGGCCCACACAACCTGCAGATCTATATATCTTTTAATTATATCATTGCAATTTAATGATACCATATTCATATAGCACCATTTCAAGTCTGACAGTTATTCACTGAAGTACTGTTCACTGTTCACAGTTTGCTAGCAAAGACTGACAAGAACTAATAAATTCATTACATATTGTGCCCTATACCCCTTTCAACAAGAAAAATAAGGCAAAATCTATTTCCATACAGGAAGGCAGCAGTAGAGAAAACAGCAGCTCTGAGCAAAATTTGCTGTTACTAACATGATTCTGTATTTCCTAACATCATCTCTCCTCCAGAAGCTCAGGGGAAAGAAGTTGTACTGTAACATCCCCAAAAAGTCAACATTAATTACGAGATCTTTCATGCATTCACACATTTCTGTTTTAAGATCTAATCTCTTCAAAATTAAAAAACAAACAAAAAAAAACAACAAATAACAAAAAAACAAAACCAAACACAGAATCACAAATAAAATGACATACCACAGATAAAGAAAACACCATCTACTCCTTAGCAATGACTACAGACAATATCCACAGCTACAAAAGGAAGCAGAAAAGTTACGACATGTGGCAAATTCATATTTGTTACTTTTTTTCCATCTTGTCATCTGGTCTATTACAAACGCAGGGGAAAAGATACAGTAAGCTTCTTTTTCTACACTCTAAGACTTCCATTTCCTGGGAAAAAATGCTGTTCTGCCCATAATGACAGCTCATCACACATTATAATCATCACGGCAGCACTGCTTTCTAGGAGGAAAATTAAAAAAAAAAACAAACAAACCAAACAACAACAAAAAACCACCAAAAACCAAAAAACCACAACAAGCCCTTCACTAAGATGCCTGCCCTCCTTAGCAGAACCCACAGAATCTGCTGAAACAGCGTCCTCTAGAGCATGTGAACTGCTGACAGAGGAAAGGTGGAGTGGAAGTAGAATGGAATACTGAAACCATTAGCTAAGGCAAAAGGTATTCCTCATACAAATCCTCATACAGTCTCCCAAAACCATTATTGCCTAGGGTTACTCTCTTTTCCCCAGAATACCTCTGTTGAATGATCTCTGTAAGAAGGTACAAACAACTTCCACGGTTTTTCCAGGTAAGGAGACAAACTCACAGTAAAATAACCAATTGGTATTAACTCAGACAACAGGGAAATGCAGCAAACCAGTATCACAGAGTCCTGAACAGTGCCAAGGATGGAGGTTCAACAAACAATCTCTCTGGACAGCCTGCTAACCTTTTCAGGAATAAATCCTTCTACTATCTCAAGCACATTCTCTAAAAGCTTTAAATCTCTCAATTCAAACAGAAATGAGAATCACATACAAACTCTCAGCAAACAGATCACAATGGTACCGCCTGACAGAGCTGCGTAAGATGTCAGAGCCACAGCTGCAACTTTTCTTTATAAAGTGATGTAAATTTATCACTGCACTAGTTAATTCCCAATTCTCCCACTTAATTGTATTTTCACTACAACACCAAACAATGTACCACAGCATTTTTACAGCTTTTTTGAAGTCAGATTTAACTGAAAGCATACAATTTAAGCTACAAATAGCTGCTACAGTACTAATTCAATGAAGGGATTCAACTTCCAGTGAGGACCTGTGATTTGACTCCCTTTAGACTGGCTCTGGATAACCAATTATACTATGACTATTTAACACACACTGGAAAAAAAAGGGACTAGAAGAGAGTGCCACTTACAGAACTGCAGGACCACTTTTTCCTTTTCTAGCAATACTTAAGTATCACCAGAGAGAATCCAGCACTTAGAAACTCTGACCCTAACCCCTGAACTGGAGCAGTTGAATATGCATATGGGCTATAGTTCTGCACACACATTGACTGTATGTCACGTTGGCTGAGACACGTACCTGCTAAATGACACATGAGGAGGAGAAGGAAAAGGGAACTGGTTTGTATCAAAATTACCAAGGATCGGGGGGGAGGGGGGGGTAGAAGGGAAATGTGTACACAGGTGGACACACTTAAATTGTGCATATAAGACAAAGAGAGGAGGCAACTGATGCAACCAGCTTCTGTTGCAGTACCATAAAAATTTTGATACCGAGGACAACTATAGCCACTTCAACTGATTTGCCACTTCTAGCTTCTCAATTAACTAAGTAATCATCTGAAGGCAAGAACTGAAGGGTAAACAAGACAAGATCAGAAAATGATCATGCTTTAGCAGTAAATTCAAGCATCATGAATGTGTGGCAGGGGAAGGGGATACGCAGGAAAGAGTTTCCCTATCAACATTAATCTTCCTAGAAGAGTGTTAGATCAGACAGTTAAGAAAAAAGAGCAGCAGAGAAACAAAGACAGAACAGTGAGAGAACGTATTATTGTAGAACAGGGAAAAAAAATTGAAATCTTTTGGGCCTCTTTAAAGGTTAGTACCATTAATTTCTGTATGAACCTACTAAAGCATATTGCAGAAGTAAGGAGGATTAAGCTTATCACAAATACAACTCTCTGAAAACAAGCCACTAATAAAATGACAAGATGCGTCTCATGGATGCAACTTTAAGTAACAGTTAAAGTAAAGAAACATTTACAATACCATGTGATTCCCTTCACTCACAAGCACAAAACAAACAAGCAGAAAACACACAACATACAAACACGGACAAAAAAACCCCAAACAAACCAACACACACACACAAAAAAACCCCAAACCCTAACCCCACAACCAACAACAACAAAAACCATACACAAATCGCAGAAGTGATAGTATGAGGCATGTTCAATACTTATAAAGAACATCCCCATTCAGAAAAGGTCTTGCCCATACATTCAACTCCTTCCTGGAAGAGGTAAACATATTTCAAGAAGTAAAATGGGTGTTACCAGTAATTAGCTACCATTACCTTTTGATTCTTTATTACTTATCATACCTAATAGGCGTATTAGTCAGGAAGCAGTGCAAGACTAATAGTACGTGTTTAATATAAAATTGTGTGATTACTGGGAGGGCATATTTCTGTAAACAGAAAAATAATCTTTGTATGACACAAAGAAACAGGTAACTGAAAATATGAGACCAAGTTACTATGTACCCTGATCCTGGACACAGGCACTGCAGTAAGTCTGACGGCCTTTAATCTAGTATCTAAAAATCAAATGCAAGAGTAACTGTAAAGCATCTTTTTATGAAAAAAAAAAAGAAAAAAATTGCTCCAAAAACACAAATAAATGCACAGTATTTTAGACAATATTACTTTCCATCAGCTATTTTCTAGACTTATTCCCCCCCCCCCAAATACTTAACTGTCAAAATCAATTTCCCATTTTTTTGTAAATGAACTAAATTAGAAGTTTAAATTAAATCACTGAGTTATAATCCTATTAGTAAATGCAATACACAGTTGATTTTTTTAGTCATCCCTAGCGGTAGCTACATTTAGTAGGGTATAAGAAGCAATGATATGCAGATACAGAATACAATCATTTGATGCCACTAAACCAGGCGAGTGCTCCTATCTGTAACTGCTGAATTCTGGCAAATGATAAAGTTGTTGGTGTGGTCCACCTGATGAAATTCAAATCCCCTTCTGCAGCTGACAGCAGATACAATCAGCATCTGTTTCATTAGTTCAGCAGACTACAATTTTGCACACTGCAGGTTGTGGTCTCCCCTCTTCCTCCATCCCTCCCCTTTCTATTCATAAGGGGAGCCTGGTAGGGTTGGGGTTCAGAGCAGCTCACTGCCAAACATAACCACCGACATAAGAGTAATGCTCCCATCCTCCAGCGCCAGTTAAGATATCAGCATTACTTATGGTGTCCCAGGCTAGAGACACACCTAACACAACTATTTAGAGAATTAGAGAGAGGACATATATGTCCTTTTACTACTATTTACATCTGTTGTACAGAAAGTTCTGTTTCATATTTATTAGTTGCATTTAATTGCAGATGTAATAAACCATCTATTTTTACAGTATCATTAGACCATTATTAGCTACACAAAAAACCCAGTATTGGATTCCCCCCATGCCACCTCCCCCAAGCAATACTTCACTTGATACTCATTCATCTTCAGGATTATCATATAACTACCAGTTTAAAGCTGGATCAATGTTTTTTCACTTCACTGAACAACCCAATCAATAGCAACAAGGACATTCTGCTGTCAAAAGCAAACTGCTGCTCATCCCCCCTGGGCTCGGTGTTACAGAACCATGTTAGATAGATCCTACCATGCAGCACTCAATGTGACACTGATCACTCTGTGGGCACAGTGAAGGATATTCATACCAAGTATACAACTAAATCAACACAGCTAACTGCTTTCACCTTCAGAAAATAAAGCTGCAGTTATGATAAACAAGATGTAAAATTATTTGCATCTCCTACTGAGAAAACTCACCTAGTCTGATTCCTGCTTTAATTATATATATATTTTTCAGTAAGACAAAGAAAATAGAGAAGCCTACCACAAAGTAACACAAATGCATTTCTATAATCACTACTACATAGTAAGTTTTCAAATTTTTCATCCCACCTACTGGAAAGCACAGTGCTCTTTTTACAACTCTCCAACTTCTGGAGAGCTTTGCAGATTAAAAATATCACTGCATATTTTTCAGACAAGAATCATGTTTTGTACTTACACTACACAAACTCAAAGAGGAAGAAGGGAGTTCTATACACAAGAGATTCCAGGGGTGATCTCTGAAGAACATATGCCAAACAGCATAACCAAAGCAAAATCCACTCACTACACTATTTTGAATTCAGTTTGTCTGCAGGAAGGGCGGGTGAAGGGCAGGCCAGGGGGGACACCCAACACAACAAGTGCTAGCTTCGTTCTCTCTTTCATTAAGGTACATAGTGAAAAAACTTATTACAAAACTTGATTTCAAGAAATGGGAACAGGATGGGAGAGAAGAGGACAGAAAAGACAGACATCAACACCAAAGAAATGAAATTATTTTTCCTTTACTATGTCTGGCTACCCTAGTGGTCTAATTCCACAGCCTATGCTCAGGGACACAACATGCAGATCCTTTGTTTAAACAAGATGATGAAATGTGCATCTCTTGCTATAAAGGAAGAAAAACAACACTCAAAGATTTTCCCATTTTATTTTAGGCTATGAAATATCCCCTAAACCCATAAGAAAGTATTTAGTTTCATAATAAAGTTAGCTTAACCTTAAAGTCTTGGACCTTTATGAACAGTTTATTTCCCAGAACACCGCATCTAGTGAAATTTGGCTTCTGACTGGGTTACGTATCTTGTATTTCCTTCACTACCTTCTCAACTCCAAATTCTCAAACTATATCCCTTAGGCTCACACGTCCCAAATATTCCTCCTCCTCTCCATTTACCCTAGGTCTCCAGCTAGCCAATAAGCAACACAGCACATTTAAACCAGTGTCATACATGAATTGTTTAGCTATCACCTCTACCATTATCTGAAATACCAGCAAAGATGCAGATAGAGCCGTCCCTCCTCCTCCTTCAGCAATAATGCTTCCAAAGGCATCTCCTTACCACTCTCAGTTTCCAGAAAACCTACTCATCATTTTTTATTGAATACAAACCACTTGAAACTGGGCATTAAGTTACTGTACTGACTGCAAATGGGCAAAGTATATCTGACGAACATTGACTGCAGCTGTAATGTAACTGCAAGTGTTTTGTTTGTTTGTTTTTAAATGTTTACTTTCTGCTTTCTTACAAGAAAGCAGGTTATCTTGACAAATGTACCATTTTTCCCCCCTCATGGAAATTTTAGCTCCTATATATTTTCTTCTCCTGAATATTGGGCCAGCCTCACCATAAAACATTCTCTACCAGTTACAGCAGAAATCCAGGATAGATAGACTTCAGAAGAAATTACCACTGTTGAGAGATGCATAGCAACTAAAGACTTCCCATCCAAACAAGACCTGTCAATCTGCTACAACACTGGAATGGCTTCCCCGCCCTGGTCTAGTTTTACTGGGCTGCATTTCAAAACAACATTACACAAGTCAAAATTTGGGACACCTTCTCAGGCCCAGCTACACCCAGAATTAGTAAGATGTCAATTTTTAAATGTAGCTAATCTAGTTTTTAACAACCACAGAATAAAGGAAGTACATAGTGAGCATTCTTACTAATAGCAGCATTCATATTCTACAAAGGCATGTAAAGATACAGCCTTGAAGCTTCTTGGAGTTTCAGAAGAACCCAATCTGCCCACATGCTTAACTTCCAAGGAAAGATTTAATAACTTAAGCAGTGTTACATCTTCATGAACTATGATGCTGTCTTGAGAAAATGAAGCCCATGTTCCCTCTTTTGCTATATTAAAAAAAAAGCCAACAAAATTAGTAACAAGTAGTCTGAAAACTTAAGGCATTCATTTGAGAAAGATAAATTGGATGTTGAGACTAAGTCTGTTCTGTTGGTTTGGGATAGGGCAAAGCAAGGTGATGGTTCAACCACATCCAAATCAAGAAAGCCTAAATTTAAACTTCTGTCCTTGCTTCCTTAGCAAAAGGAATTGCTACAGAATACATCTGGCAAAAGCACATCCTACCTCTCCATTCTGGGTCTGCTAAGCAGCCCCACCTGTCCCCATGAGTCAAACTGCAATTAACAGGCAGACACTTGCAAGACCCTATGTTCTACCAAGAAAATGAGACAACAGACAAATCCCGCCAGCTTGCTATAGTATCACACAGCCCTGAGGAAAGGACTATATATTTTTAGCATGTAAAACAAGTATACAGCACATCAAGTTTCCTCAAATATGTTATCAGCTGGCTTCAGACACATTCTAACAAATCATAACTGGGATGACTGTGTTACAAGGACAATACCTCAATGTATTCCCTATGCTAGTGGAAATCAATAGCCCAGACTGTTGAAACTTGCAAGATCATGAAATTAAGCTGACTGCCTCTGAAATGGACATCTGTTCTTGAAGAGCTGGACTGAGACTTGACTTTACATAACCCTGAAAGTAGCCAAGATAACCTCCCAGAGTAAAGGACCTGCACCATATTTCAAATAGTCATCTGGAGGTAAAAAGCATCACATTATCAGCATTCTAGAGTAAAACTGAACAACAATAAACTGCCAAAATGCTGTCAACTAACAGCAAAATCAGAATCTGAAGATCCACAAAACCCGAAAACTGAAGCCAAAGTCTTGCCAGAGGTTCCCAATACTAACAGAGTTGACAGCTGCTTCCTATCACTGGTGTCCTTACACTCATGCTAGAGCATTAGTAGAATTGCAAGCTACTGCACAAAACAGCGATGACAGATCAGAGAAGCAAATTCAAGAGTGACAAATCATTATCAAGATCTCAAACCACAGAAACAGTTAAAACTCCTAAACGCAAGTAGTCAATAAAGTAACTATCAGATGAAAGAACACTTATTTTAGAATTTGCTTTCCTATCTTCACCCATGCAAGTCAAAGACCACACACAACTAGCTATGCTTCAGTGATGTTCTGCAGAACTCTCAACAGCTATTTCTTTTTAATGCTTTGAAAAAAAACTAATGAATGAAGAAATCTCAATGTGCTGGCTCCACTCTTGGGCATCAGTCAGTACTACTGTAATTCTTCACAATGTATGGTCAAGCTTACCCTGATCCATTGCTACATTCTAGAACGTAAGTATCAGATACATGCACCCATACATATCATGTTTATCAACAGCATCCTAGGAATATCAAGAAAGCTGTGTTCTAACATCCTACATAAGTGTAAATTTCATTACATTAAAACTGGAATTATCTTACTGAACTTGAGAATAAGTCACATTTTGCTAGGGTGAGAGAATGGGGTTTTAATGAATGATTGTTTTGTTTGGCATTGTGAGGCACATTTATTCCAGCATGTGGTAGCTTTCTATGAATATATGCTGTCCTTGCCAGCATGTACTTTCAAACTATATTAATACTCTTTAGCAACAACCATATGATGTTTTATAATATCACTGTAGTATAATTTACTGTGGCTATATTTCAGAACGAAAATTACTTTAAATTAATTCTGATTTTACTAATGTTATTTAGACTATGTTGCCTCTGGATTTACTAAAACACATGTTTAACCTAAAGAAGCAAGACAGTCAAATAACTGCCAAATAACAGACTCTGTGGCGAATTTTAACAGCAGCACAGTTCTGCTCAGTCAATCTTTAAGAAGTCTGACCATTTTATTAAGCCTTTGGATATACACACAGATTTAGAGAGATAAGAATCCTGATGATGAAACCATTTAGATTTCTGTACTTTGACTTCTTCCATTTTTCTTGTTGACAGTTCCTTGTCATCTGTCTCCTACTCTGTCTTTTCTATCCAAGCTGTAAGTCTTCTCTAGGCAATGCTCAGCCTGCACCTGTAATCTACCTGCAGCTTTACTCAGACTGCCCACAGACAGATGATTTTTTAATTATTATTATGGGGCTTTAAGGATTTGAGAACATTATTATGTATACCTTAAAAATAAACAGGCAAAACTCTGTGTAACTGCAAGCAAAGCAGAAAACAGATAGGGGAAAACCAACATACAGGCAAACTACAGAGTATTTCTCCATGTATGACCTCAATGTTGCTGTAGAATTGGAATAGATACACTGGTCTAATTCCTTTAGAAAAATTAGACCAGAAAAAAAGACCAAGTTTTCAGTATATGCAAATCATATTTAGCAGAACAAGACAGGCTATTTTATATCCCTCATTTCGTTCCAAGCTTAGTGATTAAATTTAATGAGTGAGAACAACAACTCTGTCTCAGGACCTCTCTCTCAATATTATATAGCCTGCTTCATTTAGATCTCAAAACCTACTGTGATGCTCACTGATTATCTTTCTTCTGCTCCCTTGACACCTCTTTTCACAAAAGCTTAGCTAATGAAGTGACACCTCTTCAAAAAACTTCAAGCACTTGTTTCCTGGGTCCCATTGTGATGAGAAACATGCCAAAGTTTAGAAACATTTCTGCAGGCGCAAACAGGAAAAGAAAAAAAAAAAATTCCATTTGCCTTAAATTGATGCAAGCTCTACTGACTTCACTGAGGCCAAATAGCTTCCCAATCCTGAGAAAGTTCTAGCAAGTGATGAACTACGGTATAGCATTGCAACAAACTTATCATAAGAGAATGCTGGAAGGCATCTGAAGAAAGTAGGTATCTTCTGGAATCCCTTCTTTAACTATAATCTAGGGCTAGCAACTATCATACAGAACTTCTTTTGCTATTTATTTCATTTTTTATTACTTCATCTGATTAAAATCTTTTTAAGAGCAGACAGGAAGTTTTTTCACTGCAGTGAAAAGCAATCCTGGCAAAGAAAGGATTTGCCCATTAGCTGCACTATCTCCACAAAGACAGCAGCCTTATTAAATTACAACTGTTTGAACAAGGTCAAGCACTCAGGGTTTAATTCAAAATGTTTCCAGGTATAATGCTGTCAGGTCAACTTAAACAAGCCAACAGAGGCTTTGAGCTTGATTAAATATTAAAATGGAATCTTTCACATCTGTTTTTATCCAAGGATGAAATTACTGTACATCACTTCAACCAGCTCATTAATACACTAAACACATATCTTGCCTCAAAAGGTTACAGGAATATCAATGCATTCAGAATGCCTGCAGTGAAACCTACACAACTCAGCTAGAAGTGAGGTCATTGAATACTTTAGCAGGATGTCAATATTTCTTTATAAATGTGAGAGGTAATCAGTTAGACATAGATACATTTTAAATTAAAAGATGGGAGCCTCCAGTGAAGCTAAATCAGTCGCCTTTGATCTGAACCTTTTAATCACTCATCTAATTTTCTTTGATAGATAACTTGATAACAGACATGGAACAGAAAGTTTGATCCAACAGTAATTATTTTTTCAAACTGGAGGCCTGTCATGTCCAACTAGAAATCTGCTTTTCTAAAAAAAAATTGGACAGCACAATTTTTAACTGAAACATGAAAAGGTCTGTCAGGATTATCTATTTTAACACTTATCATTTCTAACGATACTTTGATGCCATGTTAGGGTAGGAGAGAAGAGAACGTATTTGAGGATACAACTTCTCTGACAATGATAAATACACTGTATTAACTACTCCACATGGCATCTGCTGCCCTTTAAAAGAACCAAAAAAAATAGATACTCCTCTAGCATTATCTTTGCATGAGACATAAGACATTAGTCAAATCATGTTTCCTGACTGCAATCCATAAAAATGCACAGAGACAAATGAAAGTCATCTATTTAGACCAACAGATGTACAAGACAGGACTTGGAAGAGAAGCAATGAAAAGTGGTTTTTGTCTAAACTATGCTTATCCCAGATGAGAAAGTGGTCTGTAAATTTGTATGTACTGAAATTGAACCTAAAAATCTTATCACTTATAAAATAAATCTAAAAAAAAAAACCATCCAACTAGCTAATCTGCCACAAAACATTCAAATTTACTATGCAGTCTGTCTTAGAGCAGTGGAAGAGTTAAAACTCTGCTTGAGTACAGATGTTCTTACATAATGAGTAGGAGAATTCCACTAAAAACATTTCTGAATGCCCTAGCATCTATTCCAAGTGTCAGAACTATATAGTTTAAGCACTTCTAGTTAATAAGGCATGAGACAATTTAATTTGCTTAAGACAAAATAAAATTCCAATACAACACAGTCTTCTACCACCCACTCATTTACACTTGAACAATATAATCAGCCAGACCAAACTACGCTTAATGTAAAGTCAATAAATTCCTTTTTGGCTGTTGACACAAAAACCTACTGGGAATTAAACACTTGAGGAAATTAATCATTATAACACTCTGGCTCAACACACATCTATATTGAAATAATTTGGTCTTTAATTCGCTTTATTTGTAGCTGGGTTTAAAGCAGTAAATTTGATAGAAGCAAGCCTCATTAAACCAAGCCAGTTCAAACTGCTTTTGATTAAGCTTGGTGTATTTGAACAAAGTAAAAAGAAAGGTTCATTTCCTTTAAAACAAAAGTAATCCAAACAAACCAAGACCATTAATACATAATTCAAATAAAGGCATTTACATTTGATCTGAGCAAAGGCCAACATGTATGATCTATCTGCTTTCGGTGTATGTTCTTGCGGCACAGACGTAATATTTTCTCAGGAACTACAGCAACCTACATTGACAAATAGCAGGAAGACCACCAAAATGAAGTGTCTAGAACACCAGACTATTTTGACAACCTCTCAGCTTCCTCTTTTAAGAGTTGTGTTTAATTCTTCTAACACAGATGTGGTTTAGCAGTGTGGCTTCCAGACTTAGTTGGCTTGGAAATCAACAGGAGCAACAGGTGGCTTGTTCAAAAGCAACTGGGAGACATCACATCCATGGGGTAGGGAAAGTTCTGCAGGGTCACTCGACTACAAAGAAGTGACAGATCCAGCTAAGAGAAGAACTACACCAACACTCCTCCCCACATAAATTCAAAAGCAGCAGCAACTCTGCACAAGTTGGCAGCAATCACAGCTCCATATGGAGCTGCCAGGACACACTGAACAGTTCTGCAGTCTGGGCATGTCTCCGGCTGTAAGTCTTTGCCCCAGCAGTCTCCTCCAGGACAGGGCATGACGGTTACTATACATTATCACACAAGCCCTGATGCTTACACACACAGTATGAAAACCTCTGGCAAAAGAGAGAGTTACACTGAAAATGTGCAGTAATTCAAAAGCAGAATATTAATCACTTCCATGTACATTTTATCTTTCTACTGTTCTAGTTTAAGAGACAAGACAGGCAGTACACTTTATGCAAAAAGACTGCTCGCTCTCCAGGTAGAAACTAAAACAAAAACCTGGAACCTATGAGTAAATTGCAATCCAATGAAGATTTACATTTTCTCAGGAGCGCACACACATCAGCTACTTCAGATAAAATAAATTTCTGATGTGCTTTCAAGAGGGGGAGAAGTTCACAGGTTAAGGTTTAATATTCCAAACACAATGCTATGTCTTGTCCCATACACACACACTTTCACTACACATAGTTTATGCCTCCACGTCCTCTCTTTTTTGGAAAGAGAAATGTGCACGTAGATAATTTCAGGCCTTACTGTGAGATATGGTACAACACCTACGCCACAGCTGACTTATAAATAGGAGTCACATGTTAGATTGGGTTGGGGAGGAAGAGAGGAGACAAGCTAGCATGAAATACAACAGAACCCTTAGCAATTAAAAAAAAAAAAAAAAAAGAGTCAAAAATCCCCACTCTGAGCCTTTATGAAAAGGTTTTCCCATTCTTCAAAAAGAACGACTACTACCTTCCTAAGCTCTTTAGTGATACTACTTTTAAACCAAACCTAGATACTACTAGCTGCCAGCAATAAAATAACTCTGCATGAGAAAACACAGGCCAAGATACGAGACACCACGAGCAAGAGAGAGGTGGTAGAAAACATGGTAGTGGGCAGAATCCCCTCCCTCCAAAGTACATACGGATCCTTGAAGCTTTACAACATACGTTTTCATCAGGAATAGCCCTAAAAGCTGTCTACACAATGGTAAACTAGTTCTGAACCACCTGAAGGCAGACACCATCTTCCACCATTACCCGCCTCCTCTTGTAGTAATATTTAGACCAGAGAGGTCATTGGCTTCTCCACACCATTAGCATGTCAGCAACACCACTACCCACAGGGAATGTAGAGTTCTGATTTTTATGAACATGGCACACAGAAGACATGATGTTGACAAGCCAGGATGGTAGGAGAATATCTTCTGCCAGGAGATTAAGCTTGGAATTTAAGGTCCTTAAGATGGACAAGCTCTGCAAAGACTACAAAAATCTCTCAAGGCTTTATTTTCCAATGGGGAAAATTCAGTAAATGTAAAGCTTTATTGCAAAAAATAAAGCATCAGTTGCTAAGTTGTTGATGAGAGCTGGTTACTTATAATCTTTACATGTTATCTAAATATTTCAGTGAAGCATCACAAGCAGGCACCAAAACAATAACAACTCAGGGGTCAGCATGCTAATTCTGTCACTTCAACCAGCAAATTAAGGTGTTCCAGGAAAACCTGTAACTTTACAAGTTATGAATACTAGATCAAAAAAGAGGGAAGGATGTAACTAGTTTGCATCTGTCGTAACCTTTAACCCTCCTTAAGGCTTAGTCTGGTATACTTTTGTGGCTCACAGTTCTGAATTAGGATTCAAATATCTAGAAATCCTTGCCCACCTCCAAAACCAGACATAATAACAGGGTTATTTAAGTGATGTTCAGGTGACTAGCCTTTATTCCACAAATGAGCACTAAGGAAGTGTGATGGTGCAAAGACCATTTCTTGAATCCTTATGACGAAGAGAATCCACAATCAAGTAAATGGCTATCCTACTGAGTTTCTCCCATCCTTCACATAACTCTCTCATAAAACTCTCTCACAGGTGAGGAACACACTGACCCTAGAGGTTCCAGGACATTTTTGCTAGTGATTTCAGACAACCATCAAACCACATGTCAGTAATAAAAGCCTGGTTTATTGCCATGGGACATGGTGCCACACCACTTGTTCCAGCAACCCTGCATCTTCTGACCCAAGCATCAGCAGCTGGCTGCAGGTATCACCAAGTTACTCAACTAAGTGGAAAAGATGAGTAAAGCACATCAACACCACAGAATGGCTGCCAGTACTGCAGAAAGGAAGCTGCTCTCAATGATAAACATCACCATTACAGTTAACAGTACACAGAGTATTTTCTTCTTTCAGCTTCCTTCCCTTCCCCATAGTCTTCCATTTTTTCCCTTCCACCATCACGAAAACTTGCACCCTATTTTTCTATTTTAAAAATCAAAATCCGTCAGTCTTCACAAAATGACAAGGTTGGTAAGTCACTGTATAAGTGATGGTGACTCAAATAAAACATTTTTATGTATCTACATACACACAAGCAAAAACATTTCTGTATGAATACAAGGTATGTGTAAAAACAGAGTACCCCAGGGCACACAGAAATCACTTCTCAGAAAAGAAAATTCTCTTCCATGGAAGCGGTTTAATTGCATCAATTCCTGACTCGCTACTGGTAAGCGGCATTAGAATGTACAATCACACGCCTACAGTTTTCTCCTCTTGAGATTTACAGTTAAATTATAAGGAAAATACTTCCTGGTTAAATTGGATAGATAATGCAATACAGCTTTTATCAAACCAATAAATATGTTATAATACAAAAGCCTCTGGCCCTAAGAGACTTTCTTCTTCAGGTGCTGGCAGTTTATAAATTAGCTCGTTTGTAGCATTGAATAAGCTTCATAATTAGTACCTAGCTTATGATTAAAACCTTGCATTCACTGTGTGATGTCACAGAGTAATGTGTCTGGCTCTCATTTACACACTCAATTATTTTCTGGCATCTCAGGACAGTTGATCCCATTATTTCCTATATAATTGACCAACTTCAACAGCTGCAATTCTTCTCTGGTAAATAGAGAACATATTGCACGAGACAGGATCATAGTTATCACTCTTAAAATAATTCCACATAACATACAGTTTAAGTTTGACAAGGCTTAAGATGCTTTGCCCTGCAGACAGCAAAAGTTTGATTTAAAAAAGCACTGTACGTAATTACATTTAAACCACAGAATTACTTAAAGTACCACACTCATTGACTGGTAGAGCTATTACTGCAATAGATTAGACTCATTACTTACAGACTGAAAAGCTGCTCAAGATTCATTTACTGCTGGTACTAGAAATTAATACATTTACTTCTGATTACAGCAGAGAATGAGACATGCAGATAGCAGTCCTGCAGGTCCAGCCATGCCAGGTACCCTCCTGGACTAAAAGGGAGCAGGAGGTGTCCTAGCTGACTTGAATCTCCACTAACAACCAGCATACTAAAACCTCCTAAATTCTTCTGGGAAAACCTAGAAAACACATTCTTGGAATGTTTGCTACCCCAACACCTTGACATGACAAGCCCCTGTAGAGTTGGTTTTCATCTATTTCTGTAAAATCCTTATTTCCAAGAACAAGATTGGAGAAAATGCCTGTATCTTGTTTGGGATAAAAGGTCTGAAAGTCTGAGAAGCCCTTTCTTACTGGCCCTCAGCACATGAATGGTCTTCATTAAATGAAGGAGAATGCAGCAATAGAAAAGACAGACAGGATTCAACAACATGCAACTGCACTTTATCCCTACAAAGCTAAAAGCAATGAGGAAAGCATGCTTTTCAAACAAACAAAAATCTATCAGTTTATATACTGCTGTGCATATGCACAGAAGACAACTTTTAAAGGAAGGTAGTACTTTTTTCCCCTGCCTCACCTTCTACTCTTTCTTTTATAGCATGAAAGTAAATAATACTGTTTTCACATCAGGTATGGTTCATAATGGCTTGGAATTTCAGACAATTTGAAGTATTTTATTTAGGGGTTTTTTTATGTATTTATTTATGCTGTTTAACCCAGCAACAGATAATAGAACAAGGGGAAACGGATTCAAGCTGCACCAGGGGAGGTTTCACTTGGATAGTAGGAAGAAATTCTCTGCTGAGCGGGTTATCAGGCATTGGAATGGATTGCCCAGGGCAGTGGTCGAGTCCCCATCCCTGCAAGTGTTTAAGAGCTGATTAAATGGGGTGCTTAGGGATATGGTTTAAGGGGTAGGCTTGGTAATCTTAGGTTGATGATTGGACTAGATGATCATACAGGTCTTTTCCAATCTAGACATTTCTATGATTCTACATTAATACAAAAGCAAAAAACATACACAAAACAAACAAAACCAATGAACAAGCAAAAGGAGGCAAAAGACTCTGCTTTTTAGTTACTGTACTTTTTGTATGTGTCACTTGTCAACCCTGACAGCCAGCACCAAAAACACCTGCTCACACTAAGGACATGTTCCTCCAGACAGAATGCATTTTATCCAGGATAACACACTAGCCAAATGTCTCCAGGAGTTTTCACAGGTAAGTGCCCATCAGTACTGATGACAGTTGAAGCAGTGTCAAGTATCTGCTGGTATGGTTGCACTGTTTAAAGTATTATTCAAATGAAACCATGTAATTCATGGGGAAAGGTAATAGAGAGAATAAGGGAAGATTTCACCTCAAAGCCTATAGACTGCACTTAAGTTTTGATTTGGCATTCTGGTTTACATTGATACTTCAGGTTTTCATCCCATAAAAGAATGGCAATACTTCAGGTGACTATGGATCTGGCACATAAAAATCTGTACTGACCAAATTCATGCAGTTTTCAATATCAAGGCTAACATTTCACACAGTTCTACAGGACAGACACAGAATATAACAGCGTAGCAATATAACTGAGCTCTGCAGCACAGTAGTCTTTTCTTCTAGTCCAATGTTTTATCTCTTATCAATGAATCAGTTATGACATATTTGTGCTACTCTGCTACAAATACAAAAGCAAACTTGCAGAAAAGACTCATAGCAAAAGAATAGCGTTTTAATTCTATGGCATTACAATTTCAGTATGCTCTCATTTTTGAGGAAGCAACTGACTTTTGTTATAAATGTTAGGCACAAACCAGGAAGTTTTAGCATTCCATTAACAAGATTTAAATGTTTGTCTTCAAGACAAATTCAAAGAAGACAACTTTATGAGAAATATATTCTTTAGAAATGGGTAAGGTGACTAGTGAGACTAGTCTTCATATTGCTGCCATCAGTGATCACAAAATGAATTGCAAGTTAATTCTCAGCGTACATTAGTTAAGATCATACACAGATAAAGTTGAGGGTAACAGCTTGGTACTCTACTAGGAAATATTACTTTATAGCTTGTTATATGCTGAAGAAGAGTTAGGAACTTCCTAATCAGGTAAATTTTTTCAGACACTAAACAGAAAAAAATACAGTGCTACAGGAGTGCTTCTGCAGGATAAATCAGGCTACTCAACTCTAAGTTACGTTCTATTAAAAAAAAAAAAAAAGCAACTTTTATTTCTTTGTACAACAGCTCTCTCCTATAATCTAGATAAAAGCCTCTCCATCCTCAAATAAAACATCTGCACGAGACCTCTCATGACAGAATCTTCTCTTGAGTGAGAATAATTATTAGGCGCTAAAGAATTCCCTTCCCTGCATTCATATGGTGGTCTGTTTCTGCTCTAATGGATTATCTATTTAACTTAGTCACAATTTAATCCAGTGTTATAACTCACAATCAAATAAAGATTATTTTAATCCAGCTATAAAAGCTTGAGCTCTTGAGCTAACACACAAGACAGTCCTATTCTAAAGCATCACCTGTGCTATCAGGACTGAAGATCCCTGCAGCACAACATCCTGTAGACAGGACTCATCAGTCCCTTACAAGGTTGTGGAAGCTTAAGCACTGCCTTCAGCCTGCATTTTCTAGTCAAGTCTACCTAAGTCAAGAAATAGGTACATTACAGTCAGGGCTTTGAGCCAGCTCTTTTGTTAAGCTGTGTGAACTGGTGGTGCAAGGCAGGTAGGTGGGTGGGAGAAGCTAGCACCAATGAAATAGAAAGGTAAGGAACAAAGTTGTTTTGTTGTTTTTCCCCACTGCTTCAGTAGATAAGCAGTTCAACACTTACCATGCATGTTTCTTATTCCCCCAAATTATTTTAAGCTAAATACTAAAGTATTTAACAGTGCAAAATAATCTAATAAAGATTATGACATGACAGGAAACAGCATGAACTATACTGTGTCCTATACCACAATGGTAAACTCACATCATAGTTGGCTTTTTCCTTCCCCTTATTATAAGCAGTGAAACCACAAAACCCATGTTAAGATCTTATCAGTTAAGGTCTCCTTATGGAAAAAGTTAATCTGTACAGCTTTTGTACAGAAAGGGCAGTACAAAAAAAATAATGATCTCTGCTCAGCTTGAAGTTTCTCAAGTAACTACAAATTTAGATGAGAAAGAATGAAATCTGAAATAATATTTGGGCCTCATTTATCAGTTGTGCTATTTATATTAGTGACTTCCTAATTTGCACTCTGGAGAAGCATTCAAAGTGACTACTGCAGTAACAAAACCACACAGTACACTGTTTTCTCTGACACCAACAGTACCTTCAAAGTATAGAGTCTGAATATTAAGTGGTAATCCGTGGAAAAGAACCATGAGAATTTAGCTAAACCTTCCATAGTGTGAACACGTTTTATACAGATTATATATTACTGCCTCCCCCTTTTGTAACAGGACACTTCTCAGTACCTCCATGGAGGCTGCTAATCAAGCATTTACTATAGCTTTTCCCTCAAGCTTTACACTGATGTGGCTAAACAACCAACACCAATCTCAAAAAACGTCTTCAATGCACTTCCAAGTCAGCATGAAAAGCATTATTTTTTTTAACAAAACAAACCCTATGCTTTGCTACTGTTTTCACTAAGTGGGTTATCTGTTCTAGATTATACTGCTCTTAGAAAAGCCTGATAAGTACTTGGAACCCCACACCGAGGAAACAAAAAGCCACGCATACAGCATTAAATACCAAACCTGTCTTCTTTGGCAATAACCACAGAGGGAATAGGTGCTGACAGCAAATACAAGCTGTATCAAATGGACTTGTGATGGAACTTAGATATACTAAGAAAACTGGTTTTGTTTACTGCTTTGTGAATACAAATGAGTTAAAACTGCAAACACAATATAAAAATTACTTTCTTGTAGTAATACTTAAACTCTTAGCAAAACTGGTATTTTTGCTTCTATATAAAAGTCAAAAAACATAATAGCCTACAGGAAAAAAAGAATGCACATTGATATAGCTCTCCACAAGCAACAGCTGCCATGTTAGTTTGAAATGCAGGTTTAAGTCATGCATCCTTGCTGCTGTTTTGCTTCTATCAAAATATTTCTCATTGTATCTCTGACAATATCATCCCAAATTAAGAATTTAATTGCCATCTTTACTACAGTCTAACAGTCTGCTTTCAATAAAGAGTAATATAGTAAGGTAATATACAATATTCCCTGAAGTAACTCCTGAGGAAACTCTTTCCAAGAAAACTGTTGAAATTTAATATTACCAAGTCAGGGTTTGTTTTTTTCCTCCAACTGTAGCATTTTGGAATATTTTATTCAAAACCTACCCAAAAGCAAGCACCCCTTACTAGAAAGCTTAAAAAGGCCCAAGATACAGGATGATTTGATCCTGCTTGATCACGTTACCAAGTGAAACTTCCCAAGTTGTAAAAAGTACGCACAAATACTTATCTGTGCTACTTTTGGCCACATTATAGCACCACTAAGAAGAAACTGTCCTATAACCAAGGATGTGCCATTTTTAACTCAACTTCTGAAGTACCAGCTTCTAGTGTCATCATGCAGCCTGCTTATCTTCATCCTTGTCTCTAATGAGGCCACAGCCCCCCACAAATGAAAGATACCACTGCATGAGCTATATACCTTAGTCACCCAATGTATTCTTGGCAAGGTTGCTAAAAGAGTAATGATTTATTTTCATATATACTATTATGCAATAGCTATCTTAAACATTGGGACAACCACACAGATGTAAGCAGACTACTTTTTAAAACTATTTCTCTGTGACAGTATCTCAGATTTTTATACCCTATGATCATGATTAACTTTCAAACCATGAACCAGGTCACAAAACAAACCTGTTAGATACTTAACAGAAGAAGAGAGGAATTACTGGAAATGTACTGGATTTAGACGTTAGCATTTCACTGACCTAGAAGGGGGGGGGAGGGAGGGGAAGAACAGTATCTATAAAAAAATCCACTAGTTACAGAGAAGAGTGATTTCTACAATCTGAGAAGCTATTTCAAACATTTCTGATAAAATGTATTCCCATCTAAGTATTAACTGTATTCAGAAATGGAAACCAATTTGATTATTAGGGCAAAAATGTAAATATGAAGCCACTACCTTTTTTTTTTTTTTCCCATAATTTCAAAGATGTATCATTTGCTGTGGTAATTTTACAGCAGGGAAAACATTTCAGCTCCCAGCTTCCTCCAAAGATTTCTTTAGAATATCATATGCCCCTTTTACTATATTTTTATGCAATAAAGAAAATTAATTCAAATTAAAAAAATATTTCTAAATTCTATACTTCAAACAGTTACTTTTAATCAGCTTTTCCATTATAATCCTGACATCACAGTAAGACTTTTTAGTTTTTGAACACTGCAGTTTGAACAGAAACAGCCCAATAATTTTTATTGCATGAAAGATGGGCAACCATTTACTGGCAGAAGTCTCATCAGTACATATGCTTTGAGTTGAAAGGAAGTAAGAATCCATTAAAACACTGTACAAAAAAAAAAAAAGTAAAAATAACTCCCCTACTCTTTCAAGAATACACTTACACTGGGCAGGGAAGATGAACTTAAGCTGGGTATCAGAAACATCTTCTCCTGTAAGGCACATCAGGCAGTGACCCTTAAATACATGGAGGCCCTTAAACTCAGCTCTCTTCTCCTTACCTCTTACTGTGGAAAAGGTGTAGTGTAATACCAAACACAGTTACTTCTAATATCTTTATAAATCTCACTAAAAGAACCATACTATCTTGTGAAAACAGGTCTGTAGAGCCTCAATCCATTACTGTGTTACAGAAAAAAAATATATTACCCCCTTCTATACAACACAGTATACAAGCATGCACCTTTATATACAGCTGCTACAACAATAACTGTATTGTAGTTATAACGTATCCATTGTTTTTCCAAAGTAATAGATTTTGGGTTTTTTCCCCAAATCCACCTTTCAGATCCTCACAAAATAGATTTTCTTGGACAAAGCCATAATGATCTGAAGCCTAACTATTTTTTGGAAGTCTGTAAACACTAACAACCCAGAAGTGTTTTTGCTTTCCACAAAACAATTAATTTAAGCTTTACCTGGGAAATGCTTGAGTTCCTTCCCCAAATCCTTTCCAAAAATCACTCTAGAAACTACATAGTTTATTTAATTCTTGAAAACGGTCTTTCTATTAAAGAAATCTAATTGAAAACCTAATTCTGCCTATTAATTTGTTTTCAAAAGGGTGGGTAAGCAAGTTTACAAGCAAGTTTTAACATGACAGTGCATTATCACCTTTAAATATAACACCTAATAGATGAGGTGCACACTCTCAAATGCAATCTAAAATAGTTAAACAGATCTATTTATCAAATTAATAATCAGATTGTTTTAACTGTTTTTGAGGCAAGTCTCATCAATGAACTATGAATTAGTTTTAATTAATATTTGCCACATGAGCTAGTATCAATCAGACTTCTGGGGGAAGTGATGGATAGACAACGACAGGGGGAATGGACACCACTAAAAACCACCACCAAAACAAAACACAACCCGAAACCAGTAATACAAAAAGCAGGCAGAAACAAGAATCACTTCCCTTTGTACCACTTTAGGAAAGGCAGAGGTAGAAAAGTAGGAAGGAGGTAAAACCAGCAGCTCTTTGCAACCTCTCTTTCTGACCTACTCCCAAAGTTTGAACATATTAATGAGCATGTGGTGACAACAAAGTTGGAAACTACAGTTGAAGATGCTGTCTTACTGGATTGCCCTCATTACTAACACACTGAAGATAGCATTAAATTAAAATTAAATTAAAAAAACAATAATTCAGTCGTCCAATGCCCAGTACCTGGAACAGAACTGAATATTCTTTAACATCATCTTTGTACCCACTAAATCCAGAATTCAACAGTAGAGCAGTTTCTCAGTGCCTGGTATGCAGAATTCAGTGAATGACAGAAGGTTACCTTAATTCAACAAAATAATCAGCACACATTTACCCACTACCAAGAGTTGTCCAACCATCTGTAAGGCGGTAAAGCTAACTGCCTATAAAACAACTGGTAACATGCTGAAAGGTCCTTACATCCCTCATGTCAATGAAAATTTATCTCTTAGCAACAGCTAAAAAGAAGCTGAACTTCCAGAAATATTTTAGATGCATCACAAGCCAACAATCTCTCCAGAAGTGTTTTTGATTGCTACTGATCTCCAAACAGCTGTCCACTCTAATTAGTAAGATCTATTAAATATATATTTAAGATACATAAAAAAGTCGAGTTGTCATGCCTTAAGAATGCAATAACAATGGGAGTCATTATAGTTGTACACATAAAAGACAAAAGGTAACATTACTTAAAGCTGCTAGTCTTGTGTAAATAAAATGCATGTGTTGTGGGGAGAAGAAAAATTTGCTATTAAGGCTGTCCTCAAATACTGAAAGGTAAGGCACTAGTCTGCTAAAAAGTAAGATATATATTTTTAAGAGGAAAAGCAGAATAAGGCATACAAAGTTAAAACCACTACAGCTACTGAAACTATTTTAGGATTCCCTCCCCTGCTACACAGGTGAGAAAGTTACTTAAGTTCTCCAATTAAGAAGAAGATATCGATATCTTTACTAACTCTTAAAGTAACAACATTTTTAGGCATCAAGCTTTACAACTAAATTCCACTTCTAAGAAAAATCATAATTCACTTGTTCTAGTGAAGCTCACCTGTAATAGAAAAATACCAAGCAAATTAGAATTTTGCCACCAGAGATCAGGAAATGGAAAAACACAAACTTCTCAGCTGTATATATAAAATAAAAACAAAAAATCTTTCAGGTCTCTTCAAAATACATCCAAACACAATACTGAGAAACAAACAACATAAACCAGTAAGATTCAGTATCATGTTGTTAAAGGGACTCAGAACGACTGTGCTTAGAGTGGTAACTGCTGGCCTGACAGACTGGCTCCAGGACAGAACACATCGTTAACCCTCCAAATAACAACACGTACGGGGACGCCCCACATCAGCATCAATTAACAAGACGACGTGGAGGCCCCCCTGGAGGACACTGCTTAAGGGGGGGGGGGCATGACGAGAGTTTATAGTAAATCTTTGTTAAATCAAACCCGCAAACCAAAGCACCCTTATCACTTTAGCCCAGACCAATCGGGGACAACAGATAAAACATAGCAATCTCAACTCTCCGGTATGCATATTCTCTGCCCTGTCACTACGGTGTGCCAGTTTTCTTGGCATTAACCTGCTACCACCCGATACTATGCAAGACTCTAATAAGCTTGGTATCTTGTCTCTTGTGTGGGGATTGGATTTTGAACACCGGGTAAAGAATCCATTTTTTGGGACAACATGTTAGCAGATTATGGGTAGTTTTGTGTAGATATACAGCCAGGAAATTATAAAGGGCATGTTCCACAATGAAGGCAGAATTCTTTTGTTTTCTTAGGCAGACTATAGCTGACATCTGTCAAAGTAATATTTTCAAAGTCAACTCCAGTAGATTTATTAACATAAAAACAGGTAAATCAGTTTTATTTCTAGTCTAACTCTGAAAATTATCTGTACTTTTTCCACAACAGGCTGAAGGCGCCTGATAAGCATGTTAAAAGTTTTATTTAAGAACGCAGAAATATCAGTGAGAAAGAGAGGTACCAAATAAAATTCCAGTACATCCCTCTCCCACCATTACTGTCTTCTAGAAGACACAAAACAGAATCTGTCAATCCTGGCTTGAATAGTAGCTACAATTATTTCCTTAAATTCACAGGCAGCCTTGAGGCACCACCTTGAATTCAGAGCACTGCAGGAAGCTGGGAACAGAGGGAAAGATTCCTCCATTGCTTTATTATTCAAAATAAGACTCCTACCACCTATCTCCCGTTCAGATCTGAAAAGGAAAAGACTTCCGAAACACAGAAAAACTCAAAACTTGCCTCCAAGATGAGGAGCTACTCACTATTGTTTGGGTTTTTTTTTTTTTCAACCACAGTGCACAAATGCATAAAGTGAAAACAACTGCCCATCACCACAATTTCAGACCAAAACAGAACTCTCATTTTCAGATTCCTAGTTCTTAATAGTTTTCAAAGAATGTAAAGCAAAAGGAGTAAGTAAAGCCAGGCTCTTTAGTTTTGGGTTTTTTTGGTTTGTTTTTTTTTTTCTTTTAAACAGCTACTGCATTCCATGTTTTTTCCAAAGTAAAACATCTTTGACTTTAAATCACAAGAGCGTAAAGTTAAATGCACGGATGTAAAGAGGAGGATTTACTTGGTTACACTGAAAGTTGTTACCTTTAGAAATGTAGTACTTGAGGTTTGGTTTAAGAACATTTAGAACCATTAAAAGACCCAGGTACCAGTAATTTCCTTCCTCAAGAGTACGGCAGATAACCAAATCTAGCAACCCAACAAGAGGAATTCTTTAAAACAGCCACAGAAGAACAAGTCACTGGTTTCTAAGACAGTGTGAGCTCCAATACTTTTTCATGTAAGCACATGTATATATAAGCACAGTAACAGACACATATAGCATGTGCTGCTACCAAACTCGAGAATCTACCCTGTGAGTAGTTTTCTCTATTCACTTCTTGAGTGATTTATCTATCATTTTTAGACCTTCAGAAAACATCTGTAACATCTGAATGAAAAGTTCGCTTTGCAGAATTCAGCACAATGTGTGCCAAACATGTGAAAATAAATAGAAACTGGATTTACTATATTTTTTTTCCCCATATTAAAGCAGCATTAATATTTGTAAAACAGCAGTAACAAGTTTTCGGTAACATTCAGTTTTCAAACCAGATAAAGAGGAATGTGAAGAGAGCTGGGCTGTTCAAAGCACGGCAAGAATATTCAGATCAGAAAATACTATATTTATGTGTAAGCCCATTCTTTATGACTTAAACATCCATATGTAAAGTTATGAAGTGATTGATAACCAAATATGTACTTGCAAGAGTCAGTCAATGCACTGTCGCCTTTCTCTACCACTAACATACAATCACAGCATACCAAATTGGAAGGGACTTCAAGGATCAGCTAAGTCCAACCTTCCTAAATGAAAGGGCCCAGCACTCTATCAAGCTGAGTCTTAAAACTATCTGATGTAGGGGAATCCACCACTTCCCTCGGTAGATTTTTTTTTCCCTGTGAGAACAATTACACATTGGAATGTTTTCTTCTGGAGTCCAACTGGAATATCCCCAGGACTAACTAGTACCCATTACCCTCTTCTCTCTCTCAGGTGACTCCTTGTAAAAAGGGACTCTCCATCTTCTTGGTAGCCACCTTCAGGTGGCTACATATTCTTGTTATTCTGACTCCTACAGCAGGTATACTAGTGTTTAGAGGACAAAACAGGAGGAGAGACAAGACGAAGAGAGGAGAGACAAGACGAAGAGAGGAGAGACAAGACGAAGAGAGGAGAGACAAGACGAAGAGAGGAGAGACAAGACGAAGAGAGGAGAGACAAGACGAAGAGAGGAGAGACAAGACGAAGAGAGGAGAGACAAGACGAAGAGAGGAGAGACAAGACGAAGAGAGGAGAGACAAGACGAAGAGAGGAGAGACAAGACGAAGAGA
>JANVCC010000106.1:4801965-4819499 GCA_025345505.1 Todiramphus chloris collaris | reverse complement strand
GGGGGGGGGGGGGGGGGGGGGGGAACAAAAAGAACACCAAAAAAACATAACACCCCACCCTAACAACACCCCAAACCCAAACCAGGAAGCTGAGTATCTCTGAAATTTGGAACAGCAACCTTTATAAGAATAGAACTTCTTAACTAACTACTGTTAAATTCGGTGATAACTTCAGTCTTGAGAATTTTTTAAGCTCAAACACCACCTTTTCGTCACCCTTCAACTGTATTTTTCAATATCCCCTTTGCAACTACTGCTCACTATCCACTAATCCTAAGCACTTCAGAGAATTCCACACTACTTGCAAGTCAGGCATTACTCAGATTTTCACAGGTGAATATAAATGACAACAGTTCTCCAAAAAGCACCAGACAAGGTATCCAAACAACATAATTTAAACAAAGCCTAGCAGGCTTCGGACCCAGCCTCTCAGGATTGGTAGATAAAGCTAAAAGTTCACCAATTTGAAGTTTTTTCCAAATTTCAGAGTGTTGCAGGAAAGCAGAAATCAGGATGTTCACTATTATTATGAATGAAGCTTTAAGCACAAAAAGCAGAACTATACACATTGTGAATGCTCCAACAAAGGTTTTCCCACTTGAAACTTCCACCCCTCTTAAGATTTCTTTAGATTATACTTTGGTTATTTGTTGCAGTTGTTCCCAAATCTTCATCATCATAGTCTTGCTTAAAGGAACTATACTTTCTGTTTTATCAGCCAACAGTTTGAAGAAGCAGATGAACATTCAGTTCAAGTTGAAATAGAATTCTCTAGACTGGGAGAGACGTCTGCGGCATGTAACTTACCACTAAAAATAAGACAAGACTCATGTTCCCTCAGGTTGCTCAGGGCCTTGCCTAGTCAAGCTCCCATCACCTCTGAGGATGGAGATTCCACAGCCACTCAGAGATGCCATTCTCTGTCTCTCCATCCTCACTGTAAAGGATTTTCTCCATCTATCTGGAATTTCCCCCTCACTGAAACTTGAGTCAGTTACTTCTCATCCTTTTGCCATCTGAGAAATAGCACTCCCCATCTTCACTACAATCACCCAAGAGACAGTGCTGAAAGAGGTGCTTTAACACAACAGTGCTACACAAAGACAAAAAAATAAAATAATCCAGACAAAAATTATTTTATCTGGACTACACTCAACTGTTATTTGTAAATACTTATTCGTTAGTTAAGAACTATGTGTATTCAAGGTCTAAAAGAAACATGGGTGCCACTAACATTTGTCTATTATTGAGCCAAATGCAAACACTACTAGTCACAGATCCATGCCACCGATACATAGACATTACATAAAAAATAATTCCTAAAACTACAGTCAGTCATTTTCTCCACTTTGGAAAAAAACTGAGCTGTGAAATTGAAGGCAACTTCAAAACACCACTGGTGATGAAATTAAATGCTGGAGAGCATGTGGAAAATGCGGCAAACTTATCACAGCTTATGCTAGCCTCCACTTCTATTAAGGATTCTTTCTAGATGAGGAAACATCAGCCATGCCTCCCAGACAACTTTACTGAGATCATACACAGCTGTTCTCCTGTTTCAGAGTCCTGCTTGTAATTAAAAACATTAAATCTCAAGCCTACTCCACCTAGTACTACATTAGCCAGTAACTGATGGGCTGTACCACCACAACCACAAGGGGAAACAAATGGGACTCTCTGCCCCTCTAGAACCAAAACACTTGAGAATGCAGAAATTCCTGTACATGTCTATCTAGCACTGCAGAGACAAGACACAAGAGTTGACAATTTACAAGACTGCAGTTTCCAACCCCCTCAAGACTTTTTCCTTATGTAACATCTTCTCTCCAGAGCAATCTGATGTCACAATAATCCACACAAACCTAGAACTACATGCAGCAGCCCTGGAGTTGCCCACACAGACATCCCTTTAAGAGTTCACACTATCCATATTGCAAGAAGGCTGCCTGTGCTTGCAGATTTAAAGCTTTAAGCTCTTTTGCAAGAATCTGGAGGGGAAAAAAGAAAAAAGGAAAAATCTACATGACACCAGCTATGGTTTCCTTCAATGAGGGGGAATAGGGAAAAATAACAAGCACACAAGTGATTTTGCAACCAAAGGGAATCAGACTAGTTAAAAAAACCCTAAATCTCTTGCCAGGTAACCACAAAGGACAGCAGTGAATCTGTCAGCTAAGTGGTGCCTGATTTTGTGTATCATCCTCAAAATTCTACAGCCACAACCTGAACCCTAATACTGTTGCTGCTATACACAGCAGCAACTCCCTCGCTTTGGTTCCAGAAAGTTGTAGTGTCCCAGATTGAAACGGGCCCTCTCAACCACTGGAACTGTGGGTCTGTCCTTATACCTAGGCAAATGCAGCCCTGAATACAGAAAAGAGTTGTTCTTTCAAAGAGGAGGATAACAGGACCATAAATTTATTCAGAGTTGTAAAGATGACTTTTACACCAATTGAGTAATTCTTTTCTCAATTCTAGCTTGAAATCCTTTCAAGTGACAGTTCTTTGTCATTTCCAACCACCAAACTGGAAAACTATGGCTGATTAATGGTTTATCTACAGCTGGGAATCTTTCTTGAGGGAAAAAAAAAAAAATCAGCACACAACCTCAGCTGCAAGTTAGCAAGGTTTTTCATCACCTGGTTTATAACAAAGATCCTGCAACAATGAAAAACAACATGGAATTACCATGTTTCAACACCCAAGAGTCAAAGACAACCACTATTATTGAACACATAAGGGGAAAAGACACAAGGTAGGTAAGGATACAGAATTGAGAAAATATGAAAGGTTCTGCTTGTATCAAAAGGCAGACTTCTGGTACCTCTATGTTTGAGAAGGAATCTTGACAAAAGGAGATACCCATTTACTGAGTAATTAAAAAAAAATTAATCTTGGAGAAGAAATACAAAGAGAAAAACTTCTAACTGTAGTTCAGGAATCAAATGTCACTCCCAGTTAAGACAGAAGAGTTCACAGAAAATATCATAAATGAAGAAACACAAACAGAACTGCTACAACTACACAGGATTTCTTGAACTCACTGCTGTCAGTTTCAGTACAGGACTCAGGGCA
Source organism: Todiramphus chloris collaris (assembly GCA_025345505.1). Taxonomy (NCBI): domain Eukaryota; kingdom Metazoa; phylum Chordata; class Aves; order Coraciiformes; family Alcedinidae; genus Todiramphus; species Todiramphus chloris. Next base: position 4,816,424 of record JANVCC010000106.1, on the reverse strand, counting down.
GTACATCACACCAATTAATTTTGCAAAGAAACTATCAGGAGGATAAAATTTTAGCAAGCCTTAGGATTAAACAGCCTACAGTACAAGGTTTGGAATCACTCCTTGCAGTAAACAAGAATCATGAGCGCATCAGGCAGAAACATGTTCCAAAACACCCAGCTTAGGGAAAGAAGGATGAGTAGGACCTGTTTTCACAAACTAAGTCACTGACATCAAAAAATGGAACCCAACCTCCCACCCCCACCTTATCTTATAAAGGGAGCAGACCAATCTAACTTAGGAAATGTCAGGTTTTAATTTCTCTCCCACCATACAGTTGAAGAAAACTTTTATAAGCACGCTCTTGGGTTTGATCCAAGTGTGCTGAATAGTAAAATACAAAAGTGTTCCAAAAGCCTGATATCTCTGTCTACAGTGGTATGAGCTGCTTCTACAGTGGTATGGGATAAGACTTTCCCACTTCATTTTTAAATGCTCAAAAAATGGGGTAAATCACTCTTCAATTTCAGGTAAGCTCCAGTAATCTCAAGTGTGAAAATGTTCCATTTATAAGCGTTCACTTGGCTTACGCACAGAGTTGGTACTTGTAGCATTTCAGCAGCTAGAGGGACAGCAGACAAATAAAAGAGAACAGCAGCACCTAACAATCATCTCAGAACTTCAAAGACAAGAGCTACACACACTGAGGACCAGGCCACCCTTCCAAGAAATAAAGGTATCTTGCAAATTGAGGTAACAAGAAGCACAGACATGAGAGTTCATGTTTATCAGGTAACACTAACACTCCTCAGTCTTGTATCATCATGAAGCTGTTAGAAGGGGAGAAATGCAGGTTGTCTCTTGGCAACAGTAGCATTTTAAGGATTGAAAAAGCCTGAGCGTAGATTTCATTTTTCTCTTTTCATACATCTGTCTACAGTCTCTTCAACTGTAGCACTGTAGACACTCTCTTACAGAAACTTGCCTATCACAGCGTTTTGGTGCTCATAGTCACCCTTGGGAGCACAGACTCCACTTAAAGCCAGTTTCAAAGCTAAATATTATAAGTATGTCCTCATACATAAATCCATAAGATGCATTGTGTACGACTACCTTTCCGCCTAACTCTTCTGTTTCTGCTCAGTGGAAAGTCTAGAAGCCAGAGGAAACAAGGTAGAGCAAGCAAAGCAATCTCAGCCAACAGTTTGTTGCTGCCTACCCAAAGGAAGAAAGGAAGCTTAAAAACTGAGCGGGAGGTGCCTGGATGCCAAAAAAGCAATTCTCTATAGATTGGCCCTTTGCCTGAAAGACAGAAGGAGGAACACCCAGTGTCTGCACTGGCACAAGCTACATACCAGGAAACTGAAATTCAGCCCTTTCCAAGTTACACTTTGAACAACTAAATGTATGCAGGCCAGTGAAAACAAAATTAGATAGTAGTTCAGAGTATGAAAAATTAATAAAATAAGTTTGGTTTTGCATGCAAGTCAGATTAGAAAGACAAACTGGAAGTGAAAGGGGGATTAATATATATATAAAAAAAGCATGCCAAGAATCAGAAGAAAATAATTATTAATGCAGTTGCTGAGCTGTTCAAGAGACTAATCAGGAGAACCAAGGCAACACAGTATGGACTGCATCTTTCAAAGTATACTTTAAGTCGTAATAATTCTGAATTTAGCAAAGATGTAACCACTGAGATATACTGTGCATCCCCATAGTCCTCTGAAAAATGTTAAAACGGTCATTACCTCTTCACCTTTTAAAGCTGGATTTATCTATTTATTATGCTTAAAGATAAATAAAGTGCTATGGCCTGAAAACACCTGCTTCTTTGGGTTTATAGTCACACAGCATTTGCGCTCAGATGGCAGCTAATTCCTGAGACCTAGTAGTTTTCATGCAGTTCCCAAACTGTAGAATTTTCCTAATGCTTGTCCAGGTGACAAGGAGAACAAGGAAGATAGCACATGCATGCACACAGATGCATTCTACAATTCACCATTCTACCACTGATACCATTAAAGACAATTTAAACACTCATTTCAAGATTAACCATAATGTTTTAAAAGCACTTCATTGCTCTATTTCCACAACTGTATTTTAATGCATCAAAAGGCTTATCAAAAAGCTAAGTATCACTCAAAATGTTCAGGTTGATTTTCCTCTCTGTTCACACCCTTTCCTACTATGTTATCAGTTTTTACACTGCATTTTCTGATTAACATACTCACACAGCCCTTTTTAGAAGATGCTGGGTGAGAGAAGGTGTGAAGCGTAAGAGAGAAGATGTATCTGTGCAAGATATGCTGAACATAAGGAAGAACACAAAAAACCAAATTGTTAAAACTATGCACAGCAATATAGTGAAGTGCACAGAATCAAAACTAGTGAGCAGCAAATTTCCTTCTTTTTCTGCTTTCTTGTGTGCACGCTCTGTTTTGGTTCTGTTTTTCAGGAAAGAAAAAAAACATTACAAATCTTCATCCTAAAGGACACCACTGTTTTCAGTTTCCTTTCATTATTAAAGGAACTCCACCTCTGGCTGGGGGCTGGTCCTTCAACATACCAATTTAACTTCTTACAAGAGGCATCTTTTGAAGTGCTTTGATTCAAGTTACCTGCCCACATCAAGTAAGCATGTACTTTAATGCAACCACCAGAATACTTAAGGTAACCGGGATGTCCTTTTGAAATGTAATTTATACTACTCATTACACTTTGTGATGTACAGCCTAGACACTGTATAGCTGATGACAGCTACTGACCTTCCAATTGAGTCTGTCCTTCCTCTAAGACTTGTGCTTGCATTTCTTCATGCAGAAGTGAAAAAGCAACCCTCCACATACACTAAGTAATGGAAGGGAGTGGAGGAAGAGAAGACTTAAACAGCTACACTGCATACTTCCTCTTAGAGTTGACACACCTTTGCCCAAATCCAGAAGAGTGAGAATAACACTCAAAGGAAAGATACCATTTTTACACAATTTGTTCCTTCCAGGCCTATGGAGGAAACACAGCAACACAAGCTATATTGCTGTAACTAACTGCAGCTACTTCTACATCTAATGAAACAAGAGGACTGTATCTAGTTGCATTTGATCACCCAGTTAACAAAAAACAAAAAAAACCCAAACCCAAAAACAAACCACAAAAACCAAATCAACACCCAAAACCAAACCAAGAAAATCAGCTCCATACCATGACCAAAAAACTGAAAAGTTAGCACTTCTGGCTCCCTATCCCACGTACTTTGAACACCAAACACCCAACACCCCCTAAACATAGTCAAGGCTCCAGGTGTGCAAACCAAACATTAGCAGCAACTGCATTGCAACAGTATCTATCAGTCCGCCACATACACTGATGACTACTAGGGGAAGGCAGGGAGGAGGTAATGGAAAAAACAAAAAAAAGCTGCACCAAAAACAAAACACACAAAAAGCCCCTAACCACACACAGGCAATACTGTATCTCTTCTGATCACCCTAAACTCACACAGGAAAAAAGATTCAGAGTCTTTGTTTGGTACTATGAGTGTGACAGGGAGCTCTGATGCACTTTTAATGTACTGAATGTTTTAACTGTCTCATCCTGATGAGATGTTAATTATGCATAAGTCAAAATTACTCAGAACTTCCCCAGTCATCTAAACAGATTTCCGCAAAGCCTCCTGTTTTTATTTCTCCTCAAGGAAAGACAACAGAAGAGATGCTCAAACCTCACCTCTATTATTTAAAAACCAAAACAAACAAAACAACAAAAAAGTGCCACCCAAACAAACAAACAAAAAAAGCAGCTCCTAACTATGCTAGCTATATAAACAATAACAACAAAACCCACCAATTTTGAAATACACCAATCTCTTCAAAGATTTGCCATTATTAAGAGATGCCAGTTGGCTACATTTTATTGTATAAAATTCAATAAATAACCTTGACATGCCCCATACTGCCACTTAAATACTTTCAATAAAAATACCCTAGTGGTTTTCCTGTAGTGTCCTTCTGCTTACCCATGAATTACCATCAAGTTCCAATGAACACGCAATCACATCCTGACAATAGAGACACACTTATTTACAGTTACTTTCAGAACTGTCCTTTAAGTGTATTTGAAGACATACAGCTTGAAGACCAGCAAAAATCCTGTATTTAAATTGTGTGTGTATATATATATATATTTGCCCAGTATCCTGTGCCATAACTAGTACAACTATGCAGTGAACTACACTGATACTCAACTACTGATCCACCAACCTCACATCAAAACTATTTTTATCAGCAAAGTGTATGCCGAACAGTTTTTAAACACACAAGTCACACTGCTAATTTTGAGGCACCCAAATTAAAGCTTATTTCTTGCCAAAGCACTTGCTAGAGAACAGATTTGTTTGGCTAACTTCTAAAAAGACAGATTTATCCTTATACCAGTATTTTAGTATGGCAATAACGGCTTTTTCAGCACCGTGACCCAACTAACATTCTTTGCAACGAATGCCAGTACCAGTAGATAGCCTAACAAGGGAGATTTTTGTTCCCACAGAATTCATGTGAAGCATCATAGTACTGAACAACTGTGGTCACTCAGTACTCCAGCCTTCCAATTTGTCATGTCACTAGAGTATCAGAATTCCAGAAGAATCTCTGCAAGTACTTAAACAACAGACAGCTTTATCGCTACAAGTAATTAAATCTTTATAGTGTGTGGCTACAGCAGTAATCACACAGTAAGCAACACTTCTAAATTTCCATTCTGATCACTGAGCATGAAGCTCCACGCATCCATCAAATACCCAAGAAGTCCAATTTGACAGAAATAGATTCCACATATAAAAGCAATCATATTTAGCATATATTTAGAGAAGCTCACAAAACAAAACAAACAAAAAAAGCCCTACAGCTACCAACATCTGTAGTGCCACCTCTGACAATTCCACAAACAAGACTTCACTAATTATCTCTAAAACAAGCACTTTCTACTCTGCACTCTCCAGCACCTCACAATCAGCTGAAAGAAAAAAGCAAGCGAAAACCATCATGCAGTTTCTAGGAGGAGACACTAATGGCACCTCGACAATGGCTAAGTTGTCTAGGTTACTCCAAGCTAGAAAGAACCGCCACCAAACTTGATCGCTGAGAAGAAAATACAAATAAAAATAAAATAGTGAAACCCACCACACACCACCAAATTACAAATATTCCAAGTATTACCCAATTCAAGTAGGACAGGTAGCTTTTTTCCCCAAGTACACTGAAAATTCAAAACACGCTTCACCATAAATGGAGAATGATCAAAGAATGCCTACAGACATGTATTTTACACTATTATTTCATAAACAAAACACTAATTTACACTCCCTTCTCCCGCAAGGCTTCATATCTGCAAATAATTAACCTAAGCACAACGCCCAAGCAAAAATCAAGTGATACAGAAAGTCCAACAAAACTGAAATAGGATTCTGCAGTTTAGATCAATTTGTCACTGACACCTTCACTTATATTCCTAGAATATTTCCATTAACTCCAGTTCCTACTAATTGCTATTTTAAAGCCAAGTATCTACCTATAAATATATTTTAATATAATAATTATAAGTCTTAAATATCAAGATTTCTACTGGTGGTTTTTCAGGTGGTGTTCAAATTACAAGAAAACCAGAATGTCCTGACATAAAATGAAGGTAAAAGGCCACAGTCAAATTGCATTGCAGATTTCAGCAACACCAGTCTGCCACACAAGACAGAACAAACCCCCACCTAGAAAAGAGCACAGAGCTGCTCCATTGATCTACTGAAAATCCCAAGAGCAAGCTATCCAATGAAAAATGGCAGGACATATGGAGCTAAGTGAACATCCTTTACCAGAACTGAGTCTGCATGGATCTTTGACATGCATCCTCACTTGCATTTAAGCAGTTAAATAAAGAACAATTATTTTTGCATTAAGTAAATGAACAAAAAGCAATAAAATCTTTTTTGCATTACTACATTGCCACTCATTTTTCAGACCTACCTGGTCTTTTTCATGGGGTAGGAGGCTGACAGGTGGAAGAGAAGCTGGAAAAGTGGTAGAGTATTTTGGAGCTCCTTTGCTTTCCAAACTGCCATAATTCACTTTGTACTGAGGACCATCCTTCAGTAATCTCCCATTGTTCACAGCACGTTTAGCCCCCAGACGCAACCTCTGCTGAAAGGCAGGATTGTTGTAAATATTTGCTAGGTCATTTTGACTTCTCAAATATTTCTCTATGTTTTTGAGGGAGGAGCCATTTGGTTCTTGAAGCCCTTCAATTGCTCTTCTCAAGAGTTTATTCCAATCCACATTACGAAGCTCAGTACAAGTTCCTCTAGATCCCTTAACAGATTTAGGAATAGTGCCAGGTTTAACAGATGAAAACCGTCCAGGATTATCTGGGTCCTTGTAGGATGCAAGGCCTTTGTTGGTAACTTTAAGAATAGAACCATCTTGAACACTAAGTTCCAACTGTTCCGAAACAGTCTTCTTATCTAATCCATGGGAAGCACAAACAGCATGACATATTCTCTCTTCAGAAGGCCTTTGCTTTTGCTTTTTAACTTTTTGTATAGCTTCAAGAATCCACTCCGTATAAAGAGGGTTGGCAAGTTTTACCATGGTTGACCAGTAATTGTTTCCAGCCAAGGATTACCCATAGAGGTTCCTCCTTATCCTTTTAGCAGATCTTTCAGAGGTTGTTCACACCTCAAACATAAATCAAAGGATTCCACACATTGCTTGGATGAATCTCAAAAATATCCATCCTGAGGTTCAGGAAAAGACAGGGAAATACTGGCTGACTGAAGCATCTAATTACTTCACCGTTATGGAAAGGCAGAAAAGATTAATTCATGATGATACTGGTACATCCTTACAAGAAAGTTTGTTGCAACCTTTAAAAAAGAAAAAGAGAAGAAGCAGGGGGAAACACAGTTAATGTTGTGTTAACATAAAAAGAAACTGCATTGAGACACACATTCACACTGTAAATGCTACAGTATGTAAAAATCGTTGCGAGATTGTAGGAAATACTCGCCAATTCCTACCCCACACCAAGCATACCATTGTAAAATCCTTCCACTCTCCTAACATTCTGCCGATACAGTTTTCCTAAATTCCACCACCCCAACACTTAACCTACTACTGACTTGTTGGACAATTTCCATTCATTCACAGATATGGAAATATTCTCTAAGCTGAAGTGCCTACAAATCATCTCTAGACACACTGGTATATGAAAATTGCTATCTGCATGGATTATACATGCACCAAAACAAAAAAAAACCCTAATCCCCAATTGATCAAAGTAAAATAATTAACCACTGTGATTCCTTACATCATGTTGTCTGCTATACAACTCAGAAAAATTAAATCCAAAATGTCAGAACTGAGTTACTATTATTACATCTTTCATTAATACCTAGGTACCCTACAATACAGAGAGAAATCACAAAGGCACTTCTTATTCTAAGGTGTGCAGTAAAGAGGCATGAATTTTTGACACAAACTCTTAGGAACAGAAATAAAAATTAAGTGACAGGATGCATTTTCACACAAATACCCTCTCTGCATGAAGACATATAAAGAGGTCACATTTGCAAAATATGTTGTGATGACTCACATTTTAACAAACAATTTTACTACAGAATAATCCAATGGAAAATGTAGTGGCCACAGAAACTTGTATGACATCTGAGGTATTAGGTGTTTTTTGTCAGGAAACACAAGGGAGAAGTTTTGAAGACATTAACAGAATTGTGTAATTACTTCAAATCAAAGTAAAATAAATAAAAAAAAAAAAGAAAAAAATTTATTCATTCTCAACAAATACATTGTCTTCTCAAGTAGAAGATTCACCAGTTTCACAGCAAAATCTAAAACTGACTTAATCTAAAACTACATTTTTAAAGCTATGATAAGAAGCCTAATATCTATGATTACACAAGTCCTGGACCTCATTTTCATTAATTTATTCATCTTGCATTTCAATCACATTTTAAACTTCAGTAAACTATAAATAGAAAAAAAAAACCTGAAATGATGCAGCTATCTAAACTATTTTCAACTTGTTAAAAAGATCCCTCTGCAACTGTGAAGAGTATGAAAAACACTTTGTTCCATACCTTATCTTCCCCCTACGCCCTCAAAAATTTCTTTAAATATAAACTCCAGATCATGTTTTATAGATTATTATACCAACAAGACAACAAGATTAATAACAAAAGAGCAGCTGGTTATTGGTGAATGTAAAATTCTTCTATACCTAAATAGTAGAAATATCAATTCATTTTATGAATTTTCATTCTTCAGGTTTGACTGAAGCTTAAGCATTTTCAGATTTATACATAAGGAAGTTCAACTGACTGCCAGAATGAAAAGACACATTTCTGAATCAAATACAGGTCCAGAAGGTTTAATTGGCTCTCATACTGAACCTTAGCAATCTACATAGACTGGATCCTTTCTTGCTTCCACACAATACTCCTGCAAGTTATATTTGATAACAGTTTTGTGTATTTCAAGTACTTATAATAAAACAATCACTTGTTCTGTAAACATTCATTTCACTATAATTCAGCTAGCAAAAGCCGTTCTTTCCCTAACAGCACTGTTTATATTCACTGTTTTCAGGTAATTTCAAATAACACTGTAGCAGCAAAATGCAGACCAATATAGGGAAGAAAGAAGTTTCCATGGTATTATGAATCCTACAAATTCTCACAACTCTGACACTACAAATGTAGTAATAAACCAAAGCAGAAGTCTCTGGAGTTCACTCATAGTGAGACTATTTTATACACTTTGTCTATAGGTCTCAAAGTCCTCTGTAGCTACATACAAAGCTCCAGGTTCCTAGAAAGCTGCTTTTAAGTTAGGAAGTTATTTAGTTGGACTGTTCTACTATAAGTCTTCATAAAGATAGTCAGTACTTAAATTAAATGCTGAAGACTGCTTTTGCTGAGTCAGACGTACTTGCCTCATTTTTAAACTTACTGTGGTACTGTTGTGTTAGATTTCATACAAGCAACCACATCACGTCCATTAAATTCCACAACACACAGTACAAGGTCTGTTCAAGGCACCTAGACACCGATGAACATTTCAGCATAAATACTGTAACTTGTGGGTTACGGGAATTTTTATTGGCTGGTTACTGTGGCAAAAGGTGAGCATAAATCTGTATCTTCATGTAAAGTCTGCTGCTTGGTACAGGAATTTCACAGCAATATACATTCAGAACTACATTTTTACTTATTTACTTAAAACTCCCCATGTGTAATACAACCTCCTGCATACTAGCGCCTACTAAATCAACACTAGTTGAGTGTATCAGCAGGAGCACAGTTTCCAACACACAAGACAGGATATTTCAAGAGTAAAAAAAAACCCAAATAAAAATCAAGACACCTTAAATTCACACGTTCCAACAGAAACGAAGTTCAGTCAGCCTTAGGAAATCATGCAAAGCTATTCTGATCCAACTTTGGAATTGTTTTACCACCACCTACAGCCTCTGTTATTCTGCAACTTAGATTGCGTATGTACTTGAAGAGTAGCACCCTGAGCTCCCCAAGTAGCACCCTGAGCTCCCCAACTGATATAGCAAGGTCTACCATGTGTAAGATTCAGAATAACCTATTAATAACAAACATATTTGTCTACAATATAATTCTGCTCAATGAACCCAGAGCTGTAAGTTAAAGAGGTCTTTCATAAATCAAGTTAAGACAGGTTAATCCAAGACTGGCAATACAGAGGTATATCCATACACATGCTGAGTGACTGGGTAAAGAGGAAAAAACCAAACAGCTTTAGAAACAAACTTTTCAGATTCAACATAAGAGGATGCAGATAAATTCAAAATGACATTGAGGTTTCTAAGTTTAGAACTTGATTTCACCCAAAGCACAAAAAGATGGTCATATATTATTTAATATAAAAAGCGTGATGCTTGCCCAAAGAGATTTTGAGGAAATGACAATTTTTAAGAGTGATTATAAATTAGCAGCAGCCACTCACGTCTATTTATTAATTCTCTTCCCCTTGTAATTAAATAACTTTTAATCAAACCCCCAACAGTAACCCTGCAATCGCAGATTACATTTTCAAAACTGTTCATTGCACACAAGCACTTCCAAGTTTTATGACAGCAGTCATTATACTTTTTCTGTCACATTTCAGCTTCTACACTCTATGGCATCTTATTTTGAAAATAAGAACATCCAAGGAAGTTTCATTGCACTTTATTACTGATCAAGTCTCTCAACTAGTCTGCTACTCAAGAGCTGCAGAGCATAAGCATTCAGAGGGTTAAGTATAATCCATTACCTTCCAAACATGAAAAGGTATCTCTAGTCAAGGCTTGCCCCTTTACCCAAGCCATAAATTATCAGATAAATACAAAGAAGTTTCCAAATTGCAGCTTGGGATTTAGAATTAATGCAAATATGACCTTCATAAAGCACTAACCTATTGTACAGCTGATACTAATTAAAGAATGCACTGACTGAACATGACAATCTTAGGTGTCATCGGTAATCCTGTAATCCTGTAATAAGGTCTTTTTTAGACTGAACTAGTATCTGGAATGATTTCCAGTGGATCCAGACTGTGAAAACAAGCTGTGTAGACAGAAAGAAAAAAAAAAAAAAATTAGCTATGCTTCCACCCCTCCAGAAACAAAACTAAAAGTTATTATACAAGTACCAAAAAGCATGTCACAAAATATAATCTAAATTCTTTACTTGGAGAAATTAATGAAAAATTCCCTTTAGCTGTTTTAAAGGTAAATGCAGTTAATTTTTTTTTAAACTGTGGTTAACACAGTTACAAAAAAAAAAAACCAAACAAAAAAACAAACCCCAAAAAACCCCCAACAAAACAGAAGGCATGGGGTGGGAAGGAGATGACAGCAACTTGTGCAACCTGACGGTGACCTATGATGCACAATTTTGTTCTGTTCCCTCCTACCTGCTCTGCACACACTCAGAAGCAGCAGCAGTAGGCCAGCTCTGCTGCAGCATCAGGGTCAGGTAAGGATTGCAGCAGAGGAGGAAGAAGAGAAGACTACCATTGCATTCAGTAACCTTTTTGCCATTTTTCTTCCCTCTAAGCCATTATTTAAAATTCTGCAGCTAATCATCTCTGTATTCAACCCCTATCTCAATTAATGATGAAAAGAGGTGAGATACTTTTTCCCCCATTGCAAAATGCACGCACCCACAAAGAAAGAAAGCAGATCCTGACAAGGACTCCCAGCACATGTGACACCTTTAAAACTACTCAATTCATTAAGCTACTGTATTATTCTTTATACAACATACAGTTTTCAATTATAATAAGGAAAGGCAACGACACATGCTTTAAGCAGACACATGAGGACACATTACAGTAACTTCAAAACTACATCAAAAGACTTGAGGGTGTGGGGAGTTGCGAGCGGTACAAGTGCAACAAACTGATGAAGCACTCACACTGTGATATCCCACAAGCTAGTTTAAGACTTTATGCTAAAAAGCAATTTACAGTATGACAGCACCACCAGAGGAAGTAGCATCATCAATAAGATACCAGCAAAGTCACCCAAATTCACCCTTCCCACCCTCTTCCATGGAAGTTCTCAGCACTTTACAGTATGGCACTAGAAAACATCAGGGAGCATGGCAAGGTAATATTCACTGCCAGCAGTCAACTTGCAGAGTGTGTTATTTTCAATGCTCAGTGACAGAATGCTAAAGATGAGGTCCGGGCAAAGAAAATACGATGTGAATATCAAACCTGAAACGTGGCTTTAGAGGCTTGAATATTCCCCTCCCCAACTTACTGAAAATCTTTGCAGTATACTCAAGCCATAAAGATTTACAACGCCTAGTGTCAAGGCATTGCTTTATTTGACAGGGGCCGAGCCGGGGCCGGCTTTTGAAGCCTCCAAGCCTTACTCCGGGATTTTTAATTTCAAAGGCAGAAACCCCAAGCCCGCAGGCTCTGCTCCCCGGGGCACGGCGACCCCGCAGGGCAGGACGGCACAGCCAGGAGAGGACGGCGACAGCGCGCACCTGCCTTCACCCCGCGGGGGCGGCGGGCGGGCGGTGCCGAGGACAGCGGCCGCAGCGGACCCCACACCGCGCCCGCGGGAGGCTGGCCGAGGGGGCCCCCCCTCCCTCTCCCCGGTACCACTCACCTCCGCGGGACCGGGGCCGCGGGGGGAGGAGCCTCCTCCAGGCGCCGCAGCGGCTCCCCCTGCTGCCGGCTCTTCCCCTGCTCCCGCTGCCAAGCTGCGCCGAGGCGGCTGCCCCCGCTGCTGCGCTGCCCCCCTGCCGGCGGCCGCCGCGACTCCCCCTACCGCCGCGGCTCGCCTCACCTACGCCGCCATTTTGTTTCGCCCTGTTGTACTTAACGTGAATCCGACATGACACTGATTACAGCCCAATGGAGTCTCATTAAAACCTTACCTACCCCCCGCGTCCCGCCCACCGGCGCCCGCCATTGGGCCGTCCTGCGCACGCCGTTCCACATCCACAGGCCGAGGGCCCGTGTCCATCAACCACCTACACCGGCCCTATTCCGCCCAGCAACCAGCCTGTCGCTCCCATTGGAAAGCGGGCCGCGTCAATCACGAGGGACGGCCCTTCCCTCCACGCGCAACCCCGCCTCCCTGGGAGGAAGGGCGGCGCTGAAGGCCGCCATTGGCTGCCACCGCCGCCACACACGCTCACGGCCCGCCCGCCCGCCACAGCCCGGCCCGCCCCATCGCTGGGCCTCGCACGCTAGCGATTGGTCACCCGCCGCAAGCGAAGGAGAGAGCTCTCCCAAGCCCGCCCTCCCGTTGGCTACCCCTGCCGTCCGTCCGAACCCCCGGCCTCGCTACCCTCCCCCACCCGCCGCCGCCCCACCCGCTCCTGAAGTTTGTTCGAGAGGGTGATCGCGAGCAAGAGACACCGGCGGCGGCCGCCGGAACCAGCCCGGCCGGGCGGGCGGGCGGGCGCGCGACACACATTAATAAGCATCCTTAAATATTGAGCGTCACGCGCGTGCCTCATCCTGGCAATGGCCCGGGCGGGCGAGATGGAACAGCGCGCTCCCAGCACAACCCTCCCAAGGTGCCTGGCACTGGCAGCCGCTTATCGCGCGCGCACACACACACCCCGCACCGCCGAGGGAGGGGAGGAGGGGGTGGAAACGGGGACGGCGACAATGACTCCCAGCTCTACAGCCACATGCAGGTCCTTGCAAGTTTCGCCATGCGAAGCACAGGGACTTCTGTGTCACCCCGTCTGCGAAGGAACAATTGCCGCCTCAGAAAGACAGGGTGGGAAGCATGCAACACAAAAACCTCAGCCATCCCCTGCCTCCCTCCGCCGCTCCATTCCCCCTCTCCCCACCCCATCCAGCCCAGCCATCACCTTCTGCTGCTGCTGCTGCTCCCCCTCCCCTGCAAAACGCAGAGCATTGCAATGCATTTACCAAGCACAAGTGTCTGCAAACACGTGCATCAGCCTCCAATGCAAAAAAAGAAAAAAAAAAAAAAAAGTACCCAGCCTAGTGACAAGCCCCTTGCACTGAGAGAGGGGAGGGAAAAAGGGGGTTATTATGGCAAATTGCAGCCTGTCACCCAATGCAAAACAAAACCCATCGCATGCTCCCCATTAATCCCCCACATAAACTCCTGGGAATCTAACCTCCGATGCAGGTTTCCCCCCTTTGCTTGCAATGACCTCCTTTCTCTGCCTGTGTGTGTTTCTGCAGCAGCGGTTCCTGCGGAATGTGCTGCCCCTGAAACGCGATCGCGGCTCCTCTCTCTCTCTCTCGATCGCTCGCTCTCTCCTTCTCTGTCTCTCGCTCGCTCGCTCTCTCTCCTGGCTGCAACCAGAGCCAGGAACACAACAACAACACAACCTCCCCCCACCCCCTTCCCCAAACACATACACACTGAGGAGAGCCAGCCAGGAGAGCCAGACGAGCCGGGGAGGGGGTGGAGGGAATCCCCAGCCAGCGGATTGATTGCACCAGTTACCTTCTCTAAGCCCCTTCGCAAGAGGGGAAAAAAAGAAGATGAATACGGAGAGAATACCTTGCCTCCCCTCCTCCTCCTCCGCGGGGCTCCTCTTCTCACTCCAAAATACTAAAAGGTGGACGGGCAGATCAGACACAAGCGTTCGGCTCACGGCGGGGGAGAGGCGGGGGAGGGGAACTACACGAACAATTATCATTAATTTAAAAATTAAAACAGAAACCCCCCAGACCGCCCGCCTTCCCGATGCCGAGCGGACGCAGATTGCCAGGACTGGTGCTAAGACACAGGACCTGATAACAGCTAATTGAAAGGTTAATCTACATAGGCTGTGACAGAAGAGGTCCCTCCCCACTTTTTTATCTGCTGTTGGCAAGTGGGAAATTGAGCTCCCCCCACCTTTCTCCCAAAAAAAAAAAAAAGAGAAAAAAAAAAAAAAAAGAAAAAAAAAA